>OZ036012.1:11182416-11202416 GCA_964035015.1 Corallium rubrum | reverse complement strand
AGAACGATGTAGTCGAAGAACCTGAAGTATTCATCTTCTAACATCTTCAGGAGGTACCAGGTTTTCCCACAACCTGTCATACCAACGATCAACATATTGAATGGGTGATCCATTTAATATTGGATTGATTTTAGATTTTTGTTTACCATGTTTACCAAACCATCACTCAACACAAAGATTCGACAGACTACGTTAGCCACAGTCACCTTCTTAGTAATCTCGACCAGGACCCCAGACTGTGTGTTAACAATTCTTTTTCCAGTCCCAACACTGTCACGGTCCTCAATACTTCTCAAGTCAATCGCCAGGGCGAAAGCGTCCTTGTAGAACTTCTGGATTGTCATAAACTGATCTGTGTTTTCCTTTCCACCAAACAGTCTCTTAGCTTCATCATAGAACCGACTCTTTGGGATCCCCTGACTGAAGACAGCGTTGGGTACACCCTCAATTGTTAGCTTAACACTCTCAATGTTTGGGTAGACGTATTCTTCACTATCAGTCCGGATCTTGTTTGTGAACATGATCACAATACCTTTCATAGACTTCCGTGGAAGGTTAATGTGTTCGTTGATTAGGGTTGATCCAGCCAACCATTCAGTTGACTTCATCAGCGTCACATGTTCGTAGGACAACGATCGACCAGCTGTGTACAGTGAGGTTATTTCACTGGCGATGTCGGTGTTATCAATCGTCTCATACTCCAGTTCGAGGTTTTCCAGTGTGTACCCGTCAACGGTCTCACTTGACTGAGCCACCATGATGTCAGAGGCTTTCGGTAGGCTAATGACATAGCGGAAGTTGTTGTACATCTCAAAGGGAGCATACAGTCCGTGGTTCCCGAGGATCTTATCCAATTTCACCTTCATCCTCACTCCATGGATTGTGAGCATCAGAGCGTCAGCTACCTTCTCAGCGTCCCCAGAGGAAGCCCCACTGTCGTCCTTAGACATCAACTTTCTCAGGTTCTCCGGACCTATTCCATACCCAACCATCTGATCCCTCACACTCTTTGGTAACCAGAGATCCCTGTACACACCGAGGACACTTTCACCCGTGTTGTCGTAAACAGTCTCACCGGCTAGCTTAAGAACCAGCCTTTCAACCAGAAGCCTGGAGAGATTGTTTAGGAACCACGACTTGGTGTTCATGTTTTTGAAGTCGAACAATAGGTGAAAGCTACCCGGGACCAAACAGCTATCAGGTTTTAGCTTTGGTATATCGATGTAGAGGTCCTCACCAGGGTTGACTTTGTTGGGGTTCATGGTGATTGTGTGTCTTGTCCGGAGTCCCTTAATCTCCGACATTCTCGCCCGTCTGAATCCAGGTAACAGCTCTGTCTGACTTCTGTTGGTCATATACTACGTAACAGGTTTTATTTTCTGTTTTTCCAATAGTCATACAATAACCACGTCATAGCTATGGCTAAAACCCATAGATTGTTGGCTAACCATGCTATCCCTTTTGCTCCCCAAGTCAGAACCTGTGCTACTAGGTTGAACAGTGGTGCTAACAGAGGTCCCAGCTTCTTACCCAGATTAGCGAGTGCCTTAGCGAAACCACCGACGGCTTTAGCTCCCCCCGAGACAGTCCTTCTGGCAGCGACAACTATTGTGGTTATGATCCCAGCTATGGTGATGGCTATAGAAGACAGACCAACCATATTTTCCCTGGCCCACTTCTTAAAACGTTCCAACCTATTCAGGTCATTGGTTCTCACTTCATTTTCTAAGATAGATCTAACAGCAATGTGTTGGGGGGCGACACCGATCCCAATTCTTATTGTGTCCGCCTTCATTTCTGCCACCTCACTGAACTTCTCAAACAACTGTTTTCTACGAGGGTCTTCCTCATCAATTGCTTTTTCTCTGTAGTATATGACTTCTGCTTCAAGAAGCTTAATTTTATCTGCGCTTGTACCCTTTGGTTCGAGCATTCCTATGAATTCTCTTACGTCCTGCTCAGTCAGGATTTCTCTAGCCTGTTCTTGTAGGTCCTCCACACTTCCCTCAATCATACTTTCACTTTCTGAGATGACTTGTGAGGCTATATCATCCACGGCTTTCTGAGAGGTTGCTGGGTCACCGCTAACCTTCTCGACAGCTCCTGCAAATGTTTTGGAATGTTCAGCTTTAGCTCTCCTTATATGGTCCCAGAAATTCAAGAGGGCTTTTTCGCTTTTCTTATTTCTGTCGATCTCATTTTTGTTAATCTTAACCCCACCGCCTCTCTTACGTATGTAAATTTTTCTTTTATCATACGACACCCCGCTAACGGAGTCTTTCCTATCAAAATTAAACTTAGTACGTTTTATCAGATCCCTGGATTTTTCACCATCCTTCACTCTTACATCCATACTGAACGCCTCAAGGAAGCCCCGCTTAACGCCAGCTGTGTCAGACCTCCTCATCACTCCAGCATCACGTCCAACATTAGGAATATCTCCATCTGCTACGTGGGTTATGTCACCCCTACCAGACGTCTGACCTACCGTTCCCGTTCCCTGATCTTCATCAGTGAAGCTTGTTTCGTCAGCATTTTCTTCTTCCTCTTTTTCTTCCTCTTCCTTACCGAGATCATCCATTTCGATATCAACTCCCCCTTCGGCCATTATATACTAACCTATGTACAACTCAAGCAGAACGGCTCCGATCCCAGCCGGCCGACCTACTGAATGATCATTATTCCCACGAACCCTAAAGGTCATCTTACCATAAACACCCTTTCGGATCTCAGCTTTCGACTCAATGTCAGTATAGTGCTGTACACTCCCTTTCAGGCTCTGCTCAGAGGTTATCGGAAGGGTCCCAATCAGATCACTCCTCCTCCCATTGTCCAGACTTCTCTCACCCTCAACAGCGTCACACGAGATCCTGACATACCTCAGCCCTCTGTTGATGTCCACCTGATTTGGACTGTTAGTCCACCCACCACCACCACCATTTATCACATAGTTTTCATCAAACCCCAAAAGAAGACCCATCTTCCCAAGCTTCAGCTTTTCCGACGTTTTCACCTTAGAAGTCCCGTTGTAAACGTTCTTTCCGAACTCAACCACCCCACTGTGGGTCCCGGCCAAACCCTTAACGAACGTTTCCAACGCGTCAAAGCTGAAATAACCCTCAGGAGCGGATGTCTCCTTACCATCAAACGACACCGAATCGTTCAGACCTGACACCACATTGTTATAGTTCCAGTATACCGTCGCTTTCTTCAGCATCACCTGTGGTCTTGGACCTGTCACCATGATAGGTTGTTCGAAGTAGACAGTTTTCTCACCGTTTTCAATGAATAATGTTAGCCTCATTACCCGGGTATACATTAACCCAGGTTTTGTACGTCACTCTCAGGTATCCATGAGTTGTGCTTATCACCATAACCCAACCACTTAACCAACACCATCTTCCTTCCACCAACTCTCTTCCTTCTCAACACCTTCTCCACTCTATAAACGTCATCCTTCTTATCCACCGGCGACAGCTCTTCCTCATAAAACTTTCCGATAATCGGTTCACCCTCAGCGTCCTCAATCTCGTAAACGTTTGGATCACCACGGATGACCTTCGTAATCCTGAAGATTTCCTCAGTGAAGTTAGCCTCATAACCCTTCGTAAATATGCTCTTATACTTTGACACCCTCACAGTGTCTCCAACCCGGAACCTGGGTAAAGGATGATCGCCGAAATGATGACCGAACAACGTATTCCAAACCTGATTCTCGTTTGACTTACTCACGTCCTTGGGCTTTAGCATAACGACACTGTGTTTTGTGTTGTTATAACCCTCAACGAGATCGTCCAGGACATCAATCCACCTATAAGTCCCCTTGGTGTAGAAATACTTCCACATAGCAGTCTTAAGTGTTCTGTTAAACCGTTCGACGATCGCTGCTTTCTTGTCCGAAAACGTACTGAAGTACTCAACACCATGTTCCTTCAGTAGACCTTTCACACCAACGTTGTAAAACTCCTTCCCGTCGTCGAACTGAGCCAGATCGGGGTAGTCACCAAAGCGGTCTTTGAACTGTTCCAACAGCTCAGACACAGCCCCGGTCATGTTTTTCGTGTCCTTCCTGTAAACGGGAACGGCGAAAGCATACCGACTCAGAATCTCAACAGCCGTCAAAATCCAGTAATACCCTTTGTTCTGGTTCTTATACTTCCCCATATCAACCAGGTCCATCTGTATCTGCTCACCAAGGTGGCTGACGAACGTCTGTCTGAACTTATGCTTTCTCACAACCAGCCTATACCTCGTGTACGTGTCCTGTGTTTTCAGCCAGTCCCTCACTACCTTCCTACTCACATCAAGACCTTCCCCCACCGCCTTCTGGTACAATCGTTCAGCTGATTGATACCCTGTTTTTGGATTGTAGTAGATATCTCTCAATTCCTGTTCCAGCCCAACCCCAGCGTCCATATAACCTAACCTATGATATATGGATAAGACCCTGAGGGAGTTCTTCACCAAATACCCATACGCCGACAGAACCAAGTTTATAACTGATTCAGTCTTCGGTCAGTCAGAACCTGGTGTGTTCTTTGGACCTGTCGGTGACTCATACATCTACACCGGCGATCCGGAGTTTAAGAACAATAAAAACTACACCAAGTATTTAACAATAAATAAACCACCGCCTAGATTTCCAAAAATATGGTTATTAGGTGGCCACGTTCAGACAATCCCAAAAGGAAAACAACACAGATCAATGTACAAAACACATGGGTCATATTATTACTATGATAATTTTCCAACGGAGTATGTCCTGAATTATCCGGTCAATCAATTTCGGGTTTATGTGAATGAGACAGAGTATTTTCAAAGTGACCTCCCACCGTTAGATATAAAAACTTCCTCATACTCTAAATGGGACCTAAAAGAGAAGTATTACCAGGCGCTTGTGGGGACGTACGTTGCTACATATGCTTCTGGGGTGTCGTTACTTCATCTAACACCCAGTGATGACGTTCCATTGGAAGTTACGTCACTTTTGAGATTTCATCTGTATTTCACAATAAGAAGAATTATGAGAGAATTCGATGTAAAATCAGACTCAGAAATAAGTGACATTATGAGAAGCTATGGTGCAACGTTTCTGATGGAGGAAGATAAGGCACCGAGATGGACGTGGCAAGAGGTAGAACACACGGAAGACCCCGAGCACTCAGTAACAAAATGGAAAGGAACCAGGAGGTTAAGAGACGTTAGTGGAGATTTTAAGAAATTCGTACCAAAGACGAGTGATGGTTTAACCTCAAATGGTCTCCTACTCCTAAATCAGAGCATAGAGGCGTTTATTTATTCCATTCTTGGTGCTCAGGCAAAGACAAAACAGAGTGTGTATGGTGATAGGGCGAGTGCATTGGAGACCCAGAAAGTGTTCAGGCAACTGGTTGAGGATAGTATTATCAACTACAACACAGCTACATGGATAAACAATATGAATAGAGCGGTGACAGACACGAATGTCGTCCTAAATCTGGCAGTCTCACCAAGTCTTTGGCTGTTACCATCCAACCTTATAATTCTTAAAAATCCGATCGCTGGCTACAACAACAAACTACAGGTTGCAAATGACAGTATGAAATTTGGTGTGAACCATGGTATTAATTACTTCACGGCTCACATCAGTCCAGACCCCAAAAAAACTCATCAGGATGGTGGAAATCATCTTGATTCACTAGACAACACCCAACCCCTGGAGCCCACACCAACCGACCGAAGTCTAGAGACAACCACACCAACTCCGAAGAGGGCACAACGCCCCGCCGGTCAGGACGGGGGACCAGACAATGAGTTGGGAATCCTATTGGTCCTAACAGCTGTGTCTGGGTATCTGTTCAGTAAATACGTCCTATAGTATATGAGTCTGTTCTATGGTTACAACAGACTGAACACAGTGACTGATGAACATCTCAGCGACAGGTTGAGAGAAGTCCTTAACACGAAGCCCGACTACAAGGTCATCTTTGACCTGAACGTAACCAGATCCAGTAAGAACGCGGTCTCCAGACTCCATTCTGTTGACTACATAGAGGATAGGGACGGTGAGATCCACTCAACCATGTTTTGGAGACCCCCAAGTGTCAACCCGCAGCTGAACACCGCCGGTGATCACCATTTCCTTTACCCTGAGTCCTCGATAAGAACAGCCTTTCAGGCTAACGTGCCCAGATTTATGGGCACCGATGTTTCAGTCTTTGTTGTGGTAAAGAGGAACAATGTGAGATCGGCGTCGGGTGCCTGGGAAACAATTGTTTCCAATGCTAATGTTAACGATGGTAGAAGCCTTGGGTTTAAAGCTGGGGTGAGTAATAGACTAGTCTTCGGTGGGATGACACCGACTAGGTTTCGTGAGTGTACAATTCCAGCGAAGTTCGTTGGGAAGAGGATTCTGATATCTGCCCACTGGCTATCTGGGATTAGAGTGTCACACGTCAGGATAAACGGTGAGATATTGAGGGACTCATACACTATGTGTGACATCGGGCAGCTGGGAACGCCCTACCTGAGTGTCCTCGGGGTGAACAGCTTAAAAAGTTTTTACTCAGACATCAACCTTTACGGTGTGAGGGTTGTAGAGGGTCGTCTGGGGGAACCTGAGATTGGGAGGATCTGTAAGGAGGTTATGGCTGAGTACGGTCTGTAGTCGCGTCTGGGTATCTGTCCTATAGTATATGAGTCTGTTTTATGGTTACAGCAGACCAATCACTGATAAACAACTCAACGACAGACTGAGATCTCACATAAAGACCCGTGACCACAGAGTTATCTTCGATCTGAACGTAACCAGGGCCAGTAAGAACGCGGTTTCCAAACTCCCTCCTTTTGTTGACTACATAGAAGACAGGGACGGTGAGACTAGGATCAACTCAGCCATGTTTTGGAGACCCCCTAGTGTCAACCCACAGCTTAACACTGCTGGCGACCACCACTTCCTTCACCCTGAGTACTTAATAAGAACAGGCTTCCACGTTAGCATACCCAGATTTATGTTCACCGATGTTTCGGTTTTCGTCGTGGTGAAGAGGAACAGCGTGAGATCGGCGTCGGGTACCTGGGAAATGATTGTTTCCAACAATGACAACAGCCTCGGTAAGAGCATTGGGTTTAAAGCTGGGGTGAATGACAAACTGTTTATAGATGGGTCGTCACCACATAGGATTCACGAGTGTACAATTCCGGCGAAGTTCATTGGGAAGAAGGTTCTGATATCTGCCCACTGGCTATCCGGACTTAGAGTGTCACACGTCAGGATAAATGGTGAAATCCTAAGAGACTCATTTTTTATCAGTAACATCGATCAGATAGGAACATCTTATATGGATGTCTTCGGGCTAAACAGTTTTAAGAAGTATTATTCAGACATCAACTTTTACGGTATGAAGATCGTAGAGGGTCGTCTGGGGGATCCTGAGATTGAGAAGATTTGTAACAGGACCATGGTTGAATATGACCTGTAATTAGAATGGGGAAAAAGAGGAAAAGCGTCGTCAGCTTCAACCACATTGGTAAAAACCTCCAATCGGCTGAAGTGGACAAACTAACCCGACTCTATTCGTATTATCATAGGTTAGCGACCTGTTACAAGTGGAAACACACCCGACTGAAGAGACTGAAGATGATCCTCGAGACAGTCTCTATTGGGTTGACCGTGGTTGGGGGAATAGCCGGTGGTGTCACAGCTAACCCACTGATCCTCGGAACCATAGCCGGTCCTGGCGTCCTGATCCAAGGGTATATGACCAAGTCGAGAATGCCTGGCAGACTGGAAAACTGTGAGTTCGCTCACGTTAGCTACCACAAGGTCCTGACACAAATCAGAAGCTTCCTACGTGGGGTCCAGTACGATGAGACTGTCTTCCTATCCGACGTCCGTGTACTCGATGACATTGTGACTGAGGTCTGTCCACATTCCGACAGTATGATCACACGGTACCATAGGACTTACGATTCAGCTGAGCCTGCCGGACCTGACTGACGATCTCTGGTATGTAGACGTCTCGGTCATCCACACGAGCCATCCAACCGTGAAACCTGCTAGGGGTCCTATTGAGGGCACCGACCACCTCCGACTCATCCGGACCGAAGTCCTCCCAATCGAGACCAATCACCCTGGTCCCCTTTTTCCGAACCATTACAACCGTCTCTTCCATATACCTTTGTATCTGCTCTGGGTAATCTTAGTAACACCGGCTTCACATTTCCGACCTGTTACAAGTGGGAACACACCCGACTTAAGAGACTGAAGATGATCCCCGAGACGGTCTCTGTTGGACTGACTGTGGTTGGGGAGATATCCGGTAGTGTTACAGCTAACCCACTGATCCTCGGGACCATAACCAGTCCTGGCGTCCTGGACCTATGACTCAGCTGAGCCTGTCGGGCCTGGCTAACGGTTCTGACGATCTCTGGTATGTAAACATCCCGACCGTTCACACAAGCCATCCAACCGTGGAATCCGCTAGGGATCTCACTGAGGGTACCGACCACTTCAGACTCATCCGGACCGAAGTCTTCCCAGTCGAGGGTAATCACCTTAGTCCCCTCAAGGGCTATGTCCTCAGTCATCTCCTCCATATACTTCTGTATACACCCGAGATAGTCCTTAGTTACGCCGGCTTCACATTTCCGACCTCTCCTAAGCATTCGGTCGTAGCAGGTGTCAACCGAGGCTTTCAGGAATAGTAGGACATCAGGGGTTGGGAGTAGATTGTTTAGTGAGTGGAAGACCTGAGAATACTCAGAAAACTGCTCGTCAGTTATCCACCCATTACGCCAACAGTTCTTAGCGAAAACCATACAGCTGTGATGTGTTCGCTCTACGATCACATTCCTCCCTTCGTTGATTAACTCCAAAGCCTCTAGGTAGACGTCAATTCTCTCACCGAGGAACCAGGTCTCCATCTCATACGCCCACCTCCCAGGGTCGGCGTAAAACCTTTCGAGGTATGGATTATCATCAACTGGCTCCTCAGCAAGGTAATAACCATTTCTTTCAGCGAATGGTCTCACGAACGTTGTCTTTCCCACACCGATGTTTCCGTCGAGGGTGATCAGCCGAGCACCGAGCTTTGTCTCAGTCATTATACCTCAGGTATACGGTACGACTTTAAACCTCCTGTATTTTATATGAAGATTCCAAAGAGACTTAGACGACCCATACTGACCGTCTTCCACGGACTCAGAAGAGCTATCGGGGTGATGAGACATTGTGTTAGAAGAAACCGTAGAGGAGAGTACTACGTGACTGAGTCTGTTGTTGTCTGGCCGACGGTCTTAGAAACCCCAGCAGACGACCTCACAGACTTCCCACAAGCAGCCTCAGATATCCTTACGGATGGTCTCACAGACTTCCCAGAGACGACCTCAGAGATCCCAGCCGACGGTCTCACAGATTCCCCAGAGACGACCTCAGAGATTCCTACAGATGACCTCACAGATGAAACATAGATTAGTGTATAGATGGCTGACGTAGTACCTGAAAAAACCTCGGAAGTCCCTAAGGTGACATCAGTGGTCAAGACGGAAAGAGTCAAGGACCCAAAACGGGTGGAGGCTGGTAAACGACTGGCTCAGATATCGAAGGCAGCCAAGGAGAGAAAAGCCAGAGAGCGGTTGGCGGCTGAGATTGGTTCTGGAGTTGGTGGTGGTCGATCAGCTTATTATGGTTACATAATCGGAACCGTTGGGTTGGTTATCGGTGGGGCCTCACTTTATTACACTATGAGGCAGGAGAAAAGGGAGGTTCAGAGACTGAAAACCATTGATGAGGAGAAGGTAATGGAAGGAACTGTCGAGCCACAGAACCCCGTTCAGGCCCCTCCGGTTTTAGACACCTTTGATGAGTGAAATATGTGTTAGTGTATAATGACCGACCGAAAAGAACTGATGAACGAGCTCTACGACGCCCTCCTGATTACGGGTGGAGCTGTGGCGGTCTCCATGGCTTCGAGGAAGATCCTGAAAGAACCTTTGGGCACTCCTGAGTCTATAAAGGGTACTGTTAGGCTGGCTCTAGCCGTTGGAATTAGTACAGTTGTGGTTGGATATGCCCAGTCGAAGGGGTACCTGCCGGTTGACCCTTTTTCGAAGCCTAAGTAGCCTAAGGGGGTTCCGTATCCGGTGGTTACTATGAGCGTGGAGGTTGAGACACGTTGGCTGCCCCCTATGTCCAGAGGAGAAAGGAATGTGTGGGATGCTTTACGCGCTATTGGGATTGAGGCGGTTAGGGAGAAGACTTTTGATGGGTTAGTGGGGTTGGGTGGTGGTCTTTTGAGGTATGACTTCGCAGAGCCTCTCAGCGATGGTACTTTTTTACTGATTGAGTATGATGGTGAACAACATTTCAGCCCTTCCACCTGGTCTGGTAAGTTTACTCAGGAAGAGGCAGAAAGACGTTTTAGGGTACAGAAGATACACGATCGGATGAAAGACGAGTACGCCAAGGACAACGGTCATTACCTAATCAGAATTCCGTATTGGGAAAGACGTAACATCCGTTCTATTATCGGATCTTTGTGATGGATTGTATTATGTGTGATTATATATGGCTAGTGTAGTTGCTGGTGGACTGTTTAACGCCTTGGCCTTCGCGGGCGCTGGATTCCTGTTTTCAAAGTTAAATCACACCGGATATGAAGCTGAGATTAAGAGACACAACCACGCCCTTGAGCAGCTGACCAGGGCAAAGGAGAAATGGTATGAGAGTGAGGTGGATAAGAAGGATAGGATACAGAGGTTGAGACAGGAACTGTCTGACGCCAACGCTGACATCAACACAACGAATCACGCTCTGGATCTGCTGAGGGGTAGGTTGGAGCAGGCTGAGGTCGTTGGGTCGTCCCAACCAAAGCCTGAGTTGTCTGACTATTACAAACCATCGAGTGAAATGAAAGAGTATCAGGCCCTGTTTATTGGGTCTGTTGGTCTGGTTGGTGGGTATCTGATGTCTAGGTTTGTTTTGTAGGGGTTAAGGGAATTCGTTAGGGTTTAGTTATAATGTCTGTTTCCTGGTCAGACTTACCGAAAGGACTGAGGGATTGTGGGTCTTCAAGCGTTGAATGGGTCTGTAAGCAGATGGGGATCGAAGCCCCGGCTTGGGATCCACCCAGACGTAGTACGAAGTTGTGGTGTGGAGATTGTTTCAGATTCCGTGTGAAGGTGAGAACTGAGATGTATTCCTGTCCAGGATGTGGTGACACGGAGTATGGATATGTTGTTGGGAGACATCGGACGGCTGGTCGTAGAAGTGTGCATTCGAGAAATAGTTGGATGAGGAAGAGACTCATCAGAGTCGTCAGGGATACAGCAGTTGACGTTGTCTTATCCGACTTTTCCAAGGTTCTCCAAGTGATGAGAAGTAAGGGTTTGATAAGAGGTCGTAATGTGTCCAGATACAATTATTACATCATCAGATTGTGCTCAAGAAGAGGGATTGAGTTATTGGGTGGTTTGAAGGATCTTAGGGAGGGGAAAACGAAGGACTTGTTTGATAACAATCTGTTTGGGATTGTGTATAAAGAACTTGGCTGGGATCGTACCCCGGACAGGTTCTACACCGAGTGGTCGGAACGACACCTAACGGAATGTGATCACCCTTGTTATAACGATGGATCCAGATGTCATGATCCACCAGGACGACGACTTAGACCCTGACATGTTTGACTATCCCGATGATATAGACCCCCGTCTCTACGAAAGAATAATCGGTTACGACATAAATCAGTTAGACAGAGCCCTGAGGGGTAAGACTAAGTCGTTCAGTTGTGCTGTGGTGTCTCAACACCCACTGGAACAGGTAAACGCCCTCAGGAATGATGTGGTACGGCTGCTACGTCGGGAGCTGACTGAGATGAGGGGGCTGAAGTTCGCCGAAACGCTGGTTGTAACGCTTGAGAAGGAGGTGTCCGGCGGAACAACTTATAAAACGGCTCACTTCAACAGCCACATCAAGACTATAATCAACGACGGTGAGATCGGTCAGGACGTTGACACCGCGAATGAAGAGGTGGTGGTTGGGATAGCCCGGTGGATAAGCGAGGGATCTGGCTGGACGGTGGAGTCAGTGGATGGTCACTACGTTAATCTGACTGTCTACAGTCCACTGGAAGGCTCGTCATACATCAACCTCCCGGAGGAGCTGAGCCATAGTTGGAAGGGACTGATTAATGTTAAGAATAGTGATGACAGGTGTTTCATGTGGTGTCATCTAGCTCATAAGTTTCCTGTCTCACAACACCCACAAAGGGTGTCTAAGTACCGGGACCATGTTGACGACTTGGATTATGGCGGAATCAGCTTCCCTGTGAGCCAGAGACAGTACAACCGGGTGGAGAAACAGAATGAGATACGTATCAACGTCTTTGGTTATGAAAACGGGTTAACCTTTCCGGTTTACGTATCAGAGGAAAGGTTCGCCGACCTCATGAACCTCCTGATTATAACCAACGGGAACAACAAACATTACGTCCTCATTAAAGACTTTGATAGGTTTATGTACAGCAAAACAAAACATAAGAGGAGAAAACACTTCTGTGTTTACTGTCTTCAATGTTTCAGCTCAACGGAGGTTCTGGATAGGCATAAGACCGTGTGTATCAGTGTGAATGGTAAGCAAGCCGTTAGGATGCCTGAAAAGGGTAAGAACGTGCTGAAGTACAGTAATTTCCATAAACAGCTAAACGTTCCGTTTGTTGTGTACGCTGACTTCGAGGCGATCACGGAAAAGGTCGACAGACTGGAGGTGTCGGAGTCAGACCGAGAGGAGAAAGAGAAGAGACCATACATGGAGAAGTATCAGAGACATACTGATTGTGGTTATGGGTACAAGGTTGTCTGTTGTTACGACGATAGATACAGTAAGGATGTCCAAATGTATAGAGGTCCTGGTGCTGTCAACAAGTTTATCGGAAAGATGTTGGAAGAAGTGGAGTACTGTAAGGGTATCCGGAAAGAGCACTTCAACCAGGATATGATTCTGACTGATTCCGACAGAGCGGACTTCAAAGACGCTATAAAGTGTCACATCTGTGGGCGAGAGTATGTAGCAGAGGACGTTAAGGTCCGGGACCATTGTCACGTAACGGGAAGATATCGGGGATCGGCCCATCAGCTTTGTAACAGAAATCATAGAATGACTGATAAAATACCAGTCATCTTACACAACCTGAGGGGTTATGATAGTCATCTCATCATGAGTGAGATTGGGAAGTTCGGACAGGAGATTAACGTCATTCCGAATAATATGGAGAAGTACATGGCCTTTATGTTAGGTAAGAACCTTGTGTTTTTGGACAGTCTTCAGTTCATGAGTAGCTCACTGGACAGGCTGGTCGGGAACTTACCGGCTGACGCCTTCAGGTACACAGCTGAAGAATTCGGTGATCGGTTGTATCTTATGAAGGCAAAAGGTGTTTACCCTTATGACTATATGAATAGCTTCAATCGGTTTGATGAAACAGAGTTGCCTCCAAAGAATGAGTTCTATAGTGTGTTGAATGACGAACCGATAACCGATAAACAGTATTCACATGCTTTGGAGGTTTGGAAAGAGTTTGGGATGAGAACGATGGGGGATTATCATGACGTGTATCTAAAATCAGATGTGTTGCTGTTAGCTGACGTCTTTGAAAACTTTAGGAAGACCTGTGTTCAGTACTATAAGCTGGACCCCTGTCACTACTTCACCTCACCTGGGTTGGCATGGGACGCTATGCTGAAGATGACTGGGATTGAGCTGGAGCTGATGACTGACATCGACATGTTCCAGTTTATCGAGAAAGGACTGAGAGGTGGGGTTAGTTACATAGCCAACAGATATGGGAAAGCCAACAACTCATATATGAAGGGGTATAGTGAGGACGAGGCTGTGAAGTATATAATGTATTTGGACGCCAATAATCTATATGGTTGGGCCATGAGTCAGTGCCTTCCGACTGGCGGATTCAGGTGGATGAGTGAGGGTAAGCTGAAAAACCTGGCCTGGGAACTTCCGGAAAATGACAGCCGAACTGGGATGATACTTGAGGTTGATCTTGAGTATCCTCCTGAACTCCACGATCTACACAACGACTACCCATTAGCTCCGGAAAAGATGGAAATACAGGAAAATATGCTGTCTGACTATTGTCGGAAAATCAAAGGGGAGTTCGGTGTCAGTGTTGGTGGTGTAAGTAAGCTGGTAACCAACCTGATGGGAAAGGAAAGGTATGTTGTCCACTATAGAAACCTACAGCTGTACGTCAGACTTGGGATAAGGGTGAAAAAGTTCACCGGGTTTTGTTGTTCGATCAGTCCCCTTGGCTAAGGCAGTACATCAACTTCAATACCGTAAAGAGAACTGCTGCCAGAAACGCCTTTGAAAAGGACTTCTTTAAGCTGATGAACAACAGCGTTTTTGGTAAGACGATGGAGAATCTGAGAAAGCGTGTGGATGTTCGGTTGGTCACCAGTGAGAGAAAGATGTTAAGGTTGGCTTCCAAACCAACCTTTGTGTCCGCCAAAATATTTAACGAAAACCTGGTTGCCGTTCATAAGATCAAGGAAGTCCTGACGCTGAACCGACCAGCATACGTTGGTATGTGTATTCTGGATCTATCGAAAACCCTAATGTACGATTTTCATTACAATTATGTGTTAGAAAAATATGGGAGTAGGGCTAAGTTGTTGTTTACAGACACGGACAGCCTGACATATGAGATTGAGGCGGAAGACGTTTACAAAGACTTCTGGGCCGACAAAAATATCTTCGACAACTCAGACTATCCAGAGAGCTCGCCGTATCACAACAAGTCGAACAAGAAGGTTATTGGAAAGATGAAGGACGAAGCGGCTGGCGTTCCCATAATCGAATTCGTTGGTCTTAGAAGTAAGATGTATTCTTATCTGAAAGACAACGGAGCAGGTGGCAAAACCGCGAAGGGAATTAAAAAGAGTGTCACTAAGAAACAGATCAAACATGAAAACTACAAAAACGTATTACTTGATAAGAAACAGATACTTCAAAAAATGAAAACCATCCGAAGTGTGAAACATGAGTTGGGTAGTTATGAGATTAATAAGGTGTCACTCTCATGCTTTGACGACAAGAGATACCTGCTGGAAGATGGGGTCAGTTCCTACGCGTATGGGCATAAGAATATCTAATTAAAACCAACAATGAGGTAGCACAATGAGAAAAGTAATATAACCTATTGTATTATGGAAGAGGGAGAATTTTATGAGATGAAAGACAGAGCACCTGAGCCAGACGAGTTAGATGAAATTGAGGGTCAAGACGAAACTGACTTCGGTGGGGGGCCAACTGTCCATTACACAACCACCGGACCAGAGGGAAAACCATCTGTAGACATAAACCTGAACAATAGGTTAAGGCTTAGGGATGAGACGACGCTGGAATCACATAGGAAACTGGAAGAACTTTTCACAGAAACTCCTGACCTTGAGCCACAATGTATAGATCCCACCTTCCTGCGTTATCTGCTTGATAGGAGAATCTTTGTCCTAAGTAAGATTTTTGACTTTGAAAACAAAGGTGAGTATTATGAGTTAGAGTACCTTGGTGAAGAGCTTAACCCCACTACAATCACAGATCAGAGTGCTGATGACCTAAGAACTGATGTCCGGAAGTATTATGATGAATGGCAAGAAAGTCTCTCAAAAAAGGTTCTAAAGAGGGCGGGCATCGTAACTGCCGTTGGTTTATCGGTTATCGCGATAGTAACTGGGTTGTCAGTTGGACTGACACGAAAAGGATCAGATATCGTACACCAAGCCAAAAAGTGGGAGAAGCTACATCCAGCAGCAAAAGGATCTATCATACCATGGGCGGCTATAGAAAAGGCAGGCGGTAAAACTATTATTCTCACAGGAGAGTACCTAGTTATTATCCTATCATGTGGTATTATTTACTACATATGGAAAAAGCGTTGACCACTCACTATGGGAAAGAGTGATGTTATAGCCATGATCACACCGTACATACCATGTCTCGGACTGCTATCCGGAGGTATAACTGTGGGAAAACATGTGTATCAACACAAGACAAAAGTATCTGAACAGAAATCGGGGAGTAAGTGAAATGTGTGTTAAAACCACAACCCTGATCGCTTTGAGGTGTTCCATATCAAATCCAACAAAAGCGTCTGGAAGGGGTGGGTCGTTTTTCACTTTTTGAAGTATAAGCAGACGAAAATGGGTTTTTGGAGGCGCAAAAATTTTTCCCCCCTTTCAAACATCCTTTCTTGATGAATTCCGAATTATTTTTTTTTGGTTTGGGTCCCTTTTCATCCCTTTTTCTTATACTTAAAAAATTTTTTTAAAAAGCTTACCGTTTTGGGCGACCCTCCTCGTTGAATTTGATCATTTGGGGGCTGTCTTTGGTGAAAAAGTAAAAAGTGGCCCTATAGCCTCATATTCTATACTACTAAGTCGAATCAATGTTTTAAAAGAATATAAATTTATAATTATACCTGTACAGTTTATGCCATCTCCAGTAAAACCAACATTACAGGTACACATGAATGATCCAGCTGTGTTGTTACAAGTTGCGTTTGAATCACATGGGTTGTTCAGACATTCGATGATGTCTAAAGTAACATTAGAAAGAAAACTTGTTAACTTCCATTGATAATACTCAAAACATAATAGAATATATTCATTTTTAGTTTATTAAACAAAGATTAGTAACAGGAAAACCTGGACTATTGAGCCTCTAGAATTGTAAAAAGAAACGTATGAATTTAGTCTGTTATTTCATTTTCTCAATTTGCATGCACGCTTACAGTGAAAATCATCTCCACCAAAACCAGGATCACGTGTACAGATAAAGGAAACATTTGTATGCAAATAGGATTTTTATGTTTTCCATATCTGTCTGTTTGTATTGTAAAAAGTGATATAAATAATGTAATAAGATGTGTAAAGATCCTATGACTGTTATCATACAGACTAACATAGCGTAACAGGAGGTCTGTCTTGCATAGGGTAGAGATAGAATGTCAGCTACCCCTATAGGGCATAGTAGCAACTTAGCCTGGTAACCACTTCTGCTTTCCTATTGGTTGAAATTTCGTGCGTTTTTTAGCGGCTAAGAGTAGAACTGCAATCGTCATAAATGGATTTAGCCCTGATGACGCGAGAATGAGATTAGTGGTTACCTGGCCCATATTTCTTTTGAAATTGTGGCCAGAGTACCAGGCTAAGTAGCAACTCAGCTGTTATAGGTATTTCTTCCACGTGTGCGGTCTCATTTAGCATTGAGCTTCATGGTGTATGGAAGAATACATTTTACTTGAATTTTGAACAAGTCAAGTCGTATTTTTTTTCTTTTCAAACTAAGAGTTATTTTTAACGTCAGTTTTAAAACTCTTGGCAGTTCACCGTCTTTTAAGTTTGCTGTCGATCCAAATTAACACCCCGCCTACGCAGCACTGTACTTTTTTTACTCTCTGGTTGTATTTTTTTCCAAAATTTACAACAAACAGAAACAGTAGTACATAACGGAGGTCGAGTGGTTGTAGCATTTATGTATAATCTTTTATATCTTGTCTATATAGTCTTCTATAAGTCTTTTATATCTTGAAATAGTAAAATAGATAGATAACCTTCAATAGGTAGAACGGCAGAGGTACGACTTCAAATCCCGCTCAAGTCTAAAGTCGACTGAATTTTTCGGTTAACTTTAACAGTGTAAGAAAATCATGAACGTTTTTTTTATGTTTCTCTGAGAATGGTTCTGTAATAGAATTGAAACACTGCATTTCCTCACGGATTAGCGTTTAAGTTGTCGCGAGAATATCTCGTGCACTTAAGTTGGATAAAACTCAACAGGTAGAGCGGTGGACCAGAAGGTGCTAGTTCGAATCGCTCGAGTCGGCCGAATTTTTTGGTTTACTTTAACAGTGTAAGAAAATCATGAAAATTTTTCTCATGTTTCTCTGAGAATGGTTTTGTAATAGAACTTTCAATAGATAACCTTTATTTAAGTGACAAACTGAAGTAGCAGTAATGTAAGTAGTAAATAGGGACACTGGTTATAACGTATACTTATATTCTAAGTAAATTTGACAATAAATACAAACAAATTAATGAAATAGCTTGGTGCTTATGACGTGAAAATTAGCTTTTTCTTATTTTAAAGAACAATTAAAATTACAAAGTAACATCTGTTGCAGTGTTTGACTTCGTTGCTTTGTTTTTAAGATATTTCAGTTCGTTTGATATGTAAATGTCACATGTTGTGACATATACGAATTCGGGCTCCTATCTCCTCTCGGTCGAAAAAGTGACCCCACTACAGGGAGTCAAAATGGCAGATTTAAAAGGGCAAAGGGAACTCGTCTTACGAGTTTTCGATAGTTTTTAACGACGCAGTGGCGGTTGGTGCCCATGTAGAGTGAACTATGGATAAACTATTTTTCAAAGAAATTTTGAGGGGACAATTAGCTGCGCTGACGTGATCCGCCTCCTCCTTCTAACCTTACAAAATTCAAAATGGTGGATTTATTAGGCCAAAATAAAATTTCAATCAGACCCCTCTTATGTGACAGAGCCCGCATTCTAGATCAGTCTATTATTTCTATAGTTGTGACATACTGGTGCACTATTACCAAACGAAACCACTTAAAATTCTACATGTCTGGTGTTGTGAGAGAAACACACGCATATGTTTCCTTCAAATTAAATTTGGTTTGATAATAGTAAAGATATATTGCCTTCTCCAATAAGTCATTATGCACATGTACGTCACAGCTTGTGACATATGCATATTAAACAAACTGAAGTATATCAAAAATGATGCAACGAAACCAAAAACTGCAAAAGATGTTACATTGTCATTTTAAGTGGGTTTTTTTTAAATGTGACAAACTTAATTTTTATGTCATATGTATTTTAAGGTCTAGACCTCGGAAGATAATTTGTGTTTATTTTTCTATGAATAACGCAACAGTATTCTCATTTATTTTACCTTCACAATGTGTCGAGTTTCCAGTAAATCCTAGTTTACAAGTGCAGAAATAGCTTCCAGGAGTATTTGTGCAGGTTGCATTGTCGTGACAGTAACCGCCAACGCAACATTCGTCCAAATCTTTAAAATAAATAAGAAATTACGCAATTTACAGTACACGCACTATGATGATGATAATGTGATAATTTATTGATATGATAAGTTGTACGTATACATGACAGTAGTGCATGTAGTATATTTGCGAGCTTGATGTAATTTAACAGACGTTTGACAGACATCCGTCAAGCTCTTGTATTCTCAGAAAAGATTTCTGATCCCCAGACAGCGGCTCTCGGAAATCTTTTCTGAGTTTACTTGAGCTTGACGAACGCCTACCAAACGTTGGTTATGATGATTTAGTGTTACACAAAAAAATTATAGTACAAAATAGTCAATAACGAATTTTTAAGATAAGAGCCCAGCTCAAAATTTTTAAATGTAAAGCCATAAATAACAAAGTCAAAACATTTTGAAATAAGTTTACTAACGTTTCGTTGCTAATCTTGCAACATCTTTACACTCTGTTTCTCCCAATGATTTTCTATAATCTCTTCTTGTCGTTGTTCTTCTAATTTTGAACTACTCATTCGAGAAAGTTTACTTATTTCTAAACTCAAACCCTCTTCAAATGAAAACATCTCTTCCATTCCCCTTTCCTTATTTTAATTCTGCCTTTTCTGGATGTTGAGCCTATGTTTATTACGGCACCTTAATTTTCATTGGTTCGCCGTTCTAATGAATTATTCTCACATATAAATAACTTATATATAGATAGAATTTCACACTTGTCAATTATTACTCTGAAGATGTTGCAAGATTAGCAACGAAACGTTAGTAAACTTATTTTAAAATGTTTTGACTTTGTTATTTATGGCTTTGCATTTAAGAATTTTCAGCTGGGCTCTTATCTTTATAATTCGTTTACGTTTTCCGCCGGGAAAATCATTAGCCACAATAATAATAATAATAATAATAATAATAATAATAATAATAA
>OZ036012.1:11167416-11177416 GCA_964035015.1 Corallium rubrum | reverse complement strand
AGCATAACGGGAAGATAACATAGGCTGGGACTGTTTTTTCATGTTATTTTTAAACACTACGTTTAGGATTATTGTCAAGGATAACCGAATAGCAAATTTTCAGATCCTTATAGAATACCAAAACATTAAGAAGTTTTTGAAATCATAAATTTTATGTCTACTACGGCTGCTTCAGCCTCGTGTTATAAATGAACTACGTTTTATCCTGACTCTATCTTGTCCCGACAATCCTATATATGAAATCCACCTATAGATAGTTTTCACTCATGTGATCGGTGGCCCGTTAGGGCGGTGAAACAATACGAAACATTTGAATAAGAACAGAGCTAAAGTCCCATAGGATTTTAAGATGGTACACCAATATGGCCGCCATTTCATTGTTTTGGTACACCAATATGGCCGCCGTGACGTCAGATGAAGACGATCTATAGATCTCTATTGATCGTTTTAATCTGAAGTCACGGCGGCTATATTGGTGTACCAAAACAATGAAATGGTGCCCACATTGGTGTACATCTCTATCCTTAGCTCTATTCTTACTCAAATATTTCGTATTGTTTCACCACGCCATTTGGGGCCACCGATCACGTGAGTGAAAACGATCTGTATGTTTCGGGTTCTATAGGTAATTGGGACGTTTTCTTTATGTTGCCCATAGACGCCTATAGACTTCGTAAAGAATTAATAGATGCATGAGTATTACAATAATAATGACAACAATTTACAGACTATACTGTCTGACAAAAAAAGGTGAGGTTGATAAAGGACTAGCAAACGGACACGTATTCACAATTAATGGAATATGTATATGTATATATATATATATATATATATGTATGTATGTATACTAATAAGTGGATACAAACACAAAGAATGATCTACTATTTACTGCACAGAATGCGCCACCCTCCGCAGCTGACGCCAAACTAAGCCTCCTAAACTCAATTATACTGTAATAAACAGTAAATAAACACTATATAGCTTAACACAAGAAATTAACGTGATAAATACATTAATAAAATAAAGTAAATAATGTGATGATGCATTAGTAATGCCTAGCACAAATCCTGTTTTTACGTTGTCAAGAAAAGTAGTTCAATTTGATATGAACTAATATAAAAACATTTATTTGTTACAAAACTGGCATAAAAATCTAATTTATGCCTTTCCATCATGTCTCTGAGTAATATGTACACTGCATTACCATGTTTTGGCATTTGCTGCTTTAACTGTGCGTGTTTAATATTACCACAGGCTTGGACTGGTCATTGTGCCATCTTGCCATAAAACAATGTTTGATTTATTAAATTTGCCACTTAACGTGCGGCAGGAGAGAGGAACAGAACTTTCGTCCCAATTGACACCAAACTCCTATGTGTAGACAACTAAGACCTAGGTGTTGATTTTACGGAGGGAGGAAAACCGGAGAACCCGGCGAAAAACCCTCGGAGCACAGGAGAGACCAACTAAACTAAACTCACATAAGTCCCAAGCTGCCGGAGGACGGGGTTATTCCCAAACGGTCACCCATCCAAGTACTAACCCCGTCCGACCGGGCTTAACTATTGGTGAGAGGCAGCGCCCTAACAGCACACGCCACCCGTGCTCCCTGAGTATTGTAGAACAATGGATGCCCATTGTTCCAAGGGGAAATTGCACAATAGCCAGTCCAAGACTGATTATCTAAACTGTTTCTAAAATTGATTACCTTCACAAAACACTCCGTCTCCACTATAGTTTGTCTTGCAGGCGCAGATGTAGGATCCATTTAAATTTGTACATGTGGCATTAACATGACAAGGTGTTACAGTATCACATTCATTGATATCTTAAAGGTCAGAAAACAGATATATCTTTCAACAACCCGACATAATTTTCCAATGTGTTAAAATGTTGTACTATAGTTACATTACTGTACATAAGTCTAAATACCTCAAGAACTAAGTGGACTATGAAACAGCTGTAAATTGATAATCGTCTTAATTACAACATTAATTAATGTTTAGTGTTAAAGTGTCACGCCAAAAGTTAGGTTTGTCTGATTTAAGTAATTAATTAATTAATAGGACTGGATTGAGTAACCCATTATTCGCCCGAGCAAAAAAAAACGAAAGCTCGCGATATATCCACTTTGGTCCCTTGCTAAATGATTTCCATCAAGCAAATGCTGAAAAATTATAATGGTGCGAAGGCAGTGTTTTACATCATAAAGGAATTAAGTAGAAAGGTAATAAATTGCCGAGTTTACTAAAGTGTATGTGATACGAAAATTAGGTTTGTCTTATTTGAAAGAACATTTAAAATGACAGAGTAGTTCTCTTGCTTCGTTTCTGAGATATTTCTGTTTGTTTTGTTTTGTTTTGTTTTGTTTTGTTTTGTTTTGTTTCGTTTCGTTTCGTTTCGTTTCGTTTCGTTTCGTTTCGTTTCGTTTTGTTTGTTTGTTTGTTTGTTTGTTTGTTTGTTTGTTTGTTTGTTTGTTTGTTTGTTTGTTTGTTTGTTTGTTTGTTTGTTTGTTTGTTTGATATGTAAATGTCACATGTTGTGACGTGCATGTGCTTAATGAGTTATCAGAGAAGGTATATCTTTGCTATTATCAAATCATACTTACTTCGAAGGAAGCGCGCATGTGGGTGTGTTCCTAACACTACACCAAACATGTTGAATTTGAAATGGATTCTTTTGATAAAAGCAAAGATATATAACAGATATATAACGTTTCCCGATAGCTCATTATCCTATATGCACATGTACGTCACAACGTGTTACAGTTACTTAATCAAACAAACTGAAATATCTCAAGAACGAAGCAAGGACACCAAAAACTGCAAAAGATGTTACTTTGTTGTTTTAAGTATTTTGTCTTTCAAATAAGACAAACTTAATTTTTTTGTCATATACAAGTTAACAACAGAATACTGATTTTTATTTATCAGAGCAAAAGGTAATGGAACTCTGATGAAAAGGTCCTTTTGAAAACGTCAGATTTTGGCAATTTACCACCTTTTCCTTTTAACAAATGTACAGGTAGGTCAATACGACAATAGGAAACTTAGACACAGCGTTAGGTTTTGGGTTGTAAAAACCAAAATTAGAAAAATAACGACAGTTCTCACACATAAAGTCCCTTAGTAATGGCAAATTTTGGGTTTATTTTAATATTCTCCAAACAATAGTTGCTCGATCCAGTCTTCTTTTGGTTGTCAGTGATTCCTTTACAAAGAATACCTGCACAGTTTATTCCACTTCCAGTAAAACCAGAGTTGCACTGGCAAGCATAGGAGCCTGCGTTATTAGAACACGTTGCATCAGAATGACAAGGACTTCCAGAGCACTCGTTGATGTCTATGAAGAGAAAATTTCATTCTTGAAAATTAAAAATGGCCAAAATTGCATATTAATGACAATATTATATTAATTTTCATTTTGTGATGGTAATTAGACGGTTCGTAATAATGGGTTAAAATCATTTTAAAGACCATTAATAATTTATAAAACAAAAACCAAAAAAAATGTTTAATGAGTTTCTTTATAGAATATTTTAAAAATCATTAATATTCATGAGGAAAAGACAAACATAATAGTACCATAGACCTTATTTAAAATGCCTGCCGAATTAGAATGCTTTAATGTGCATAGAAATTAGCCTTAAGATCTCGTTTTAAAGTAAAAATTCTTTCGAATTTCCCACAAGAAAACGAATTCATAAGGGCTAATCAATATGTATATAAAATAATTACAATTCAGCAGCCATTTTTGCATAAGCTCTATGTCGGTGGTTTTATACCTGATAAACCTTATTGACGTCAGAAAGAATACAAGTGGACAGACGAATGAACGTAGAATTTTATATAAAATTGTCATCCTTATTTGAAATTAAATGAATCAAAGCAACAACATGCAACCAATGACGGAACGTTTTTTAAGCTATTAAAAACTGCGATAAAGAAACTGATGCTCGTGTTTTAAATATTAACCTCAAGACACGCTTGCCCTTTTCTAACTTTACGGCTCACAAAAGCTTACTCTTCAAAATTTTCACGTTAAATAACTCAAAAATGATTTGTTTTAAAAACCGTTTCAAAAACTCATTAATAATTCATGATGAAAACACAAAGGAAATCAGTACCATGTCCGTTGTTTTAAATCTGTTAAAGAAACCTGATTTACATAACTACTTTAGCTTTGATTTTCTCGGCTTAGACAACGTTATTTTTCAAACTTACTACGCCAATGAACTTACGAAATGGGTCGTTTTTGAAGCTATTTAA
This sequence comes from Corallium rubrum, assembly GCA_964035015.1. Taxonomy (NCBI): domain Eukaryota; kingdom Metazoa; phylum Cnidaria; class Anthozoa; order Scleralcyonacea; family Coralliidae; genus Corallium; species Corallium rubrum. The sequence continues at coordinate 11,173,148 of OZ036012.1, read as the reverse complement.
AACATTCGCAACGTGTTTTATCAGATCTAAAACACTGGGCTATCGCCTCGTGTTTTAAATCTCGTAAAACACTGCTGCTCATGTTTTAAATATTACTTGTGAAATTCATGAATTATTAATGAGGTTAAGAAACAATCAAAACGTAGCATTCAAGTCACATGTATACGTATGTAAATCCCATTCAAAAACTCATTAATAATTCATGAGGAAAACACAAAAGAAAATCATGACCGTATCGTATCTTTATATGTGATAAAGATTTCTCCTGATTTACATAAATTTTAGCTTTGATTTTCTCGGCTTAGATAAGGTTATTTTTCAAACTAACTCCGCCAATCAACTTACCAAGTGGTTCGTTTTTGAAGCCGTATAATAAACTCGCAGTTCGTGTTTTATCAGATATAAAGACACTCGGCTTCGCCTCGTATCTTTATATCTGATAAAACACTCCTGCTCGTTTATTATACGGTACTTCAAAAACTCATTAATAATTCATGAAGAAAACACAAAAGAAAATCATGACCGTATCGTGTCTTTATATGTGATAAAGATACCTCCTGATTTACATAAACTTTAGTTTTGATTTTCTCGGCTTAGACAAGGTTATTTTCCAAACTTACTACGCCAGTGAACTTACCAAGTGGTTCGTTTTTGAAGCCGTTCAATAAACTCGCAGTTCGTGTTTTAACAGATATAAAAACACTCGGCTTCGCCTCGTGTCTTTATATCTGATAAAACACTCCTGCTCGTTTATTAAACAGTACATAAAGATCATCTTTTCGACAAAGTGATCTGTATCAAAAGTTAAGAATACTAATTAGCCTTCTTGGTGATCTTTATCAAAAGTTATGAATACTAATTAGTTTCATTGTATTGATTCATTTCACAAGTACGATAAAGCATTCGCGTCCGATCTGTATGGGGATTTAAGTCGGCTCGCCTTGTAAATCCGCATAGAGATCGGCCGCTCATGCTTTATCTATTACTTAAAAAATTTGCAGTTCTTGTTTTATCAGGTGTGAAACAACTATCACCTCGTCTTTTTATACCTTAAAACACTCTTTTTCATTAACAATACAATTTTGTTATACCTGTACAGTTCGTTCCATTTCCTGTAAAACCTGTCTCACATTCGCACGAAAACGACCCCATTGTATTTGTACAGTTTGCATTTACGTCACAAGGGCTGGCCTGGCATTCATCGACATCTAAATATGGGGGGAAATGAAAATGAGGTGATTATAGGAAATTGAAAATATAGATAATTTTTGTGGAAATGCCACGTCAAATATTTCTTTGCTAAGCTTTCGGCCTGTTGACTCAGGCCTTCATCAGAGCAATAACAATAAGTTGTTGGCTTATGTCATTTATAAACTAAGAAACTGATCAAATAAATCACGTAAGAATATAATGGCGTATCAAGTTAATTTTATTAATCAGAAAAAGAAAATCAAGAATGTTCTCCGAATAGGGCACAGCGCGTGCTGTTTATAATGGCCGTCCTTCCTGAGAGATGTTTTGCAATCTCGATACATTCCCTTGTTCTTCGAAAGTTTAGAAAATAAATATTTTACGTGGTGTTTCCACAAAACTTATCTATATTACATTATCGCCATGAAAACTTTCCAAGAATTAAATTGGAGATATTCCACGAGAAGTATAACGGTAATTGGCTTATTTATTATATGCATAACAAACTTGTTGCATTTTAGGTAGTCGCTAATTATATTGTTAATTACACAGGAAGAACAAGGCTATTTGCTGCTAACATCGAAACTGGAGGAAATTTGGAAGAACTTCTTTGCATCGCTCAAACGAAAACTACTTTTTCAAAACGAAAAATACGATTTTGAAAGAGGTAAGATTGTACCACAAGACTCCATTGTTGCAAATTCAAAATAGTTTATTCGATTCATGTAATCAATCTGCCATCAAATATCGCATTCAGCGTTTTATTTGAGGATATTTACAAGTCCAAAATAGAGCGCGCAAATTTGCCATAACTAGCTTCCGAATGGAACAAGTTAACGATCACTTGTATGAATTAAATTTTTTGATGTTATCATAAGCAGTATATATGAGACATAGAATTAGAAACCAATAAAGTATGTTGTTTAAGCTAATGAGTAATGGTGTCATTGTTTGTTCGCTCTCTATGTAAACCCTTGTGTTCTATTTTGCTGTAAAATGTTTCTCTTTTATAACCCTTTCAGTATATCAAGGACGTACTTTAGTGGTGCTCTAAACGTTAATCGCTCTGACACTGGCAGAACCAAAGAATAATAATAATAATAAAATCTTTATTTAAACTGTTGAAGATCCTATCAGCATAAATGCTGGTATTAACAGGAGAACAGTGCTTAATTATAGATAATAACTAATCATTAATACAAAGTGAACAAAATTAATAAAAATAACAGTTATAGGAAATTTATAAGCTACAAATGTGAGTATTGGTCTCCGTTTCTAATAGGTGCATGAAAATACTACGTTTAAAACTAGAGATAGACGTAAGTTCTCTGAATTCCGAAGGCAAAGAGTTCCAATCCTTTGCGGCTGCATACTTGAACATGGATTGCCCTATTGCACTTTTTACCTTTGGGAGATCTAATAAGGTTTTGTCTTGCAAGTCCCAGTCGTGCGTGTTAAGCCTTAGTTTAAAAATATCTCTTAATTGATCAGAGCAGTCCAAATTATGAAGAATTTTAAAAGTTGTTAGAAATCATAAAAAACGACGCCTGCTGTTCAAGGACAACAACTTCAACTCATTACGCATTTCCTGCGTACATTTTTGTCTTCTTTGATGGAGGATAATTCTCATGGCACAGTTCTGCAGTTTTTCTACCCGTTTTGTTTGAGTTGACCCGCACGTATGGGCCAGGGGCGCGTACAATTGCTGAGGGGCCACCAGGAACAAAAGTGGAAGAACCACTTCCATATATCTAATTAAAAATACCTTCACAATGAGTTTGATTTCCAATGAAACCAGATTTACATGTGCACAGAACACTTCCTGGAACACTTGTACATGTGGCATTCACGTGACATGTTCCATTCGACTGACATCTGTCTTTGTCTAAAATAAAATAAAATAAATAAAATAAAATAAAATAAAATAAAATAAAATAAAATAAAATAAAATAAAATAAAATAAAATAAAATAAAATAAAATAAAATAAAATAAAATAAAATAAAATAAAATAAAATAAATAAAATTAAATTAAATTAAATTAAATTAAATTAAATTAAATTAAATTAAATTAAATTAAATTAAATTAAATTAAATTAAATTAAATTAAATTAAATTTTTAAAAAAATTAAAAATAAAATAAACTAAACTAAACTAAACTAAACTAAACTAAACTAAACTAAACTAAAATAAAATAAAATAAAATAAAATAAATTAAAATAAAATAAAATAAAAAAAAATATATATATATATAAAATTGAATTATGCCCCAACAAAAATGTGTATTTGACGTTTAATATAATAATAAATGCAATATGAGTGCCCGAACTGATTATTTATTGATTATATTGAAAATTCAAGGTATTTAAAGAAAAATTCATCCAAACTAGGACGATGATCTATCCAATTTTCAGCATTTCATGCGCCGAATAAAATGCATAGGGCCTAGTAATTAATTTACAAAATGATAATACATTTTCTATCCACAATTCATGTTTGTAACATCGTTTCCAGACCTACGACTCGAGAACTGTAATTTATTCGACTTATTAAATACGACGAAATACGCCGTATAACTCAACAAGAACAATTTCAGAATTTGGGTCGACTATAATAGGTATTTTATACGGCGCATGAAAAATACGCCGTATAACTCAACAGGAACAATTTCAGAATTTGGGTCGACTATAATAGGTATTTTATACGGCGCATGAAAAATACGCCGTTTGTCACAGGCATAAGAAAAATTTCTAGAACAATGAACGGCGTAATCGGTCACTCACCAGTTAGCACTATTAATTGTTTTGTCCCAGGAGAAACGGTGATGCTGCTTACTAGTGTATCCGAACTCTTGTCATACTTGTAGATTGTTGACGCCGAAGAGTCTAACAAATAATAAAAATTCACTCCCACGGCAATATCAACATCACTTATAGTTCCTGTACGAACGACACCAATTTGAGTTGTATAACCGTCGTAACTGGTTTTCTGGATGTCGAATTCAGTCTCGTCTGTAAAACGAATCCAATATACTGTTTTGTTAGTCGGGTCTACGGCGAGATAAGGCGAAATTCCTTGTCCGTCATTGATTACGTACACGGCATCTTCTGAAAGACTGTAGCGGAGGAGATTGCGGCTGGAATCGTCAGCCGTTGATATAAACAACGATCTTGAAAAATAGTTAAATATTTTGTGAGTGCTAATAAATTTCTTGCATTGCAGTTGCACGAGAGAGAGTGTTACACTATGCAATGTTTTTTGCAACTTGTCTTTCAAAGGTGACCGAGTAGGAATGGAAGGGACCCGAACGGTTTACAACGCGTATTTGTATTAACTGATCAGGCAAATTGTTGCGAGACAATTAGTTGCAAGAGAGGAGTCTTACACTGTGCAATGCTTCAATGATCTGTTGCAGCGTCGCTGGAATCGTTGCCAAAAGTACTTGGTTCTACTTCGTGCAGCACTTGCTTCTTTTATTTAAAAAATATTTTATCATTACATTTGTTCCAAAAGCAAAAAATGCTTATAAATTTATGTAAAATTCGAAAACATAAGAAGGAAATTTGGAAGACTAGACTGTAGCAAGCTCGATGGATTTATATTCACACGTGCAATATATTTACATTCAAGTGAGAAATTTTTATACATTAAACAAAAAAAGAAGGAGCTTGCTATTTAGCCGAAAAACGATTTGTTTCCAAGATAAAAGTTTGAACATTAAAAAACAAGGAAAAATTAATACGGTAAGAAAAATCAGGTATACCATTCAACATCCAGTTCAATTTGGTTACTATTCATGAGTGGTCAGTTTACTATTAGATAAATTCAACCACCTATTTCCTAACAACTGAGCAGCAGAGCGGTAAACAAGGTATTTCGAGTATATAAGGGAAAATGTTCTATGGTTTCATTAGACACTCCACAAGCACACACCGGTGAAGAAACGCAGTTTTTTCGATACAAATCATAATTTAGTGCACTGTTACCTAACATTAACTTTGTATGTAATACAGCTGAATAACGATGTCCCACATTGTATAAAGTATTACATACTGAATATTTGTGCCATTTAAAACTTTTTTTAGCAAGGAAGACTTGGTGATTGTGTAGCAACAAAATTTCCAGACAAGTTCCACAAAAAATTGCATAAGTAACACCGCCTTTATATATGCTTGTTCATTTGCGTACGCCTTACCACTTTGAAGCCTGGACCTCTCCCTGTGCTGAATAAAATCGTCTGGCGTTAGTTAGAATAAACCTTAAAGACTCGTCGTCAGGCTTCAAAGTGTTAATAAGGCATTCAATTTTCTCCAGAAATGAAGTAAAGACTATACGTTTGATTTTTTTTGGTGAATGCTTCTACTATGCTTCTCTACATGTTAAACAAAACAATTGTTGAAAAAACAATCGAAATATAGTAAGGTTAGATATACTGCCGAAACAGAGAACGTAGGAGTCTAACGATTCGAGCGAAGGCCCACGCTCGAAACGTTAGACTCCTCCGTTCTCTGTTTCGGCAATATATCTAACCTTACTATATTTC
>OZ036012.1:10867416-11162416 GCA_964035015.1 Corallium rubrum | reverse complement strand
CAGACAGACAGACAGACAGACAGACAGACAGACAGACAGACAGACAGACAGACAGACAGACAGACAAACTAACTAACTAACTAACTAACTAACTAGCTAGCTAACTAACAAACTAACTAACTAACTAACTAACTAACTAACTAACTAACTAACTAACTAACTAACTAACTAACTAACTAACTAACTAACTAACTAACTAGCTAACTAACTAACTAACTAACTAACTAACTAACTAACTAACTAACTAACTAACTAACTAACTAACTAACAGACATACAGACAGACAGACAGACAGACAGACAGACAGACAGACAGACAGACAGACAGACAGACAGACAGACAGACAGACAGACAGACAGACAGACAGACAGACAGACAGACAGACAGACAGACAGACAGACAGACAGACAGAGAGAGAAAACTTTATTTAAATTCGGAGTCTTATCAATTAAAAATTGCTTTTCATAAGAGCCGAATATAAGTTAATTAAATTAAAGAAAATATACAGTATTTACAATGTTATATATACAAATAGTTTAATAGTTACGTTAGTAGTTAGAGGAACTGAGGGATGTCAATTCTCGCTTGAAAGACGACAAAGTAACTTGATTTTTCAAATGGATTGGAAGACTGTTCCATAATTTAGCACCACAAAATGTGAAGCTTTTCCTTAAATATTCGGTTTTTGGTTTTGGCAAAATAAGATTTTCACTACCTCTAAGGTTGTATTCCCTTCCATGATTAGCATAGAGAAAACATTGCTTCAAGTATGCCGGAGCATTGCCATGAAGAATTTTATGCATAATAATACATTTGTTTTTACTCCGTCTTTCCTCGAGAGTTGACCATCCAAGTTGGCTTCTTATTAAGCTAGATCTGACTTCGTACCCTAATTGGCATATTGTTCGACCAGCCCGATTATTTAACTTTTGCAACCTTGTGGCCTGTAACGCTCCAAGAGAATCCCACACAATGTCACAATAGTCAAACAGCGGCTGGATAAGTGAATTGTAAATGGTTATCGCAGTTTCTTTGTTAATAAAGGATCTGACTTGTCTAAGTCCACCAATTGCTGAAGAAACTTTCTTCGACACTATATCTATATGATCTGTCCAAGAAAGCCTCTCGTCAATGGTAATTCCAAGTGATTTGCTTTTCCTTACTCTTTCTATTTGTTTGTTCGCGAGATGTATAGTTGCCAAGTCACTTATTTTATTTAGCGAGTTATCAGATGCAATATACATTTGTTCTGTTTTTGTCACATTTAAACTCAATTTATTTGCTAACAGCCAATCATTTAAATTATTCAAGTCAGTATTGACCAACTGAATAAGTTTGGTAATTGATTTACAGGAGGTAGTAATGTTAGTGTCATCGGCAAACATTCTTGGGTTTGAGTGTTTTAAACAGTTTGGCAAATCATTTATATAAATAAGAAAAAGCAAGGGACCAAGTATAGAACCTTGTGGAACGCCACATTTAATCGTTTTAGGCGATGAGAGATAACCATTTACAAGACATTGTTGCTTTCTTTCAGTTAAATACGAGTTAAACCACTTCACAGTTTCTGTATGCAACCCATAATAGGAAAGTTTTTTGAGTAAAATCGAATGGTTTACTGTGTCGAAAGCTTTTGATAGGTCAACAAAGACTACAGAGTTCAAATTACCCTGGTCCATGTTGGCATACCATTCGTTGGTAGCATCCAGAAGTGAAGTTGTAGTTGAGTGAAAACGTCTGAAACCAGATTGACACTTAGATAATAGTTCGTTTTTGGAAAGATATTCATACAATTGGTTGTATATCAACCTTTCCAACACTTTTGAAATGGTTGACAAAATGGAAATTGGTCTGTAATTATTAAGTACGTCCTTTTCATTATCTTTATGAATAGGAATGATTTTTGCAACTTTCCATTCTGATGGAAAGATTCCAGAGAAGATAGACATGTTGAAAATGCTGCACAACGAGTCAGCAATGAACGGTGAAGCCAGTTTTACAAGGCGACACGGAATATTGTCAAGACCAGTTGCTTTGTTTGTTGGGAGGTTTTTAAGTAACTTAAGAACCTCGGGTAAAGAAACTTGTCTTAACTGAAATGTACTATTAACTGGAACTAGAAAATCTGAATAAATTTTGGTAGAATCAGGCAATTTGTCTGCCAATTTATCACCAATTTCGGTAAAATATGTATTGAATGTTTCAGACATGACCTCTGGACTTGTGGTGGAGCCTGCATTTGTCTTAATCGAGTTAATATTGCCATCATTCTTAGTGTTTCTTGACATGACTTCGTTAATCGTTTTCCATATCTCCCGTGGTTTGCCGGAATTGGATCGGAAGTGTTCTTGATAATACTGGGTCTTAGTTTCCTTGATTTCATTGTTTACACGATTTTTAACTTTTTTATAATTTGACCAATCCTCAGAAGTGTTCGTTCTAATGGCCGTTGATTTCAATTTGTCCCGATCTATCATCGATCTCTTAATTCTGGCATTTAACCACGGAGATTTCTTATTTCTAATTCTCTTCTTTTTTAACGGTGCATGTTTATTGATAACTCCTAGGAACATCATCTTCCAACAGTTCCACATCTGGTTAGGATCATCAAATTTATTAACTTCGGCCCAAGGAGTATTCCTCAGATCGTCGTTAAAATCATCAACACAGAAATTTTTAAAATTCCTTATTTCAGTGATAGTATGTGTTGTTTTAGAAGCGACAGATATTTTTCTTATAGCATACACCATACTATGATCACTAATGCTCAGATGTATAACCCCAGTAGATACTATACGATGTGGTTTGTTTGTGAGGATAATGTCAATAAGAGTTCTAGTATCACTTGTGATTCTGGTTGGAGCACTAATTAGTTGATCAAGTTGATAGAGTTCACATAGAGTGTTTAGTTCATTTTTAGAAGAATTCTCTATCGTGGAAAGCATATTACAATTAAGATCGCCTAAGATGTATAGCTCGGTATTTCCAGAATCTAATCTATTTACAATTGATTGCAAGTTTTCAAAGAAATGTTTTGCATTAGCATTTGGTGGACGATAGCAAGCCATAACTACAAAAGGTTTACTCTGTGGTTTGTTAATCTCGATGCATACAGCCTCGATTTCATTTAATATCAATCGTTGTTTATCCACAAAGTTTACTGAATTACGAATATATATGCAGACCCCACCACCATTACGATTTCTATCATTGCGTATAATCTGGTAATTTGGAATATGAACAGACTCATTTGGGACAGACCCATCGAGTCTTGTTTCATTAATAGCCAGAATATCAAGATTTTGATTTAATATCCAGATACGCAATTCTTCAATATGAAGAGGCAAACTAGCAATATTTAAGGAGGCCATTTTAAAACCTCTCAAATTAGGTACATTACTTACGTTTTCTCGTGAAAATAAATTATTGCCAACCTCAGTTCCAGTAGAATGTCAATCTTTATAAATATAGTTCTTAAAGTCTTTCGATAAGAGAGCTGTTCCTTTCCTATTTAAGTGAACTCCTCGACCGTTGAGAGAGTCATCCAGAATCGTAGGATGGCTAATGAATGAAAAGTTTTGAGAATTGCAAAGAGATTGGAGCTTATTGTTTACTTGTTCTCTTGCAGTCTTAGCATCTTTAAAGTCACTTCGGGGAGTAATTTCTGACAGGGCAATTTTGGTTTTTGGACAGTCCTTTCGAATGATGTTACATAGATCTTCTATCTTTTTACAAATATCATCTGACAGACAGACAGACAGACAGACAGACAGACAGACAGACAGACAGACAGACAGACAGACAGACAGACAGACAGACAGACAGACAGACAAACAGACAGACAGACAGACAGACAGACAGACAGACAGACAGACAGACAGACAGACAGACAGACAGACAGACAGACAGACAGACAGACAGACAGACAGACAGACAGACAGACAGACAGACAGACAGACAGACAGACAAACTAACTAACTAACTAACTAGCTAGCTAACTAACTAACTAACTAACTAACTAACTAACTAACTAACTAACTAACTAACTAACTAACTAACTAACTAACTAACTAACTAACAGACAGACAGACAGACAGACAGACAGACAGACAGACAGACAGACAGACAGACAGACAGACAGACAGACAGACAGACAGACAGACAGACAGACAGACAGACAGACAGACAGACAGACAGACAGACTAACTAACTAGCTAGCTAACTAACAAACTAACTAACTAACTAACTAACTAACTAACTAACTAACTAACTAACTAACTAACTAACTAACTAACTAACTAACTAACTAACTAACTAACTAACTAACTAACTAACTAACTAACTAACTAACTAACTAACTAACTAACTAACTAACTAACTAACTAACTAGCTAACTAACTAACTAACTAACTAACTAACTAACTAACTAACTAACTAACTAACAGACAGACAGACAGACAGACAGACAGACAGACAGACAGACAGACAGACAAACTAACTAACTAGCTAGCTAACTAACAAACTAACTAACTAACTAACTAACTAACTAACTAACTAACTAACTAACTAACTAACTAACTAACTAACTATATAAATAAGTTTTGTGGAAACACCACGTAAAATATTTCTTTGCTAAGCTTTCGGCCTGTTGACTCGGGCATTCATTAGAAGGCCTTCATTGTTGTCGTTGCTCTGATGAAGGCCGGAGTCAACAGGCCGAAAGCTTAGCAAAGAAATATTTTACGTGGTGTTTCCACAAAACTTGTTTATATTTCATTATCGCCATGAAAACTTTCAAAGAATTAATTAACTAATTATAGTTAATTAGTCAAAATGGTTGAACAAATTAAATCTAGGTCTAAGATTAGGGTTAGTGTGTTGCTTGAAGTCTAACTTGACCAAGCTAAATCTTAAAAAAAACAACTTCAATATACAGTGGTTGTACTATATTCTGTGTTCATTTGTTTTTTGGTAAACGGCAATCTTGCCCACTAATTAGGGCAAGATACGTAATTATAAGACTTAAAATATTTCGCATATTTATATAGTCGCAAACTCAACTTCATATATTCATAATTTCACATTATATATGCATTGTATTATCGTAATCTCCAAGACTCCAATCACTATTTAACAATCTCGAATTAGCGAGTGTTAATAAATACTTGGAAACATTACATATTCCATGCATTTACTCTAAAACGCAATATGTCTCCACAAAAACATCAATCATTTTCGTGTTGATTATTCAAACTAATTGTTTGCTGGGGGGCGGGGGTGTTCTGAAAAGATAATCCAACCGGACGGGGGTTTTCAATAATGATCATTCCTCATGCGACAACCCCATGCTGTTTTTCTCAAGTCGAAAATTGTCGCTTTGGTCAGTTTAGCCAGGCTCTTGCACTGGAGCAAAACAAACGGTCCGTTAAATGGGCACGGTGGATATAGTGATTTACTGTCGACTAACGGTCAAATATATTGGTATTACGAGCAAGAGTTCTACTAAAGATTTCTAAAGCCTGGTTCTCATATGTCGCCGATCGTCGCCGACCCATGATTTAGATGCATGTTAAGTAAAAGAATAAAAGCACTGCTTTTCTGCATTGTTCTTTATTACTTAACATGCTGCTGCACTTCCCGTTCTAACATGCATCTAAATCACAAATCGCCGACGATCGGCGACATATGAAAACCAGGCTTAAACAGTTTATTTAACCAATTAGGTATGGACAAGCACTACCCACGCAGGAAAAATAACCGCATGATTAATCTAACTCAGTCGGTGGCAATGCAGGGGTTTTGACAGGATTGTTGAACTCGAAAGCCAATCCTATACTTTGAGTCTTACAAACATTGTTTTTCAATTCTTTATATATGTATTTCCACGTCTGACTTGTCTCGACACAGCCAAGTAAAGAATCAAACATAAGTTTAACGTTACTCTGGTTAAAATGACATCTTTTTATTACCACTTTTTGACATTCTGATCTATTGTCTTCATCAAGAGGGATAGTTGTAAAGACAAAAGCTTCTAGGACAGCGTCGGCCACGGTTGAAATCCAAATATTACCAGGGTTAAGTCACGTTGGCTTGAAAAACAGAGAAAAATCTTCTCGACGTTTCGAGCGAAGGCCCTTTGTCAGGAGAAATTTTCTCCTGACGAAGGGCCTTCGCTCGAAACGTCGAGAAGATTTTTCTCTGTTTTTCAGGCCAACGTGACTTAACCCTGGTAAAAGTTGTAAAGACAGCTGTCCTAAAATAATCTTCATGACCAACCCCCAACACTAGATCGGTATGAAAACGTTAGATCATGTCATAAGCTAAACTCATGATTTGCATTAAGCCAGATTTGCATTAAACTACTTATGCCTGCAGATTGTATTCACTGAACTCGTGTAAAATAGAACTATCTTGCATGTCTGAAAAGATATGCATCGAAATTGTTAAGCCTGCACCAAACGTCGCGCATAGACGAATTTAATTCAGACGAATTGTTTGAATTTTATTCCACGAAACTCCATTAAATTCGACGCGCGAGTTAAAATCGTCTCGGCAATTACAGACGAAAGGATTCTGTGAATAAAACAACACTTTATTTCAATCAGACTATTTATTGACATTATAATAACCGCGGGGTTTTAATGCATTAATATGTTTTTTTTAGATTAACCAAGTTTCCGTACAGTTTCTTGAAAAATGGAAAAACACGTGTCAGACCCAAAATCCTGTACACTGATATTTTGTTAGAAGAATGAAACTAAATGTCTTGTATAGAAATGCATTTTGAGAATCAGAAACTGAAACGAAAAAGTGCGTAAACCATGGCTGCTAATTTGCGTTTAAACTAATTTAATTCGTAAAACACCTTGGTGACCCTCATTTTTTTATTTTATTATAAGTTTTCTTGTAGTATGAGTAGTTAATAGGCCAAATTTAAAAAAATTCTCTAGATCTGATTATTCTTAATAAGAAATTTTCGGATCTACAGAATTTTTTTTAAATTGGCCTAAAATTGGCCATTACTCATACTAGACGAAAAAGTTTAATAAAATAAAAATTGGAGTCACCGACGTTGTTTTTGAATGAAACTAGTTTAAACGCAAATTAGCGGCCATTTTGAAACGCCATTGTTGCTATAGCTACCACAGTGCCACAGCACCCAAAATGCTGTTCTATACAAGTCAGTTAGTTTCATTTTTTTAACAAATAATCAATGTACAAGATTTTAGATCTAGAACGTGTGTGTTCCACTTTTCAAGAAACTGTATGGAGCCACCTTAAATTAAACAAAATAATACGTGCAGAAAATGAATTAAATCTATAGTGATTGATTAAGAGTCGTCATGCATAATATCTCACAAATGAGCAAATCCGGATCCAGTTTTTATTATATGACAAAATAGTTCTATCTCACACAAGAAATATAACATTAAAGCGTGTCATGATATTCAACACATCTGTAAGATTACCGATTCCATTAGCGACAGAAACAACAATAAAATTCATTTTTCCCCTTGGTCCGCAGTTTTTTAACAACAAGTTAAAAAAGAATATACTTGTACGTTTTTTAAGAAATAAGTAAAACATAATATAATGATTTTTCTATTTATAATATAAAACAAACAATTCAAATATTCGCACATTTATTACATTTATATTTACTTTGTATCTATTTGTTAAAATTTAGAAGCTTTATCAAACCCTTCTATGCGGTACACTTTCAAAAGAGTGACGGTCTAATTTATCATTTCAAAACGTTAGTATGAGTTATTTAACAGTTATACCATGAGCTGGAGTTGTATATGAGCTCATACCCAACGAGGCGCTTCGCCGTGTTGGCTATTAGTTCGTATACAACGAGAGCGAATGGTATAACTGTTTTATTATATAGCCAAACACTGTACAAGAGACAAAATTACAGCGAAATGTTTGAAACAACGAACGTCCGGCATAAGCAACTAATACTTCCGCCATGCATGCGTAATGACACATTCACATAGAGTTTCTCGCTGAGCTGTTCGATAAACAGCTTCGAAATATTGTATAAATGTTGCTCGAGAGGCAAAAAATGTGTTAAGTAGATCAACAAAAAAGATTAAAAGGTACCTTTATGAAATCAAAAGGTGGGTCAGTTGTTTATATTAGTGTTGCTGTCGTGAAAAAGGTTTTTATTTCATGCAAAAATGAAACTGAAACACCTTCGGCAGTGAAACTAAATTACTTAGTTGGTTGTTTTTGAAAAAGAACATGCTTTTTACTACTCCAAATGCTTATTTAAATTAAAAAAAAGTCTCTTTACTGGTGATCTCCTACAAAATGTGTGTTGTAAACTTGATTTTAACCGTGAGTTTCTTTGTTTGGCAACAAATTAATATCAACCCGGTAATTTAGCCGGGTTTTTGAAGTAAAAAGACGTAATTTTTAGGTGAATTTTACCATTTAACATGCTAAATTGTGTATTTGTTAATGTATTTTTACACAATGTTGTTTTTTTATACATTGGTTTGAGGGTGTTGAATGTTGATATTTTTCTGTATAAAAATCCGTCAATTTCAACTCTTCTCGGCAGTTTTAAAAAAAACAAACATGCCGCCATCTTGCGTTTCTTCTACTAGCAGGATATGAGCTGACAGCCTGGTTGTAAGGGAACCAATCAGATTACGCAAAAGCTCATATCCGATAGCATGCTATATAATGAATAGGGTTGCCCGATGTTTGACACCTGTCCTGGCACAGCTAGTGTTCGTGTAGTCCTTACGCTGTTTAAGCATAGGTGAGTTACCGAGGTTGAGGTAGTAAACTCGATGTAAGTTAAAATGTGATACCTGGAACGCTGACGTCCAGTCATTCGTGGGGCAAAAAGTGAGGCAAAGTTCCACGCCCCTGCGCGGTTTGCAGGTAGATTTCAGTTTCCCACAATTTTTTTTCTACACGGTCACTGGTCTTGACCGAACCACGATTAAGACTCGAAAAGGTTTGAAAAATTGTTTATTGAATTCAATTTATCACGCTTTCTTAAACGTGCATTTTAAATTTTGATTGGTTGTGCTATGCTGCCGAACTAATTATGCAGTGATTGTTTATTTGTTGCTATGGTGAAAGTCATTGTCTTTACAAAACGTGCACGAAGTTTGTCAGTGAAGAAATTAAATCAAACTTCTCGTTATATTATAACCGGAAACAAAGTTTCTCAATCAACCTTATCTAGTATTTCCACACACGTGAGTCAAACTGGTCATCCTATCTCGTTTGATGACTTTTCTATTTTATCATCTGGTAATTCAGAATTTAATGTCCTTCTCCGAGAAAGTTTACTCATATCAAAAATAAATCCATCACTTAATGCTAATATTAGATCCTTTCCTTTAATGTTATTCTGACTTCTCACCTTCGCGGGTGACTCTTCACTTCTGACGTCTCCCTCATCTATTATTCTCCTATCACATCTATTTTTGTAATTGCGTAGGTATAAAGCTGAGACATTTTTGTAAATATTTATCACTCTGATGATGTCGCTGGTTAGTGACGAAACGTTAGTTCTTCATTAAAAATTTTTTTTATCATGCTTACTTACGACTTTTGATTTTATTATGGCTTTGTTACGAATTATTTGCTGGGCAATAATTTTTATAACAAGATTACGATTCCCGCCTGGTACCTCGATTGCTATAAACCATATATTACAGTTTCGTCACTCCGAAGAGGATACAAAAAATCAACACAAACTTAGTGTAGAAAATGCCTTTAGTACCAGTATCATCAGTGTCGTTTTGTTTAAAAAGCATTTCGAATTCGTACCGAAAACAACAACTAGCCATGAGCAATCGTGAAAAATAAACAATCTAGTTGTCAGTTATTTCTTAAAATATCATAATTCCGTTTAAGGTGGCTCCATATAGTTTCCTGAAAAATGGAAAATACAAGTTTGAGAGTCCAAAAAACGAGTCCAATTCGGGAAAAGAATAAAACTAAATGTTATGCATAGTTAAACAGTCTGACAATCAAAAACTGTTACCAAATAAATAGTAACAGTTGTTGCTATGGCAACAATGGCGTTTCAAAATGGCTGCCAATTACCCTTCAAACTAATTTAATTCGAAAAAAAGATTGGTGACTCAATATTTTTTTTCATTAAAACTTTTCTTGAAGTACGAGTTATCAATAGGCCGATTTAAAAAAAAATTCTGTAGAACGAATAATTTTTTTTCCTGAAAAATCATGTTTGTTAATGTTTAAAAAATTTCGTTCTACAGAATTTTTTTAAAACCGGCCAATAGGCGAGTTTCATTTAGCAACCGGTTGCCTAGCAGCGAAATAACGTCCGAACATCCTTAGTCAGTTAATTTCTTCGAACCTCGACTTTTAGGTAACCTCGCCTCTCAACCCTGAATTCCCTTTTAGTATTTTACTCTGACTAACGCCAGACGATTTTACTCGTCATTGGGAGGCCTCTATGGCTGAAAGGGTTAATATCTACGATGGCAACTTCAGCGACAACGTTCCCCAAATAAAATAAAACAATTCTAGTTTATTCTACTAATAATTTTTATGAATAATTTGTGATCTCAACACCGTCCTCGTTCTTTGTACAACGCCACTCGAGCATCTTCACGTCTTCAGGACGACGTCAACTCACCAAAAAATGAGAATTGTCCCTTGACATTAACCCCAATACAAACACCACAATCATTTTAGCAATACTGAGACGTTTTAACAGCCATTAAACTGACATCAATTATCAAATTAGTTAGCCGTGACTCTTTTTTCAATTATAAAATTTTTGTTGCTTTTTAAGCGCCGTCGTCGTCGTGTCATCTTATGCCTGGGACAAACGGCGTATTTTTCATGCGCCATATAAAATACCTATTATAGTCGACCCAAATTCTGAAATTGTTCCTGTTGAGTTATACGGCGTATTTTCGTCGTACATGTATTCAATAAGTCGAATAAATTACAGTTCTCGAGTCGTAGGTCTGGAAACGATGTTACAAACATGAATTGCGGATAGAAAATGTATTATCATATTGTAAATTAATATATGCATTTTATTCGGCGCATGAATGTAGAGAGCTTAAGCATATTAGGCGTTTTTGAGACACGGACGGTGACCGGAAGAACAAGAATACAATACAGAACTACTGCGTATTCTTTGAAAATATTTTTTTGCCCAAAACAAAGGTTATGAATAATCACATATCTAAACTGTTAGCTCATAAGCTTATCTTTATTTTATATTGTAATGTAATGAAATTATCCCCCTTAAAACACAAGTTTTCTACTTTAAATGCATGTCTCATTGTAGTAAAACAACGATGACAGCTAGGCTTCAACGTTATAGAAGTTTCCGAACGTGAAAAATGCTCTCAATGACGTCTTGTGTAGAACGACGACGGCGTTCACTTTACTCTTGGGATTTTAAATTGCTCATTATCATTGTTTTGAATGAAAAATGCTATTGAATTCAATCGCCGTCCGTGGCTCTAAAACGTCTGTTGCTATAAGCTTTCTAATACGCCGTCTGCACCAACGCCGTACTTGAGTCGTATTATACGACTGGGCTCGTCGTATTTAATGGCACTGTCGAACTTAATGAAATTGCCGTATTTAATGGTTACAGACGGCGTATTTTCCATGAGCTTAATTCTCATATTTTATACGGCGCCTGAAAAATACGCCGTTTGTCACAAGCCTTAAGGTCCCTATTAACTCTTAGACCCTGTTTGCACTAGAGCAAAAGTATCCGGATTCACATTGTTTTTCATCCTCATAGGAATAAAAAACAATGCATGTGAATCCGGATAAACAACCGCGGTACATCAAAGAAAACGGAGGTGATCGTGAATGAAATCGGTTGTTAACATTCAACTGGTTACTTGTTCAAAGATATGTATAGTAATGCATCTAAGATCTAAGAGATGAGCATATATATAGATCAGCCATTTCAAGTATATCTCATATACAAACGCTATATACCGTTTGGGATGACATGTGCATGAATGACTATATAATTATGAGCAACCTTAGCTCTTAGAATGTCGAATCGGTGATTAGAAGGTTCCACGTCCATTCCCTGTCAGGGGAAATATGTTCTAAGTATTTGAATTTGACGAAAGTCTACCAAACGTCTGTCAACCTGCTAATAAATCGTTTCAAATTCTGAATAGCAACCGTTGGGTGCTCCGATTCCCACCCGCAATGGGGGACTCTGAATAATACCTCCTAATGTTAACTATATGGCGGCAAAACATAATTACGATACCCTGTGTGCTATGCTTACAGGAAAACGAAGGCAATTCTGTTTGTTATATCATTCTGCGTTTCTCAAATAGTCGTATTAAGATTCTCGTGACATAAATTCAGCCGCCCTTAAGTGCATCATAATCCCTGAAAGTTTTAATTAAAGTATGTTGTTTTGACTATAATACTATTCAAGTTTAACCAGCAATATACATAGGTGATGTATTGGGAGTATGTTAATTATATTACGTCGAATAACATCGGAATGACTGAAATGTAACTTTCCTTTTCTATTTCATCATCACATTTCAATATATAACATATAAGTTAATTCATTTGTTTATTAGAGTTCAATGGTATAAGATTACCTCACTAGCAAATAGAAAGCTAGATGTTGGATTACTTAGATATTTATTTACAGTTAAGTAACTGAGCTTTGATGAGTTTATTGTTCCGTTTGAGAATTTCCAAAAAAAATGCCCAAAAACTTCCTGGATAAACAAGGAAGACCCTTTGAAGTGAAATGCGTATTAATACTAAGTTTGTAGTGTTGACTAACCTTTTTCACTTCTCCTTCACACAAGCAAGCGCGAACGATACTTTCCAACGATATACCAATGATGAAACGTTGTTTGCAATTTCAATTAAACTATTCAATGCTTTGTTTCTCATCTCAGCGTGTGATATTTTCTGACAACAAAAAGCTAAAAACAACTTACTGAAATCAATTATCGACACTGAACTATTTTTCTTTTTTGCTCTGCTTAATATAAGCGGATTTTAGGGATTATAGGATATAGAACAGAACATAATGATAATTGGACATGGGTATATATGCCGATTTATCTCTTAAAGTTGTTATTCTTAAAGCAGTTTAGCGACTAACAGTAATTTTCTTTCCTGAATTGGAGAGCAGCGTGGGCTGTACAAGCATTCTGCGATGGCATGGTGACATACCAAAACAAAATACCGACGTTTATAACTCAAGGTTTTTATCAGAATGGAGGTGGATGAGAAAGTTTATCTCTCCCCCCTAAATTACACTGAAGGAGGGGATATCCCACAAAATCAAAACTTAACCACAAAGTCTTAACTTTCAAGTACTTCATGTAAAGATCTACTACAAAAGCGGAAAATTTTTTCAGAAAATATCAAAATTACTAGAATATTATTGATTAAATCAATAATATTTGTAGTAGAATTCCCTGCTGTAAACACTTTCGAAATTGTCAAATCTACCCAATCAATCTTTCATTTGAGAAGAAATCAGAAATCCTGTAAAAAAGCCGTGATATTCACGACAAAAACGTTTCAAAAACTTCAAAACCTGGGAATCTGAATTTTGATATTATTTAAATATCGAAAAAGTGCTGAATTTCTCGCGTTTAAATTACATCAAACCCGCCTTTATAACTTATATTATTATACAACTGCATTAAAAACTGTCGAAATAACGCTAAAATGAGTACAAATATACAGCGATATTTGGATAGTTACAACCTCGTCCCCAGGGCATTTTGCCTCGACGTTGGGAGGTCGGCGAAAATGGCCCTGGCATCGGCTGGTCGATTCTATAATCGGATTGGCCAGTTTAAAAACTTGATTAATTCAGGTACAGTGTAATTTATTCATCAAAATATGAATTGCAATAAATCCACTCTGCGAAGTTCATCCAAAGAATTGTAACGATAGCTTTGGTTAAAGTCAAGAACAACATTAGATATATGTTTCTTCCCGACATTTAAATGTATCCAGGATAATCGTGGGGAGTATCATGATGAATAATGCTAGCCAGTTGCATTTATGATAAAGGTTCACATGAGTGATTCGGCAGAGCGTTAAATATTTCTTATTTCTTATTCATGTATATACGTATTATACAAAAACGAAACACAAAGACCGCATAAATTTTCTTGCCAAAACACCCCAAAATTCTGGGTGTCACGTGACCAGCCGATGCCAGGGCCATTTTCGCCGACCTCCCAACGTGGAGGCAAAATGCCCTGGGGACGAGGTTGTGGACAGTTAGTTATTTGGATAGTAGAAAACCGGTTTGACAGATTTTGTTAGCCAATCAAATTTATCACTCGGGAACTACTTCATGTATGCTTATTATTTTGTCTTAGTTTTGTCCTGGTGCAAGTCACGCTACTTCTCTGGCCTTTTTAGCGTTTCTTTTTTCCATGAAAGTTTCTTGATCAGAGCAGTTGTATAATAAATCTCTTATAAGATGTTTTGGTGTGTAGTATCGCTGTATATTTTTACTCGTTTGTACGGCACAACTCGTAAAAATATACAGCGATACTACACACCAAAACATCTAATAAGATATAAGTACATAATCCTTTTTTTTATTTGTTAGTCACAAATTTTATAGCAGTTTAAAATATTTTTAATATTTTTATTTATTATTTTTTCTGATTTATTACACAGTTTTTAACATGCAGTTTTTAAAAATTGACTCAACCAGAAGTCCGACTCCGTGTCGGCACCTTTGATGTAAGTGTCCTCGCGCATCTATTTGGTCAAGGCCTGGAGGTGGGACCACTAATCTCTATATAAACTGGATAGGCCCTGTGTCCAGCAGTCAAACATTTCGTGCCACTAGTCGCCGCCATCGTACGTAGTGGAACATATGCCGCATTGCGGCCTTAGAGAACTTGTTTCCAATCCCAAAGTTGACTAGCATAAGCAATCTTGACGTCAGCACGGTCAGATTATCCGGGAAACTAAATTACTTAGTTGGTTGTTATATCTAAATAAAAAAGCCTCTTTACTGGTAATCCCCTACGAAATGTGTGTTGTAAGCTTGATGTTAACCGTGAGTTTCTTTGTTTGGTCAACCCGTTAATTTAGTCGGGTTTTTGAAGTGAAAAAGACGTAATTTTTAGGTGAATGTTTGGTTGAGGGTGTTGAACGTTGATGTTTTTCTGTATAAAAATCCGTCAATTTCAACTCTTTTCGGCAGTTTAAATAAACATGCCACCATCTTGTTTTTCCTCTACTAGCAGGATATGAGCTGATAGCCTGGTGGTAGGGAACCAATCAGATTACGCAAAAGCTCATATCCGATAGCATACTATATAATAATCAACTTTCCACTGTCAGAATACAGTATTCAACGGGAATATAACATAGACTGATGACTGTCTATTTTGTATATATAGGACCTGTTAGTATGTTTTTCTTTTATCTTTATCGTTGTTAATTTAAGTTTTATTTTCAAATTCTTAACCGTTATTTTGTAATTTCAAATTTTACCGCTATTTCGTATACTCGTTGTCTTAGTAACTTTATGTATATAAAGCCTTTGTCATTGTAATAATTTAGTCACTCTGAAGATGTTGCATGTAGCGACGAAACGTTAATTCAATAAATATTTTCATTTTTACCATTTCTTCAATGTTATGGGCTTTTTCAAAGTAATTGTCTGGGCTTTGATATTTTTAACGTAATTATCTTTATCCCGTTGAAGAATGTAGTTTGACAGTCAAAAGCTCGAAATAGAATTTCTTTGGTTGCAGCTGTTTGTGCTCATTGAATCAAATTCGAGTTTGGAAGTTTCTATTACAGTGATAATAATATACATGAAAAAATTTCGCAATTCTGATTGGCTAGCGCTGAGAGGAGTGCAATTTCAATGTAATACAGTTCAAATTTCAATGAGTATTACTCATTCTTGTCCGGTTCGAAAACCAGTCAATTTGGTGGTCGTGGCAATTTGTGAATTAGCATGCCATAATAACACAAAAATAATACCACAATATATAATTTGAATCGTTTTTACCTCTACTATTCAAATTTTGGGTTGTCGGGTCTTGTCAGACAACCCATTTTGCAAATTATGCTAATTTATGCTAATTATTATTAAAAATATTATTATAATCTATAACAAAATGTTAAATATTTAAACAATAAATGACTTTAGCACCAAACTTTGGTGAAGTAAAATGAAAAGCACCATTTCACAAATTCAAATTGAAAAAATTAAAGCAATATAATAAAACGCGAATATTATATTGATTTTTTAGTATTTTCCATTGGCGACCCCCCGTGGTGCCGCTCGAGCGGGATCATCACTTATTTTGGAAATTCACAAATTAAAACAGAATTATACAAGAACATACAACCATAATACATCATTAAGATCGTTTTTAAGTCAGCTATTCAGATTTGTTGTCATTTTGCATGATATTTACTCCTGTTTGCCACTACAACGCCGACAAGTCGAGGCAAATTTTGTTCGAAAAATGGCCGACCGGCTGAGATCGTTTCGTCAAATTTTACCAAATTACTGCTAATCTACGAAATAATTACATCAAACAAAAGCTTATACTCACTTTAGGAGTTGTTACAGCAAAAAATTTGGTTGGTTTCGCTTATATATTGACCAAAAAAAGCCATTTTCTTCTTGTCGTCTCGCCACGGCTGCGACTACATTTGCGGTTTCGTGTTTCATCGCTCAGAGCTCGCGCAGTACTTCATGGCATATCATTATAAAGGTCTCATTTTAAAAAGGGATCTTTCAGGATCATTTTAAGCCCAAGGGGGGTAATTTTGGTCAAAACCTCGCCGGTTCACAGCGAACCGAAGTGATCCGTCACCTGTAGCGGATGACAATAGGGCCGGACCAGAATGATTCTGATTGGCTAATAATCAACCGGAATCTACCGGAAAGCCAACGAAATGCCTATGCGGATTTTGAAGGATAGTTTTTCCTTCACGAGAAAATCCAATATGGCGACCAAAACATAAAGTTGTCGAAGAACATTTCGATGAAATACAGAGTGAATTTTGCTTTAATATTGTCATAAAAGTTCCTACAAGAAGACTAGAAGAGGCTAGATGCTAGTGAGTAAAACGTTTGACGTATTTAGTGAACAAAATGAAGCAGTTTTCAACCATTAAAGCTTCGAGAAGTTGAGCAATGAGTGGTATGCATGTAACTTCGTAGCTGGAAGAACATTTCGTCTAACATTTTCATGTATATTATTAATAAGTAATAGCATGGTTTCGAGTGCAATTTTGAAAAAACACGCACTCGTGAGTTTTTCAAAGACCTCAAATAGCACTCGTCCTTCGGACTCCTGCAATTTTGATAGTCTTTGAAAAACTCTTTTGTGCATGTTTTTTCCAAATTGCACTCGAAACCATGCTATTACCTATACTAATAATATACATGAAAAAAATTCTCAATTCTGACTGGCTGAGAGGAGAGCAATTTTAGTGTAATTCAGTGCAGAAAAATGAAATACAGTGCAAATTTTGTAATTTTTTAAATTTGCACAAAAATCATTTTTTACTAGAAAAAAAGCTCTTCCTGTTAATTCTTTTTTATGTATGTTATTTGAACAAAGCATTTTGACTAGAAAGATTCTCTTTATGATCAATTTTTTCATGTATATTATTAATAAATAATAACGTGATTTCTCGTGCAATTTGAAAAAAACACGCACTCGCGCGTGAGTTTTTCAAAGACCTCAAATAGCACTCGTCCTTCGGACTCGTGCAATTTTGACAGTCTTTGAAAAACTCACTCGTGCATGTTTTTTCCAAATTGCACTCGAAACCATGCTATTACCTATACAAATCCAATTAGTAGTTACAGTATACCAGGAATTGGTGTCAGGATCGAAATGTTATTTTTTTTAAGTAATCAATGAAATATTTTTACTTTACTCAACGCTTTAGAAGAAAATGAAGATCTTTTGAGTAGAAAGTCTTCTAGCTTTTAACTGATGGAAAGCAACCAGGCAAAATTTAACAATTAATTCCAATTAATTGCATCCATTCCAAGTGTATTATCATGAGTTGAGCTGTAATACCTATAATTCACATACACTGTGTATTTTTACAAAAAACAATTATACATAATGTATAATACTAGATTAATGTGTAAATCATAACAATATTTAATTTGTATTAAGTAATATATAAGGGAAAAAGCTTATTAAAGTGAGTGTGCAGTTGTGTGCAGATATAATAGAAGGAGCATTAAGTTTTCCAAGTCAGCAAAAGAAACTGAAATTTAATCTGGGTTAGGGATTGGGTTGGAGTTTAAGTAAGCTTAAACTCCAACCCCAATCCCTAACCCAAGCCCCAACCCTAATCTTAACTCTAATCTTAAAATGACAATTTTAGGTAAATTGGAAAAAACAGGAAATGCGGTCGCTATTCATTGTGAAAAGAATGTGATGTTTGATTCTGGTAACACATGAATTGATTTGTCTCAACAATGATCAACGCGCTTTTTGAATATAAGTATTTTATACGCCTACATGTAACTCAGGCAGTACCAAGTACAGTTGATTTCTGCGTATATACAGACATATAGCATTATAGCTAAGACATCTTGGCCGAGGGCCTACATGTCAACATTGCGCTTGAAACATTAGTTAAAAGGCTATATATTCATACTTCAGAAAGATCCTTGATTCGAAGCCAAACAAGCACTCGCTCTGTCTCTCCGTCCATGGAAAGCTTGTCGTTTGACCGAGAAAGTTGAATCGCGTTACGATAATTATTAAGATAATAATTATTAATAATTATTAATAATTATTATTTAGATAATTTTCTAATAATTATCATAACACTTTGCATGTATGGTTTTATTATGCTGAATTACTGAACACGAAAGTATTGCATGTAAACAAGCATTGACCGCGCGCTTGTCTTAGTATAAGATAACAGTGAATACAACCTAAAGCTGAAATACATACTATCTGGTATATATACAATCGTTGCCAAGATTAGTTGGCACCCCCCGTGAAAGTACTCTCCAAGACATATGCAAAAGTGTTTCACCAAGTTTCTAGCCACTATCTCAGACATTCGTTGCCAAAATCACTTGCCCCCCCCCCCCGTGACATCCCCCTCCCGTGTTACTTAACTGTGTCGGCATTAAAATTACCCCCTCCCCTCTCTGCCCCCCCCCCCCCCCAATCCCAATATTGATCCTGGTCAAGATCACTCGGAAACCTTGCGTTAAATAACATCTGCCACCACCCCCCACCCCCTTTTAGGAATTAATGCGTTTAACTTCCTTTTACGTACGCGTCTGTCTGAGTGAAATTTTTGCCAGGATTATGGCTATAATGCTTCACTAACTAAATGACAACATCAAAATGGGTGGAAGGGGGCAGCAATGGATTACGCATTTTGGCAACGATTGTAGGTATATGGTTTAGAAAGCAGTCACTGATTTGCAAAAACTGACAAAATCGTTTAAACTTTACTGTATATTTATTTATTTAATAACTTTGCCAATAATAACAATAACAATATACACAGTAAATAATTTGGCATGGTTACCGCAACAGCTAGTTGCCAATTACTGCGGGCCCAAAATATAAATAACAACAACGACAATAACCACATAGTCAACACGAAAACAACTAAACAACGGCGCTTTTTTGGTGTGTGAACAAACGAAAGCCTGACCCTGTCACTGAGCTTAATCCTAACCGTAAAATATTTCGGTTGTTCATACACCGACAATGCCTCCAAAACATAACAGTACAGTTCCTACATACAACACGATATCGGTGTTGTGAGACTACGGATACAATTACACTTAGGACAGATAGTTTTATAAGAACGAGGATCATCCACGTTATAACATGTTTGTAAAGACGAAATATAGTACTTAAACATTATGGACTTAAACGAAGACAGACTGTCCGTATCTAACTTCAGTTCATCAACAAGATTGTTCCAAACGCGAGTTGCTCTGATGATGTATGATCTTTGGAATGTCACAGTTCTACATTTCGGAACGACGTATTTAGGACTATTGCTAGTAGAGGATCTAGTGGGTCTGGAAGTGCGGGTAGTTGGACGTAGGGAAGGATGGATATTGACTAGTTCATGGGTTATTTTGAAAAAATACACCATGTCTAGATATTCATGCCAGTAGCAGATTGGTAGGAGACGCAGGGTTTCAAGTCGGGTGGTATAATCAACATCGCATGAGAATGGAAGGCCAAGGATGAATTTAGTTGCTCTTCTTTGTGTGCGTTCAGCATTACTATTAGCTCGATGGATTGCGGTGCCCATATTTGTGTGGCATATCCCAGGTGTGGTCGAACTAGAGCAAGGTACAGTGTGTGTCTCACCTCCTGGTTGTGGATGTACATGGTGGACCTTCTGATGTAACCCAGGAGTTTATTTGCTTTAGCTGACTGTTCGTTCACTTGCATGCCTAGTCCACGTTAAGTCATTCTCTACCAGCACGCCGAGATCTCGTTCACAGTCAGTCTGTTCTAGGCTTTCTTTTTTGAGTTTGTAGTTGAACACAATTGGTGTTTTCTTCCTCGTTATGCGTTGGGTTTTGCACTTTGTTTCATTGAATACGAGTCCAGACTCCTGAGACCATGTTTGAAGATGTTTTAGATCACTTTGTAGATGTTCACAGTGTTGCACGGATTTGATGTGCTCAAAAAGTTTTGTGTCATCAGCAAACATAGTAATACGGCTGGATGTTATTGCGTCTGAATAAGACTGGACCAAGGATAGACCCTTGAGGCACACCTGATGTAACTGCTAGGGAGTCTGAGGTGCAACCATGCACAGTAACACGTTGATGACGATCGGTTAGATAAGATTGGAACCACTGTAACAGGCTACCCCCAAATCCAACCATTCGCAGTTTGTGTAGTAGGTGTACATGACTGACCTTGTCAAAGGCCTCGACATATCAAGGTAAACAGCGTCAATTTGTCCTCCTTCATCCAAAACCGAGCCAATATAGTCAAGGACTTCGAGAAGATTGGTCACGCACGATCTTCCTCTGATGAATCCATGCTGTGTGTTCTTAATTACCGTATACAGGTGGTCTTTGATGTTGTAGAACACACAGCGTTCCAATACTTTCGATACTATCGGAAGGAGGGAGATCGGCCTGTAATTTTCTGCATATTCTCTTTCGCCTTTCTTATGCACAGGAACAATGTTTGCGGTTTTCCAATCTTCCGGGAGAACACCTTCAGCTAGCGATTTATTAAACAGCGTGCACAAGGACTCGGAAATGACAGGAGCTGTTTCTTTGAGCAGACGCGCTGGGACGTTGTCAGGTCCGGTCGCTTTTGTAACATCAAGCGTTTCAAGCACTGTCTGGACTTCCTCAACTGTAAGGGTGATGTTACACATGATAGGCGTCACAAGTTCACAGTTGGTATCTTCGTTCAAAGAGTCATCAAAACCAAATACTGATGCGAAATAGTTGTTAAATAAAGAAGCAATGTCCTTAGGGTTGTCAGCTTTGATTCTTGGTGACTGGAGGTCTTGATCTTTGTATGTTCCTGCTGCAGAGATGGTTTCTGGAATATTGCGTAGCTTCGATTGATGTTTCATCGCGGACCAAAATCGTTTTGGATTTTCGTAGATGTTATTACCCAAGTTCACGTAAAACTGTTCCCGACTTTCTCGTAACATACGTTTGATCGTGGCACGTAAATATTTGAACTTTTCTCGCAAATAACTACTCCGAGACGATTTCAACTTTCTGCGAACGGTGACCTTCTTTTTAATCAGATTTAAAATTGTTCCGTTAATCCAAGGCAATTGTTTACGTCCCTTAAGCCTTTTGCGTGGAACATACTTGGAAACAACGCTTATATCGACTCGTCGTGGATATTTTCTTGGCGTCTTATGATTGCGTGCAATTATCCATGACCTGAAGCGAAACTACACGCTCGTAAACCCTTCCGACATACGAATATCATACATAAGACTTCTGAAGTATGCCTATTAGCTTTTCGCCTTTATCACGTGATTGACGAAAATTACAGACACAATGGTTTAGCAACCATATTATTTTTCACATGCCTTCGGTTTACTTTGCTCTTTTAGGGGAATATATTCAATAGCCCCTGGCAAAACAATAGATTAATATTAACCTCTAATATTCCCCTCTATTGCTCTAATATTCCTCTCTAAGTCTCTAATATTCCCCTATACCATTCCTCGCTATAATATTCTCCTCTAATCTTCCCATCTAATATCACCCGCACCACTCCTTATCTTATGAAATCCTGTCAACCTCGCCATGTGAAAAATATGTGTTTAATCACCTCGGGCTTCGCCCTCCCTCGGTGAATAAATCACATATCTCCTCGTGGCCTCAAAATAACCGATACATATTCGCAAAAAGAAAATTACACGGTCTTGAAAATATGAATTTTACCTTCTTGTGGTGAACTCGAAGATAATCCATGTCGTCGCCCCACCGTGTAATATCAGTTCTTTATTATATAAAATAGAGTGTTTTATTGATTTTTCCACCACTAATAAAAACGATAATCTCACATGAGTGATTATTCATGATAATCTCACATGTGACGATTATCGCTGAATCAGCATTATAGGTTAATGCAATTTTTGCATTTTTTAATATAATAAACAGAACAATACATGGATGCTTGGAAATATGAAATTTATTTCTCGTGTTGACCAAGATATCTTACTCGTTCGCTTCACTCACTCGTGAGATATCCTGGTCAACACTCGAAATAAATTTCATATTTCCGCACATCTATGTATTATTCTCTGAACTCTGAACTGGAACTAATCAGAAATCTATTGAATTCGAACAAAAGAAAGTCGCTTCGCGCGGAAAAGATCGCCTGGTAGAAAACCAGCTTTAGGGCGATATGATGAAGTACTATAGTTCTCAATATTAGCGCTGTGTAATTTCTTTATTCAGATACTTCCCAATTATTAACCAATTAGAACGGCATTTTTTCTATGCTTCGTTGTGATTTGGTAAAATAAATGCTTGACAAACCAATGAACGCCTCGCTACTATTATTACGTGTATTCGTGATTGGTGACGAACGGAAATGGCTTGGTTTGCTTGGGAAACATTTCCCCTTCGAACACTTGTGACAGGAAAAGTGGAGTAAAACAAGTAGTTAGACGATGTTTGTGCTATATTCGAAGCATTTTGTTTTCGTAAAGATTACAGTAGCTATTTATTCACTGTAATGGGGAGTTCTTATTCACGAAAACGCGTCCACGACCAGGTTAACAACGTGAATCAAACCTCACAACCCAGGAATGAGGATAGAGGACAGGGTATTAAACCTCTCGAAGGCAGTGGTCAGAACCAAAGCCTACATTCGTTAACAGGGAATTTACATTCTAATGGGGAAACTGTTTCTTGTACTCTTCGTCGAAACAGTCGGAACTCGCATCATAGCACTGAACTTTTGAACGCATATGTCGAGGACGATGATTATGACTTGGGGGGAAGTTCTGTGGTCGGTGATCGGTTGTGTCATTACACAAGAGATTCAACTATTCCAGTTTGCTTCGAGCAACAACCTAAGTTACTCTCTTCCATTCCAGACGATGAATGCGAGGACATTACCCATGTGGAAAGTTGCGAGGACAAGAATCAGAATTTTAAGGATGATATTGTTGTATCATATTCTTCACACAGGCGAGATCATCTTTCAACTTCCGAGGTCATATCTCTGCAGACAGGAGAAGATATTGACTTAATGACTGTTCATGAACTCTACAATTGCCTGAATGATGGCACGATGAATGCCTATATCATGGATCCCTTTTATATCTTAATTCTGGACATTCGGGAGCGAGAGAAATATGACACTTCGCATATTGTTACTGCTCAGCCTTCTGATGTCATCTACACTGAACTTGTGTTAATGTTCAACTATGGTTACGTTGGTGGTAGGACCAGTTTAAGGGATTTCACTATGGTGGTTATATATGGTGAATCATTGTGTGATCTGAATGACACCACCTGTCGGGAACTGGAATTATACAGAGAGCTTCAAGATTTTGGAATACAACCCAGTTTGCTCAAGGGTGGATACGAGGCATTCCACAACCAGTATCCCTTTTTATGCTCAAGCATTCGTGTTACTGATGAGCAAGAGCGGAAAAAGTATCTTCAGGCATACCCATCTGAGATTATCGAAGGCAAATTGTACCAAGGGAGGGGTGATCAAGCAACATGCAAGATTGTGATTAAGAATCTAATGGTAACACACATAATTAATGTGTGCACGGAACACCCTAATGCTTTTCCAGATGAAGTTTCTTACTTAAACGTAAATATTGAGGATTTAAATTCATCATGTTTGAAGACATATTTTGCAAAGTGTTATGAGTTCATAAAGAATGCATTAGATTCTGGTGGCTGTGTCTTGGTCCATTGCAATCTGGGGATGAGTCGTAGCTCTACGATATCATTGTCCTATCTTATGGACTCTCGTCACTGGAGCCTAAAGGAAGCTTATGAGTTCATGAAATCCAAAAGACAAGCTGTGAAACCGAATCGTGGTTTTCTTCGGCAATTGTGTGATTTTGAAGAAGAGATATTAGGCAAGAAAGTGACAGACCCTGATGACATCTGGTTTTAAAGGACAGTCATTCTGGTATAGTAATATTTTTATATTTTTTTAGTTAGTTTCAATTCTTTCATGCACAGTAATGTTTAGACTTGCTCCAAGTCTGCCTGTTGTTGTTTCGGGATGGGTTTGTTTCGAGATAAAAGGCAGTCGGCCACGGGAAGATCTAGAAAAGTGGGCGAGCGAAAACCCATGGGTGGAAAACCCACGGGTGGAGGAAAAAGGAGGGAGGGAGACGCAGACTTGTTTCCCTTGAAGAAATTCGAATCCTATTATATATTCGGCGTGAAAATTGATTGACAAGTGTGCGGCAGAGATCAGTGATGTACGGTGTCGCTTTCACTGTGTTTTCACGCGCCGCATGGAGGACAAAGAAAGTACGCCGATGAAAGTTCATTCTCACGTAGATATTTTGCCATTCACCAACGCGGTTGTCACAAGACAGACCGATCGGGCTTCTTCCACAACTGTGTTTGATTTGCTTGACATGAAATGAAGGCATAAAGGGCAATTCAAAGGTAAAGCTTTTACCAGACCGTAAGGGCAGACATGAATACATCGCGCCTCGGGAAAAACTCCCAGGCAAAATTTTTCAAATGTGTAATTACAATTTAATTGTTAGTATTTATTGACCATCGAACAGTGTATTACAGTATATTGTATTGTATTAATATTCTTTTGTTTTGTAATTGTATTGTTTTATAATTACAGTACATGTTGTATTGTATTATATTCTAATTGTATACTGTATTGTGTTCTATTGTATTCTATTACAAGTATTGTATTTTATTGAATGGTATGATATTGTGCAATATGATATGGCATTGTATCATGTATTCTATTGCATTACATTGTACTGTATTGCATTGTCTTGGTTATGTGTTTTGCTCAGCACTCAAAATAACAGGGGGTCAGGGGTCATTGACCTCTGACTTTTATGATTTGACCACCCAAAATCAGTTATGTCAGGTCAGCATGACCAGTCAAATTTTTTCAACAGGCAAACTTATTTTCTTGAGTCAAGGAGAGAATACTTGAGAGACCACTCAAATTCTATATCTGATCCTAAATTCCTATGACTGATCATTTGGACCACTGACCTTGCTATCATTATTTCCAGCACTGATTTTCACCTGTACTGTACTGCACTGCACTGCACTGCACTGCACTGCACGGTACTGCACTGTACTGTAACTGTATTTCAAACTGAGCTTTGTACTACATACACAACATACACAGTATACTAATTCACTATCAGATTGTGTATTCATATGATTTTATATTTTTACTCATATAGTCTGTCAAGAACAGCAGATACTTTGGAAGTGTTCCAAAGCAGTCTTAAACCAGAATGCCAAAGCAGTGGAATAACACTAAGCTCTGCTTGTAAATATATCCCGGCTCAGGGTCACAAAAATGATTGCTAACTTATGTACAGTAACATTGTCATGTACAAAATTAGAGAGTACTGTATACAATGAACAACCTGATGCATGTTTATGAAAGATCTGTGTAAAATGTAGCCTGCGTGGCCAGCTGTTCCATTTGGGGTGGGATGTGAAAGGAATGTTCTGCTCAAAGTTGTGACTTTTTCCATCAAAAGTATCAGCTAAATTCCTATTAATTCATTTCAGGCATATAAATAAACTGTCAACTCCACCAAGCATAACAATTCGTTTATACGTTCAAGATTACCAATTACTGCAAATTTCAGTTGATCTTGGAGACTGGAAGTTTTATTGAGAAGTTTGATCGTTTCACAATTTGACAAGTTCCCATGGGAAATTTGAAGTAAATTTGCCCTTGACAACGTTCAAATTCTGACATGACAACGTTTCGAATTTCCCTTGGCAACTTGTGCATTTCAGCGATCAAACTTTTAAATAAACCTATCTATCTCCAAGCTCAACTGAAACTCACAGTAAATTTCTTGGCAAGAAGACTCAAGAGCGTTTATAATCTTGATCAGGCGAAATTAATTGCCGTTATAGTTTGAATGGTCGTGATTGTTTTGTCAACCTAATAAAGAAGGGTCATCTTAAGAAAAAATTTAGAACTGCCCATTTTCCAATTCGTTCTGAGTCCACATATTTAGGGGGGGGGGTCTGAGTGCATGGCCTGCAGGAAATTTTTGACATTTGGGTCTCTGGAATGGCATTTTTCACATTTTAACAACACTTTTGAGCAAAGTTTTAAATGTTTTCAAACACGTTTTTAATGGCACATTTTATCATTTTTAAGAAAGATATATGTAAGTTTTAGAGTACAGGTAATCAGACTTCCACGCGTTATAGTGTACATGGCGTCATAGTAGTGTAAGAGTAGATAATATATGGGAGAGGATGAGGCCGTTTTAGTAATTTGAGTCCAAACTGAATTTTAGAACTGCCAATTCTGTAATTTAGAAGTGCCCATTTTGGAAAATGCCATGCCTTAGGGCTTAGGATGGCCCTTGGCACGAGTTTGAGTTCAGCATTTCTAGCATCTATTTATTTACGACCTACTAAGTAAACATGAGCTGACGTCAATCATTATAATAATGAGGCTTGTACGCTTTTAAGCCTGGTTTCCATATAGTTGTAATTGTTGTAATTCAGTCGGCGATTGATCGGCGATTGTTTGCGATCTTTTACACTCAGTCGTGTTTCCATATAGTTGTAATTGTTGTAATTCAGTCGGCGATTGTTTGCGATATTTTACACTCAGTCGTGTTTCCATATAGTTGTAATTGTTGTAATTCAGTCGGCGATTGTTTGCGATCTTTTACACTCAGTCGTGTTTCCATATAGTTGTAATTGTTGTAATTCAGTCGGCGATTGTTTGCGATCTTTTACACTTAGTCGTGGTTCCATATAGTTGTAATTGTTGTAATTCAAATCGCCGATTCGCTCGAACTGAGGACTTCTCGGTTTTGACAAAGTTCAGATGTGAGCTAAGTTTGTTATTCAAAAACAAATTGAATGACTAAAACTTTGTTTGTGATCAGTTTCACAGTATGTATATATAACAATTTATTACAAGCATTATTTACACGTTCAGTAACTTCGCCGCTAAAGTCTCATGTTTCGTGAACGTTTGCAACGTCAGTTACAAACATTTGAGTTGGCGTCCGGCATGCATTCAAGTTTTCAAACTAGTCGTTTAGTAGACTTCTTTAACAAAATCCAGGGTTTTTTGAATGGATTTGGCCGGTTTTTGTAAATAATTTTGTGTTTTACGTTGCAAACATCTAGCAAAAGTCGCTGATTTGTCGGCGATTGATGTTCCATTAACTGTTGTCGCATCGGTGACTGTTGTAATTGTCGTAGAATTCTACAACAGTAGCCGACTGTCGCCGATTGGATTACAACAAGCGTTTCCATTAGATTGTAATTGCTGTAAGACTTGATCGGCGACAGTCGCCGACTAAATTACAACAATTACAACTAATGGAAACCAGGTTTTATGATCAGGACGATGAATAGAAAGGTTTTGCTTCCGCCCCATCCATATGGCACATACGGGACGCTGGCTAGGTAGGCTACTGTATGTATGTGAAATTTAATGAAACGTATGTGAAATGAGACGTAAGAATTGAAGTACACAATGTAACAATTGATAGCAAAGTGTTTAATTATATTTTTAGTTGTAATTCGTTTATCGAATGAGGTTTAAGTACTGTTTAATAAACGAGCAGGAGTGTTTTATCAGATATAGAGACACGAGGCGAAGCCGAGTGTTTTTATATCTGATAAAACACGAACTGCGAGTTTATTGAACGGGTTCAAAGACGAATCACTTGTAAGTTCATTGGCGTAGTAAGTTTGAAAAATAACCTTGTCTAAAGCTGGTTTTCCACTAGGCGATTTTTTCGCGCGAAGCGACTTTCTTTTGTTCGAATTCAATAGATTTCTGATTAGTTCCAGCTCAGAGCTCATGAGACAAAAGAAAAAGTCGCTTCGCGCGAAAAAAGTCGCCTAGTGGAAAACCGGCTTAAGCCGAGAAAATCAGTTTATGTAAATCAGGAGGTATCTTTATCACATATAAAGACACTGATTAAACATTAATTTCTTTTGAATTTTCTTCATGAATTATTATTAAGTTTTTAAACTCTATTTTGGAATGACTCAAGTGTTGAGCTTTCGAAAATATTTCATAGAATTTCTAAAGTCTATAGAATATTGTATAGAACGTTATTATATGGCACGAGTTCCTTCCGGTAAAATCATGCACTGTGATTTGTTGCTGACGTATGAGATTTCTCCGTAATGCACGCGGGATTATGAAAATTGTTGATGCCCTAACGAACTGGAAACAAAAATCCTAAAAAGCAGAAACACTTATTGCCGAAAAACGACAAAAATAAATGACGATGAACATTATATGAAAGTAAATTTTAGTATCCAAAAAACACGATTGATGCACAATACTTCGGTTTATTGTTTCGCAACGGCCTCAGCTTCGATGTTCTTTAGAGGTACCGTACCGCATCAGGGTATCGGATGTACTTGTCGCCTGTTTTCGTCCTACCCAATTGTCCAATGATATTCATGGCGATACGTCTAAATGGCTCCTCGATTATGGTAGCCTGCGAACCGCGATTATGGGTGAAGGTACAGTATCAGTCGGGCTTGTGGCGAATCCAGCACTCGTGTTTTGTTTGTTACGTTTTGTTATGTGTTTTTTTTTTAAATAATTGTATTTAGGATGTATTTATAAGTAATAGATAAAGCATGAGCGGCCGATCTGTATGGGGATTTAAAAGGCGAGTCGCAGGAGAGCCAAAGTAAATCCCCATACAGATCGGACGCGAATGCTTTTTCGTACTTGTGAAATGAAACAATAGAATGAAGCTAATTAGTATTCATAAAATAAAGATCACCAAGAAGGCTAATTAGTATTCTTAACGGCGTTGCATCTACCCTGGTCCCAGAGGTTTTCTCACCCATAATTTCATTATAGTGGTAAGACAAGAGAGAAGAGAAAACCTCTGGTAGGAAGCGGTACGATGATTGATCAAACCACTCCAATAGAATTCTAGCTGAACAGAACGTGTTCACCATCTCTGATCGGATAACCCTCAAACAGAGTTTTGATTGGCTAAACTTCTTATTACTAGGGCGATATGATTGGTTAAACCTATATCAGATCAACCTATGAGATTTATAGCCAAATATAGCCTGAATTACATGAAAGTGTGGTTCGTACCGCTTCCTACCAGAGGTTTTCTCTCCTTTCCTGTCTTACCGCTATAAAATTACGGGAGAAAACCTCTGGAACCCAGGGTACTGTGCATCACACAAGGTTTGGAAATGACTGTGGACCATAAATTGCCAACTATAAAGGCCCATTTCCACTCAGGAGAATTTTCCTTGGACAGAAAATTTTTCTTTGTCTTGTGAGCTCTCGGGTGAAACTAATGAACTTAAGACAAAGAAAAATTTTCTGTCCAAGGAAAATTTTCCTGAGTGGAAATGGGCCATTATGGCCCATTTCCACTCAGGAGAATTTTCCTCGGACAGGACATTTTCTTTTGTCTCAAACTCATTAGTTCTGCCCAAGAGCTCACAAGACAAAGGGAAATTTCCTGTCCAAGGCAAGGAAAATTCTCCTGAGTGGAAATGAGCCTTAAGGATGGGTCATTAAATTCCTCGAGATTGGCCCGCAAGAGCCCAAAACTAATCAGCGGAGATTTTTTTTAAAACGTCATGTGATAGCTTATATAAGATACTCTTCTTCAAGTATTTACAGTTCAACAGTTTCAAGATTTTCAAGTTATTGTAAATACTCGGTTGCCGTTTGTGTCATTGATACTCAATGTCTGGATAAAGTTTTTATTATGAACGAGTGTTCAGTCAATTTGCCGGTACTTCTCGCTGGTCAGTACCGTGTAACACCCAAATCTAAAGGCTTTCAATCACTTATACGAGGCATAGGAGATTCCAAAACAAAACATGTAAGTGATGATACAGTTTTTTATCTTGTATTGATGTACTGAGAAATTTAGTAGTGCCCATCTTTCCTGAACTTTTGAAAATCAATCAGATTTTATCTCCTTTGTGTGAAAAGTGTAAAGGACTATATTTTAAATTCACCAATACAAACAAAGATGGCGGCTGTACGATATACCATGATCCTTTGCGAATTGCGATCCCAAGTGAGTACCGGTACTGACAAGAGCACAAGTTTAATAGCTAATTTTAATGTAATTATTGCCTAATTTCATGTCTCAAAAGAGACTGGCACTGACCTGGGAAATCCGTTAGTACCATGCAATATTCCTTTGTTTCACACCTTGCCAGAGACTGGCACTAACATATTTTCCAGGACAGTGCCAGTCTCTTTCGTGTCATGAAATTAGGCAATAGCTCTGCCTTTAATATGTCATCTTTGAAATATAGTTTTTGTTGACCAGTCGCAAATGATTATGTATCAGTCAATCCCAATTGTGCCCCCCCACACGCACACAACCAACACCCAGGCATACACATACCATATTGCTTAATGCAGTGTAATATGGATTAGTGGTGTAGCTATGTAGGGCACACTAAGGCAGGCAGCAACTTACATTTCTGCCATATAGCAAATACTCTCCTCTCAGAGTGATCTTGCCTGGCCTGAATGAGGTCAAGGTCAACTGTTCAAAGGCAAGATATCTTATAATCTTACAAAATATAACCAGTAATGCTACAATGTACCTCAACTGTAGATTGTCCAGTCAGAAAGCTTGACTTGTACCCTTTACTTCATAGTATTAAAGTGATATACCCTGCTATAGTGGGGTATAATGTTGAGTACCCCACCACAGCAGGGCCGATATATAGTTCATGTACCACATGTGAATGCCATGCATGATTCACAAAGCTGTCAACATTGGTGGAGTGTGGCAGAACAAGAAGTGAAGAAAACATTTCACCTGAACATTCAGATGTTCAAAGAAAATACAAATTCAGGAAATACAAAGAAAGCAACAAAGAATGCATCCAGATGCCTTGACATGAATACACTTAATAATTTATCAACAGAATGGCAACAGACAATAAAAAGCTGTCAAAAGTTAATTTATTAACATTATTTAAGCTTTTTTTTAGAAAGATTAATATGTTTTTGTATAATATATAATTTATAGACCTTTCCCTCAGGGAATTTGATGAAATATTACCCCTCCGGATTATATATATATATATATATATATATATATATATATATATATATATATATATATGGAGGATATTACACAGTGGCATGAAGATATAAATTTTATCTTCGAGTGGGGGAAAACACTCATTGTGCTTTGCCACGAGAAGATAAAATTCATATCTTCAAGCCACTGTATAATATTCTTTTTATTATATAGATTAAATGCAAAAGCAGTAAAATTCTAAATGACATCATCGATATCTTCACTAGTGAGGATATGGAAAATACAACACTGTATATTTCCTAGTAGAATACTCACATCTATATAATAAATTGGGATATATATCTAGGGATATCATCCCTCAGGGTAATATTTCATCACATTCCCCTCACTCCAGGTCTATAAATGCTAAATGTTAAAAAATATATAATTATTGTGAGGTACAATATAAAATTTATAAGTATATAATAAGACTAGTAATAAAGAGAAATAATGTACTTTATTATATAGATGCAAGTGTTTTACTAGGAAGTTAATACAGTGTCGTATTTTCCATATCCTCACTAGTGAATATATCAATGACGTCATTTAGAATTTTACCTCTTTTTGCATTGAATCTATATAATAAAAAGAACATTACATGGTGGCAAAAACAATATTTTACTCATTCACTACACTCGTAAAATATTATTTTCCCCCACTCGAAGATAAAATTCATATCTTCATGCCGCCATGTGTTAAATATCCTGACTATGTATATAACTCATATTTAGAAACTATGTATGTATTTTTTTTAATTTCAACAGGAGGAAGATAAAGTTATCAGACAAGAAATAATACATCTGAAACAGCACCTGGTCTCTACACACCTTACCTCTGTGAGTATTTTATATCACAAACTAATTTTATACAGTAGATGGATGAATGGGTGAGTGGGTGAGTGAGTGGGTAAGTGAGTGAGTGAGTGAGTGAGTGAGTGAGTGAGTGAGTGAGTGAGTGAGTGAGTGAGTGAGTGAGTGAGTGAGTGAGTGAGTGAGTGAGTGAGTGAGTGAGTGAGTGAGTGAGTGAGTGAGTGAGTGAGTGAGTGAGTGAGTGAATGAATGAGTGAGTGGGTCGGTGAGTGGGTGGATGAGTGGGTGTGTCGGTGGGTTGGGTGAATGAATGAATGAATGAATGAATGAATGAATGAATTAATTAATTAATTAATTAATTAATTAATTAATTAATTAGGTAAAGGGAGAAAAATTTCATTGACTTCATGAAATAGAATATGATCTCATTAATGTTGCTGGACTCATTGAACAAATTAAATAAGATTGTTGAAGTAGGGGTTGCAAAAGATGACCATTTCTTTTTTCTTTCCAACTATTTTCTTCTTCTTTTCTATCCTTTTCCTCTCTTTCGTTTTCTTTCCTTTAATTTTTTTCTTTTCTTTCTTTTGCTTTACTTTCTTTTTTCCCCTTTTTTATATTTTCCTTTCTTGTCTTGTCTTGTCTTGTCTTGTCTTGTCTCGTCTTGTCTCGTCTCGTCTCGTCTCGTCTCGTCCCGTCCCGTCCCGTCCCGTCCCGTCCCGTCCCGTCCCGTCCCGTCCCGTCCCGTCCCGTCCCGTCCCGTCCCGTCCCGTCCCGTCCCGTCCCGTCCCGTCCCGTCCCGTCCCGTCCCGTCCCGTCCCGTCCCGTCCCGTCCCGTCCCGTCCCGTCCCGTCCCGTCCCGTCCCGTCCCGTCCCGTCCCGTCCCGTCCCGTCCCGTCCCGTCCCGTCCCGTCCCGTCCCGTCCCGTCCCGGCCCGTCCCGGCCCGTCCCGTCCCGTCCCTGCTCTGCTCTGCTCTTCTCTTCTCTTCTCTTCTCTTCTCTTCCCTTCCCTTCCATCCCATTCCCGTCCCTTCCCTTCCGTCCCTTCCCTTCCGTCCCATTCCCTTCCCTTCCCTTCCGTCCCATTCCCGTCCCTTCCCTTCCTTTCCTTCTTTTCTTTTCCCTTCCTTTCCTTTCCCTTCCTTTCGCTTCCTTTCCTTTCTTTTCCTTTCCTTTCTTTCTTTTCCTTTCCGTCCCTTTCCTTTCTTTTCTTTTCCTTTCCTTTCCTTTCCTTTAATTCCTTTCCTTTCCCTTTCCCTTTCCCTTTCCCTTTCCCTTTCCCTTTCCCTTTCCCTTTCCCTTTCCTTTCCTCTCCCTTTCCTTTCCTTTCCCTTTCCTTTCCCTTTCCTTTCCTTTCTTTTCCTTCCGTCCCTTTCCTTTCCAATCTCTTCCCTTCCCTCCCGTCCCTTCCAGTCTCATCCCCTCCCCGTCCACCTCCCTGTCTTTCCTTTTCTTTCCTTCTCTTTTCTCTTCTCTCTTCTCTTCTTTGTATTTTATTTTAGAGGATGCGGTGGGGTGGGGTGGGGTGGGGTGGGGTGGGGTGGTGGTTTGTCATTTTTTACTACTTTCACAAATTAAAATAATTATTTGCCCTCTTAGAAACAAACTCGAGAATTGTTGATTCGCCTTATGTATTGTGAAATGCTTGGGCACAACGCCTCGTTTGGGTATATCCACGCCATTAAATTTGCCCAGCAGTCTACTTTGTTGGAAAAGAGAACGGGTAAGCTGGAAAGAAGAATGAACGTCTCTTCTAAATCAAATAATAACATTTTTCTCTATCTTTTTGGATTTATCTGATTCCTCTATAAAACGAGTTTGCGACAGCTTCTTACCGATCTTCTGGATAATATACACTTAATGTCTGGTCAAAAAGAAAACAAACCTAACTGTTTCCCGAGGGATCAGACATTAAGTGCTTTGTTATATAGTTTGAGTTTCGCTAAATAATTTCGACGTTTATCAGGGAAAGTACACAAAAGACAAACTGAAAGACCTTAGATAATGGAAGGGGAACTGGATAGGAAACTTGCGAAACCGGAAACGATGTTTGCACAACTTGCAATCTCGTTCCCAGAGCCCACGTTCCCCACCCGGGAAACGAGAGACTCTGGGATAACCCGTTTCACATCGATATTTCATTGGCTGATGAACACAGTGAACTCTATATAACTCTTCTTCCGGGTAACAAGAATCCTGTGATGGCGTGAACGGATTATCCCAGAGTCTTTCGTTTCCCGCCCGCTGGGTAAGGGGAACGTGGGCTCTTGGAACGAGATTGCACAACTTGCTATTAAGATTATATAATTATACAATTATAAGTGGCTAATGCACCTAACGCGGGTGGTCCCACATGGCTAACATCACATACTGCTGAACTTAAGTGACATTACACTATTGTTTAGTTTCAGCAACAGCTGATCCTGGCCATGTGGGACCTGACCCGTTAGGTAATTAGCAGCTTATAAGTGTATAATTACCATAGCAAGTTGTGCAAACATCTTTTCCGGTTTCGTAACATCGTTATAAGTTTCCTATCCAGTTCTCCTTCCATTATCTATGGAAAGACTTACAAAAAAATTACGCCTGACGTCGTAATTTCACTTCAACTAAACATGCAAATATGAGTCTCAGAACAAAAGAACAGCAATACAATTTCTCCAGTTAATCTTCACACAATGCTTTGAAAATCTATGGCTCGTTTTCACTCACGTGATCGGTGGCCCCATTGGGGTGGTGAAACAATACGAATTTTTTGAATAAGAAGAGAGCTAAATTCCCTTAGGTTAAAGATGATACACCAATATGGCCGCCATTTTATTGTTTCGGTACACCAATATGGCCGCCGTGACGTCAGATGAAAACGATCTATAAATAATCTTTTTACGTACTAAACAAGCTTTTGTTACCATGGAGAATTCAAAGTTCTGGCGGGCAACAATTGCAATATTATTGTCCGAGTGGGCAATAAGTTTTCAATTGTTGCCCGCTGGGTCTTCACTGAAATTTAGCTAAGTTCATGTGACTACAAACCAACCAATGACAGTCATCATTTCTGATTCAGCAAAACACTAGCTACATGCATATACAGTAACAGTGCGACTTGTAGCCCAACAAGTACAGTACTTGTGACACACGTACCGTTTGACTAGTTGCCAGGTATAAATATCGAAAACAACCTCGGTCTACCATCTGAGTTCCAGTGGCTCAATGGTGAGAGCGTCCAGCTGGCATTCATTCTCGTCCCCAGAGCCTCTCCCGTGCTGGCGCGCGGAAAAGGCTCTGGGAGAATCCAAAACCGGAACACCAAGATTCTTTGGTGTTCTTTCTAAAGCGCATGCGTTTAAGTTCGCGGTTTGGGAGTTGGACACGAGATCCTCGACAGTTGTTTGGAATATAATTTTCCTTTCGTTTTCGATTCTGTCTCGTATTGACTCGTTTGACTTTGGAACAATTCTGATTGTGGTAAATTCCGTTCGAAGAAGGTCCTTGTCGAGTGTGGATCATCGCGGCGTTTACTCGATGGGGCAAAATACATTAAAATTTACGAGTTCGCTTCAGAGCTTGGCAATAGAGCCGTGTCGGAATTTCTTCGTATTTACAGCTTCTTTTAGTGAAGGTAGTTCTCTTTAATTTTTTGCACCGTTCGTTTATATTCGACTTGTATATTTCAATGAGATTCTTAATATGTACCATGCACGAACATCCTGCAGTGTGCTGTCTATCGTCTATCGCCTATCGGTTTCAAATTGCTGTCTGTCTTCTGTTTTTGATTTAATCAGTATATAAGGGGAATGCTTTGAAAAACGTTCGATTAAATTGTTCGGATTATAACTATATTAGAATTGTGCTTCGTTGTCAGATTTCGTGTCTCAAATACTGTTTATTTATAAACATTCACTAAGCTCCGTTATATATAGGGCTTTGAATTTGAACAACCAATCAGATCACGATGATTATGGATTCCCCCAGAGCCTTTTCCGCGCGCCAGCACGGGAGAGGCTCTGGGGACGAGAATGGCTGGCATTCGGAAGGTTGTGGGTTCGAGTCCCGTCTGGAGCTCAGAGTTTTTCTCTGAGTTTAACTTACGACAGCTCGTACAGCAAGAACAAACGAAAAAACTTTACCAACTTCAAGCTGAACACACTATTAACATAGAAAAACATTGCATTTTATTATGTTTAGGATATCTTGCTGCTTCAATATTTCTTCGGAAAGACCACCAACTTGTTGTCTTGCTCATAAATACATTACAAAAGGTGTGTTGTAGAAATTTTTTGTAAATGAACATTTTGAGAATGAGCGGGAAGAAGTTCGTTGTAATGGCGGTCCCATTAGTCCCGTTGGCAGTCCCGTTGAAGCTATTTGATCATAACTGGCATGCACAAAACATGTTTAAGAAAAGCAATCAACCAATGAAAATTCAGAATCGACCAGCCGAT
This sequence comes from Corallium rubrum, assembly GCA_964035015.1. Taxonomy (NCBI): domain Eukaryota; kingdom Metazoa; phylum Cnidaria; class Anthozoa; order Scleralcyonacea; family Coralliidae; genus Corallium; species Corallium rubrum. Next base: position 11,125,389 of record OZ036012.1, on the reverse strand, counting down.
GCCAGGGCCTTTTCCCGCCCTCTCAATTTCAAAAATGCCCTGGGAACGAGGTTGAATTATCCTGCCCTGTAGTCTTTTCGCCCAAAGCTCGCTCCTTCGTTGCTTGGTCTGTACTGAAAGACGGCGGGTAGGATAATTTTGCCGTAAAGACCTCCTGTTCTGTCAACAAGTTTTTAGTAACTTCAAGTTTAATTTGTATATCAAACAAACTGAAATATCTCAAGAGTGAAGCAAGGAAATCAAAAACTGCAAAAGAAGTTACTTTGTCATTTTGAGTGTTCTTTTAAATAAGACAAACTTAATTTTCGATTCATAGACACTTTAAATTGTCTCCTTTTCATGATAGGATCTGGAAAGCACTAATGTAGTAGCCAAATCTGCTGCATTGAATGTCTTCTGTAAGTTGATTGACGCTGAACTGATCACTGCTGTTTTGCCGCTAGTTTTTCAAGCTTTGAAGGACAAGAGGTATTGTTTATGTGTTTAATGTGATAAGATCTATATCGGAAGTACTATATATAACGTCCTTTAGAAAACGATTTAATAATCGTATGCCAGTAGCCTAAATCATCTATAGCACTGTGTACTCGGGTGGAGAATAAGGTTATATATATATATATATATATATATATATATATATATATATATATATATATATATATAGTTCAATCTACAAACACGTGTTTCGCTGTACTAAATGAATTTCATCAATTACTTATACACATGCGACCGTCGGTGACAACCGCATGTGAGTAGTAATACCCCCCCATATAGCGCCCAAAGGGATGCCGCCTCATTAAATATTCAACTTATTATTTATTCATTCTCCTGTGGGACCTCCTAACCCTAATCTCATTATGCATACGTCATTAATTCTCATGCTCCTTTGGGACATAGTAGCCCTAACGTCCCCCCCTAAACCCTAGCTGTCACTCAACCCCCCGGTTTTCACTACGTCATACCGACTTATTATTTATTCATTCTCAGACTCCTTTGGGACGTAGTAACCCTAACTTTCCCCCTGACCCTAGATGTTACTTAACCCCCCGTCATTCCCGATTGGTCTCCGACTGATTTCCGAAGTTACGTCATTATCAAAAGACGCTAGACTTATTTCTTTATAACTAATAGAAACCAACTTTCATTTAAACCCTTAACCCTACTTATAGCCAACACTTGTGGGACACGTAAACGCACGGAGCATGCGTACAGTAAACTTTAACAAAATAGACGTTCTTCACAAGGAACTAAAGAGAAATTGATAGAGGCACTTTATGTTTTTTATCTGAAACCTTGTCTCGATGGGTATAGAGAGTTTTGAGCAGCCGAAGTGTCTGAATTGGCAGAGTTCGTATAGATTTAGATTAATAGCATATGATGAATATTATATTAGAATCTAAATATTCAATCATCCTAGAATCATTGCTAGCTAGACCTTTGTTTATAAGTGAAGAAATCGTAAGAACTTAAGATTTTAGATGATTCGAAAAAGCCGTAGGAACAATTTTATGTGACGGTATATAAACGAAATATTATTTAGTTACGGGGCGGCTCAATGCACACGTAGGAGGTAGGAGCAGTGATATTTGCATAGTGTAGAATATTTAACACGGTATTCAAGAGACGGTTGAGGATGATAAGGGGTAAAATTACTGATATTTGCATAAGCCACATGTAGGAAACTCATTAAAAACTCATTAAAAACTCATTAACAAATGAAACAAAAGAACATGTTTGGGCAATCTTAGGATGTAACCATAGAGAATGTACAGCGTCGCGTCGTCTCATTCGATTTCTGTTCTCTTACGAGTAACGTCGAAAGTCTTTTGGAGTGTGTCTTGGAAAGTGTTTTATTGGAAAGTTTTTATTCTACTGTGATCAAGATGTCTCAAACGGTAAGTTTGTGTTTCAAGCGTTATTTTCGGGCGAAACTTGAGTGTATACTTATGATTTTGCGAATGTATACTTATGATTTTGCCACTTATGTTTTTAGATTGATATGATGGATTTGATCAAGAGTTGTGAGACGGAGAGTGCTTTGGAGTTTTTGGAGGAGTCGTTTCTTCTTACGGAAGAGCAGAAGCGGGCTGCTTTACAGCAGAAAGTTATCTTTTGGACGAATGCTATGGCTGATGATCTTCAACGAGAGACAGAGACGCCATCTGGTGTTGTAAGCGAAATGATGGCCAATTGGACCGACGACGAACGTCGCCAATTCAACGAAGATTGGGCCAACGACGAGTTTCTGTACTATAACGAGGAAGTTGAGCAACTCGATTCTCCTGAACCGTTGGAGAACCAAGTGGGAGAAGGCAGTAAGCGAAAACGTGCCGACGTTGATGAGTCTACACCGAAGCGCCAAAAACCCGACGAGGAGTACTTTACCATCAAATCGGCCAAACAAGTCAAAGTAAAGAAATTCAAGACCACAGGTACCGATTTACACTGTTCAGTTTAACGATTTAAATATTCATGGCGTGTGGTTTCCACGTTAAACTGCGCTTTTAAGCGCTCACTTGACCGTTTGGCGTGTGATAATAAATTAAAGTTTACCATGTTTTTTAATCCTTATGTGTGTGGTTTCCACGTTAAACAGCGCTTTTAAGCGCTCACTTGACCGTTTGACGTGTGATATGAAATGAGGTTTACCATGCTTTTAATTCTTATGACCTGGTCAAATGTGTAAGATAGTGTATTATGCTTTAGGTACGGATTATACCATCCAGTTCAACCCATTAAACGTTCATGGTGTTTCAAATGTTGTGTCAACGCTAAACCGCGCTTTTCAGCACCTGTTTGACCGTCTAACTTCGGATATGGCCCCTCATGACCAAGTTCGCCTGATTCTAAACTCCCACCAGTTAGATCGACCTATTTCCTTGCCTTTCCTCCAACGAGACCGTCTGACCCCAGAGAAATTCCTGGCCACTGTGGAACGTGTCGTTCAATCGAATACACAGTTTACGTTGGATGAATCAGTTAACGTTAATGTGGTCCACGTCGAAATGCCTCACGGAGGCACTGGTCGAAAGCGTAACGTGGTCAACCTACAGAGTTACCTCAACAAGAAACGCTGTCTAATTCAGATCAAGAACAAAGATGAACTGTGTTGTGCCCGAGCGATTGTCGTTGCCAAGGCGAAGTTAGATAACGATCCCCAATACACGAGCATCGTTAATCATCGAAGGACAATGCAAACCCGTTTAGCCAACGAACTTCACGAGACCGCTGGTGTCCCCCTGGGTCCCTGTGGGATCCCCGAGGTCAAGAAGTTCCAGGCTGTCCTCCCTGGTTACCAGTTAAACGTCGTATCTAAGGAACATTTGAACGCTTTAATTTATTCGGGTCCAGAGGCCGAGAAATGTTTATACCTCTACAACCACGACAACCACTACGACGTGATTACCAGTATGCCTGCCTTCCTCGCTCGTAAGCAGTACTGCCATAGATGTAAGAAAGGCTACGACAAGATTACTGACCATCCATGTGGCGACCTTTGTAAATTGTGCAACACCCAGAACTGTCCCGTGATCAAGTGGAAATACTGTCGAGAATGCAATCGGTTTTTCAAGAGCGACGACTGCTTTGCCCGCCACAAAGCTGCAGTTGGACAACAAAAACCTCTCTGTTCTTCGCTAATCAAGTGCAAAAAGTGCCAACGCGTCGTGACAAGAGCCAGCATCCATGATCATCATTGTGGCCTAGTGCGCTGCTCCGTTTGTCAAAAATACGTGAAACCTGACAACCACCAGTGCTATATTCAGCCCATAGCTGAGAGGAACCAGCAACGTGCCCAAGAAAGCCAACGCAACGATTTCGTCGACGACGATGTTGCTGTGGATGATGACAACGACAGCGGCGAACGAGAACAGAACCTGATGTTCTTTGACTTCGAATGTACACAAGACGACGGACAACACATTCCCAATCTCTGCGTGGTCCAGAACGAAAGCGGTGATGAGATCGTGTTTTCTGGTCCAAACACCAAGGAGGAATTCTGCGAATGGCTCTTCAAGGAGAACGCCAACACTACGTTCATCGCGCACAATTTTCAGGCGTATGATGGGTACTTTATCCTTCAGTACCTGTACAAGAACGGTATCGTCCCTGAAGTGATTACCCGCGGTGCCAAAATCTTGTCTCTCTCCGTGCCAGAAAGGAATATCAAGTTTATAGACTCGTTATGTTTTATTCCAATGCGTTTGGCCAACTTCCCAAAAACGTTTGGTATAACCGAACTCCAGAAAGGCTACTTTCCACATTTTTTTAACCGCGCCGAGAAGCAAGACTATGTTGGACCCCTTCCTGAAGCCAAATTCTACGATCCTGATGGTATGAGTCCCGGTGATCGAGAGAAGTTTTACGTGTGGTACAACGAGCTTCAGAATCAAGAGTATGTCTTCGACTTTCAAGCCGAAATTCTGAGCTACTGCCAGTCGGATGTTAACATCCTTCGTCGCTGTTGCCTTGAATTCCGTGAGTTGTTTCGGGAAGTGACTGATGTTGACCCCTTCGCCTCTTGCCTCACTATCGCCTCCGCTTGCAATCTTGTTTTTCGCAAAACGTTCCTAAAGGAAAACACTATCGCCGTTATTCCACCCTGTGGTTATACACCTGAGAATAAGCAGTCGGTGATTGCACTGAAGATGTTGGCTTATATCGCCCAGCGTGACAATATCGCCATTCGACACGCTCGCAATCATGGAGAACAACGCATTGGGAAATACCTCGTAGACGGGTACAACGCCGAGACGAACACAGTGTGGGAGGTGCAAGGCTGTCTGTGGCATGGTTGTACCAAATGTTATGCCAGGGATACCATCAATCCTGTCAACGAGTTAACCATGCATGAACTTCATCAAAGAACCCTGGAAAAAGTTCAGTTCTTAACGGACAATGGGTACAACGTCGTTGAGATATGGACTTGCGACATCGACCGTCAGCTCGCTGCAGACCCTGATATGAAAAGGTTCTTCGACGACTTCGAGATCTCCGAGCCCCTACAGCCAAGAGAAGGTTTCTTCGGTGGGAGAACGAACGCGACTCGTCTCTTCTACGAAGCCCAGCCTAACGAGAAAGTCCACTACGTGGATTTCTGCAGCCTCTATCCATGGTGCAATAAATACGGTGAATATCCGCTTGGTCATCCTCAGATCATCACGGAGAACTTTGCCCCCATCGACGCGTACTTCGGTCTGGTCAAGTGTTCCGTTCTTCCTCCTCGTGGCCTCTACCATCCTGTCCTTCCTTATCGTACCCAAGGAAAATTGATGTTTCCACTGTGTCGTTGTTGTGCAGACAATCTGCAGCAAGAACCATGCGGTCATAGCGACGCTGAGCGAGCTCTCCATGGAACCTGGGTCACCCTGGAGCTGCAAAAAGCATTGGAAAAGGGATATCGTCTGGTCAAAGTCGATGAAGTCTGGCATTTCCACGAGCACACTGATGGTCTGTTCAAGGACTACGTGGACACGTTCCTCAAAATCAAACAAGAGGTAAGATATTAATATTGTTTTTCACATGTTACTTGTCAATTATGACTTATTATCCTTATTCTTCTTCAGGCCAGTGGTTTCCCTGCAGACTGCGACACCGACGAGAAGAAGGCCCAATATATCGCTGATTATGCTGCCAACGAAGGTATTCAGCTGGATCCGAATCAGATTGTCAAGAATCCTGGTCTGAGGGCGCTGGCAAAGCTGATGTTGAATTCTTTTTGGGGTAAGTCGAACAAAACACATATTAAATGTGAATGGAGGGGTGAGTGGAGGGCCTGGGGGAGACGTAATGCAATTGTTTACACAGAGGTTAATGTTTTTCTTTTTTGTTTTTATATTACTATAGGTAAATTTGCACAGCGTCCCAACATGACCCAGGTCAAGATCATCTCAGATCCAGCCGAATACTTCGACCTGCTATCCAGCGACAAAATCACCGTGACAGACGCCAACTTCATCAACGACGAACTGATTGAGGTCCACTTCGAGAACGTCGACGAGTTTGTTGAAGCCAGTGGAAAGACCAACGTTGTTATCGCCGCCTTCACGACAGCCCACGCCCGTCTCAAGCTCTATGGTGTCCTGGAACAGTTGGATCGCCGAGTCTTGTATTTTGATACAGACTCTGTGATCTACGTGTCAAAGGAAGGAGACTGGGAACCACCCACCGGATCCTACCTTGGTGAGCTCACTGACGAACTGGACGGCAATCACATCACCACATTTGTGTCCGGCGGGCCCAAAAATTACGCGTATGAGACGAACTCGGGTAAAACGGTGTGCAAAGTGCGAGGGATCACTCTCAATTACAGAACTGTACAGAAAGTTAATTTTAATGTCATGTGTGATATGGTGTACCTTAATGTTATGTGTGATGTGGTAGATCCGTTGTCTGTAAATATTCCGTATAAAATAGTGCGTGAAAGAAAAGAAAAGAGTGTGTCAACCAGGGGGGAAACTAAAGATTATAGAGTTGTATATAATAAACGTGTGATAGTTGATAATTTTGATACTTTACCTTATGGATTTTAACTTTGTGTGTTTGTAAATAATTTTAAAAATTTTGTGTGTATTTGTAAATATATCTTTTATTAATACTATCTATTGTCAATTTTCTGGCGTGGCGGTTTAAGGGCTTAATGAGGGTCTTTTAGAACACAGGGTTAGGGGTGGGGGTGGAGGGTCAGAGGGGACAGGGAGTGTATTCAAGCGATAGGGCCACAGGGCCTCGAAAAAGGCCCCCAGGGCCATATAAAGTATTTATTTTTGAGTACCATTTCAAATCGTTCATTTGTTATCATGCCTCGAAGGCGTAAGGATTGTCCTGTCTGTGGCAAGCAAGGTTTATTAAGATTAGCAAATCATTTATCCAATGTTCATCAACTCTCTTCAAAAGATAGGCAACCGTATTTGATTCGAGCTAAAGCTTCTCCTATAGATTTAGAAACTTTGTTAAACGAATTACACAGACTTATTCGAATTACTAAGTACACAAAACGGGTACAATGTACGAAGCGGCCAAAATGGTATAAATAAGATTTCACAAGCGTTCTGTTCAGTTTAACTATGTACTCCATACAGTTAACACATCCGTTTGGGCTCATGGTCTCTGGGGGGACCAAGACGGGGAAGACATCCTTTGTCAAGGAATTGTTAGCCAACGCCCAAATTATGATCGACCCTGCTCCAGAAAATATCATGTATTTCTACTCGGAATATCAAGATACGTTTGCTGAAATAGAAACCCTAATTCCAGGGATTCAGTTTATCCAAGGTTTGCCTCAATCGATGTTGGATAGCATTAACCCCCAAACAAGAAATTTGTACATCATTGATGACATGATGGGTGAGAAAGACGCAGAAATCGCTAAACTATTTACGAAAAAATCGCACCATGGGAATCTAAGTGTGATTTATATCGTGCAAAACCTATTTCATCAAAGCAAAGATCATCGTACCATCTCTCTGAATGCCAGTTATCTCGTGTTAACCAAAAATGTTCGAGATGCTAGTCAAGTAGTTCATTTGGCTAAGCAACTGTATCCTAGCAACACAAAATTTTTTCAGCAAGCCTATCAGATGGCGACTAAAGAGCCGTATTCCTACTTGTTTGTCGATCTCACGCCGACATGTCCCGATGAAATCCGAGTAAGATCCGGGATCTTTCCGACGGACACCCACTACGTGTACCAGCCCAGAGTATAAAAGGGGCTGTTCAGTGACAATGCGATCATTTGACAATGTCTGCTTGTATAAGAAGGAACTGCGATGTTTTAAAAGTATTGGCAAAGTGTAATCCTCAGCTGCGAAACGCAATTATAAAAGCTGCCGACGACGATATATTAGAGGCTATAAGGCAGTGTCTTTTAAACGTGTGGTGTGAAACAATTAAGATTACTCCGAAAACAGCAAGGAAGCTAGCCCCTTATAACGATCATATCAAGTTTGTTGCTGATAAACGTCATCCAGTAGCAAAAAGAAAGAAAGTCATTCTACAAGAAGGTGAAGGTTTTCTACCGTTTCTCTTAGCTCCTGTACTTGAACAACTGGCGAGTTTTTTAACCAAATAATGGAACACGTCCGGAGATTGGTGTTAGTTCCAGAACATATGACAGACCGAAAGAAACCCTTGGTCACTTTTTTAACAGCGCAGGTGAATGAACTAGATTCAGAAATGCAAAATCTTCTTAAACGTCAAGATATAACACAAGACGAGAAAGTGAAAATGTACGATCAGTCGCTTCAACGCTACCTGAATTATTACGATAAACGCATGAGTAGACCCGTACGTGTAAACGTCGTATCGACGCCCATAGCTGACGATAAACCTGAAGAATCAGTGAATACAGAAGAGATTGCTGCACCCTCTGAGTTGCCTGGAGAGATAGAAACTGACATTTTAGAAAGTGTACCCGTAACAATGAAATCAAGAGCTCGCCAGTTGGTTAAGAAACTTAAAGCGAATAAAGACCTCATAGGATGGACTGACCAAGGACAAATGGTGTTTAAAGGTCGACCAATTCCGGGTACAAATGTTGTTGACTTGGTCAACGATTCTCTACGTCAACGAAAGAATTTCAACCCTGCTGGATGGCAGCTTTTCGCAAAAGCATTAGGAAACATGAATGTTCCCGAAGGCATTATCAGAAATGAAAATCGTTTAAGCATGGTACGAGAATATAAGACTAAAGATATTTCAGACACCTCCCCGCCCCTGACGTCATCTCCCGCAACATCAAAAAGAACAAAAGAAAAACAGAAACGAAGAGACAAAAACTTACATCCATATAAATGGGTTAAATAAATTTATTCCTTGTAAAACTTTTGATATTACAATAAAGAATTGTTTACAACATTAATTATCTTGTATTTATTACACACAATAATATTTACGCATAAAGTCACGGACTAGCATGTCATTCCATTCTTTATTATTAGTAAACATGCCAACAATTGTTGACATGGCAATATTTCTACATCGATGTAAAGCATAAAATAAACAATATTGTCCACACACGCGAGACCCTAATGACTGTAAAGTCTGTTCATTCCAGGTAAAACTGATAGTATGATCTCGTAAAAACGTTTCAAAGCTTTTGCTATAAAATCCGGGTTCTTGTCCGTACGAGTCCAAAAATTCCCCTTGTCCATCTGAAGTGAGATAAATTGCTACCCAATGCGTACCAGGTCCATTACTAGAATCCACATTCAGAATAAAACCTCTAGGTCTTTTCGGTATCTGACTTGGTAGACGATCCGATGGTAACACGTCTTTAAATACGGTCTTGGTAAATGGATCACTTTTCAGGACGTTTAGGATTTGTAGAGTGTTCATCTAACTGCTAAAGTCGCACAGAACGTTGCGGTTGGCGTCAATTTCGATAAGACTTTGAAATTCTCCTAGCACCACGATATTTATAGCTGCTGTCAGAGCCGTTCCAAATTGACATTCTATCGATACGTTTCCGTTTTTAATCGGTTGAATATGATCACTCAGGCACAGATCAGCTGTCAGATCAAACACGAATAAAGTGTACCCATTGGCATACTCATCTCGTGTAATACCATTGCCATCATTTTGAAATAACTTGTTAGTACCAGCATACAAGGTTTGGAAAGCGGATACGTAGTTACTTCCTCTCGCAGCAGCAAATTTCAGTTGTAGGGGTTTTCCAGGCAAATGTTCTCCATTTACCGTTAGACCAAGAGAAGTGATGTCGTAGTTTTTGAAATTGAAAGGATTTTTAGTATAGGTACCATTATAAGCATCTGCATCCACCATTCCGATAACCACTCGATTAGGTATAGGGCCTTGAAATATATTTGGTTGATTGCCTGACATATTTCCTCTCGGTACAGAAACCACTTTACAACTGACACGATTGATAGGGTACTTGGCCGTGACACGTTGAAGGGCATGGGTATGAGCCATCATAACGGTAGAAGAGACGTTGACACGTCGAACGCGAAATACACATTCTTCCAAAACCACTTTAAAATCAGGATGATCTGCTGACGATACCAGTGAAAATGGGTTTCTCGAACGCACTAGCTTGAGTTTGATTGGTACAGCACCAAGAATATAACGGTCTTGTGCAAACAAGTCGGAATGGATTCTTCCTTCCATAGCCACAGACTTACTTTGGCTTGCATGAGCGTACCGCAGTTTCAAACCCTTGTTTGCATCGGCATCTCCTGCTACAGGGTTGACGATATCCATTCGACCAGCCTGATCTTTATAGAACAGCGCTGAGGTTAGATGAGATGATTTTGCGTCTTTGCTAAAATTCAGTACAGTTTCCATATACGATCGGTAGGGATAAGCAGTGCTAGACGGTGTGACAAGCTTGTTGTTCAGGTAAACTTCTACTTGAGAAAATAGAGCATGCATCCACAGATTTACAGGCCCGACTTGAACATCTTCATCGAGATCAGATCCATCATTGTTGGTTATTTTTGCTTTTACGTGTAGGTAACTGTTTGCTAAATCGGTATACACATCAGAATTTGCAGCACACAGAAACTCGATGGTGTCTGAAGCTCCAATACTCGAAACTGGATCTATATCTTCCCAAAATCCTTTATTCATTTCTACTTGAGTAGCAGGCATTACAAATAAATCTAATTCTGATTTTCCACACCCACACGAATCTTTATGTAGGGCACTAAACGCTTGACTCATGATTTATATTTTATAAACGGTCCAATCTTTGCTTCTGTAGGTTCAGATGTTTTCTTCTTCACAGTTTGCGAACGACTGGTGGTTTTACGTCTTGTGTTGGCTTTTATAGGAGAATTCGCCCGTTTTCGTTTACGACCGGCTCCTGATTGGTTCGTCACCTGACGGACCCCCTTTTTGAGCAAGATCTTTCACGGCTTCAGAACCACGCCCTTTTATCGCTTGCTTTACATTCTTCCCTGCCAGAACATCTTGACCAACGTCTTTTACAGCTTGCAGAGCTCTTCTTCCAATAGCTTTAGCTCCTTGTTTTACCAGAGGTATTGCAAAGCGTGCAATACTTTTAAAAAAACTTCCAATGCCATAACCTTTCTGAATACGTGCACCTCGGAAACCAGGTAGACTTCCACCTTGTTGTCTTCTCAAATAATGTTGTTGAAATTGCTTTACGTCTGGAATAATTGTATGTCTCATTTTTAAATGAAATACGAAGATCTCCGCTGTCTAAAGTGAAGTGTCACGATCGACTTCCCGAAGCCAAATGATACGTTTTCGTTTTTGTCGTCCTTTATATTCACTTCAATTGTTTCGAAGGACTTTACCTTGACAGGAATATATTGTAGGTTACGGAGACTGACGTTCACGTTTTCTCCATAAACTCCTTGAGTATTGACAATTCTGAGTAGAGGCACTTTGACATCACCGACAAACTGTGCATCCACGATATCTGTATATACATACATGGCTGAAAATCCCGCGTTAACGTCTGCTACGTAAGGGCTTAGGGTTTTTTTCTTAATTACGGTGTCTTGTTGAAACCCTAAGGTTGTAGCAATATCACCAGATATACACACGAGTGAACCTTTAGACACATCAATCATGACTTTGTGTTTACTTGCAATGTAAGAAAATTTTATCTTCGTTCGTGCCTCTTTTGTCATGCTACGGTTTAAAGCCCCTACGAGATCAGCAATGGTGTTATAGTAACCATCTGGGATAAGAGCCGTATCGTCATATTTCGTTCCAACGTTATAGAGAAACGTTTGTTGATTACCTTTTCGAATCGTGCTCCATGTATGGGGATAATATAACTCTGACAAAGCTACTTCCCAGTCGCCTGTCAGTTGTATAGTTTCAGCAAGTTTCACTTTAAAATTTGCTACAGTATTATCTGGAAAATATTCCATAGAGCTATTGCTTGGAAGCGTTAAATAAAACTGTGTTGCCATGTCGAAGAACAATACGCAAATGAACACACATTGTAAGGTACACACATTTTTATTTCGTTATATCTTTTACATTATCGGCTGGTATCCAAGAATTAAAATCTTCAGGATAGCCTAACCATTTTACAAGATACTCTTTACGTTTACCACGCATGCGTGATGTAATTACTCTTTCTATTCTATAAAAGTCACTATCTGTCTTTGTAACTCTTTGCAATTCCTGTTCGTAAAATGTTCCTTGTAACTCTTCTCCGTGATAATCAGCAATCTTGTACACTGGCGGTCGTCGGGGTACTCGCTTCGTGATGGTGAACACCTCTTCGGTCCAGTTAGGTAAGTAGCCTTTCTTGAATGTACGTCTTGCTTTGCTAATCCGGACTTGGTCACCAGTGTTAAATTTATATTTGATGGGTTTGCTGGACTCATCACCATACAGTTTTTGCCATACAATACTCTCGTTTTCTCGATTGACATCTACCGGTCTCATCCCAATACTACGGTGTCTCGAATGGTTGTAGGAATACACTAATTTTTGTAGTACATCGGTATATTTCAGCGTATTCTTTGCTGTAAAATATTTCCACATTTTCCCCTTTAACGTTCGGTTAAATCGTTCAACGATGGATGCCTTGGTATCGTTGTGTGTTGTAAAAAATCGAATATGTTTGTCCTTCAATAATTTTTGAAAGCGTTTGTTGGTAAATTCAGTTCCTTTATCGGTATGAAGTGTTTCAGGTTTTCTTCCTTTCTTTAGTATCTTTTCAAAGGCTTTAACCAAACTCCCTGCAGTCTTTGTTTTTAATGGTTCCACCCACGCAAATTTGGACAGTACATCAATAACAGTTAAAACGTATTTATAACCATTATTTGTTTTACTAAGCGAATCCATAATTACTAGATCGGCCTCCCACTCCTCGTCCATCGCTCCAACAATAACACGATTTCGCTTAAAATTATGTCGTACAGGTTTATGCAAAGTATAAGTATCTTGCTGTCTAAGCCATGTTTTTATCTTGTTTCGGGATATCTGAAATTTACCATCACTTTTTACGACACGGTATAAGGCATCTACGCCGCCAAAACTTGCCGGACTTTTTGGGTTGTAATACAGGTCGTGAAGGAACTGTTCCGCCATCTAATTCGGATGCTTGTATCACAATTTTCCCCCCACAGCACGCTGATATACAGCGAATCTTTCGAAAAATATTACGAAGGGCTATTTGTGGTAAACCGCCACAGCAAGTCATGTTCACGCGACAAAGGTTAGAGGTAAATGAATAAAGAAAAGTCAACGACACGATATATAAATGCAAAACATATTTATTACATATTAAATTAGAATACAAAATTATATAAGTTCAACAAATGTTCAGATTTCCCAAGTCTGTAGTCAATTCGTTTACCGACTTTTGAAAAAGGTACTCTTCGTAGGCTTTTTTATGATCAGTTTCGTGGCTCGTGAATGTCTCTCCAGTCTTTCTGACTGTATATCGGTAGGATGGTGGCATACTGAACAGAACAGTGGAAAAGGGTTCAAGGGGATCTTCTTCTGGTTTCCATTCGAAAAAGTCACAGCAGTCCTGTCTTTCGTTAGGACACGAGTAAAACAGACGACCTTGGTTATCACCTTCTTTCTTGACTTTTTGGATACGGCAAACCATTCCATGTTTACACAACGGTTTTGGACCCTCGAAGACATCTCCCCATTGCCAAAACGAGCAGGGATTCTCTCGCTCAGAGCAGACAAAGTAAGCTCTCCCGTAACTTTCTTTCATTTTGTCTTTAACCATTCGCAGTGTCGCCAATTTCTGATGAGTAGGACACACTGGATGTATACAGCCACTTCTTCGAAAACTATCTACGGCTTTGCCAAACATGTAACAATCTTCTTCAGGGCAGAAAAACTGACAGCTAGGCTTTTGTCCACAGAACCAGAATAAGCCATTCTTGGTCGTTGAGTTAGATGCAAGTTTACCGTGTAGACACTCCATTACGACGATCTTACTCTGACGACAAACAGTAAGTGAATGATACACTAAACGAAGGGACGCTGTTCAACTCTCTATGGTTACACACATATTAATTAGTTTTCTTTGTCCAAGCTCTGACGTCGCCCAGACTTGCCCAGACTCGTTCTTTTGTCTACATTACTAATGAGGTTTTAATGAGGTTTTACACATGGCAGTATGCAAATATCAGTCTTAGCAACACTTGCAATATGCTTGACAACGTTAATAAAATAGTCGAGTCAGCCGTTTAAACCAAGAGAGTTTTATTTCATATGTTGTCAAGTCAATACATCTCAAATCGTCGATCGTTCTTCTTACAGCTTCTCGAGTTGATTCTTCATCCAAGGATTCGTTTACTCTATACACTAGGGTTAGATATGCGATAATTCGACCGAAATTGTTAGGGTTCATCTCTTCATAAACGTGTTGAAGACATATTCTGGGTATTTGTTCAATGATGTTGTCGAATAGTACTCGATGTTCTTCTAGACAGTGTTTAAGGTAATACGACAGAGTGTCTCTGTCGATATCAATGTTATTTTTCTTTAACTCATCGTAAATAATATCCATCTTGTCAAACGTTTACCGTACGCACTGTAGGGGTAAAGTATATATACACAACACCGTGCTTTATTACTTATAAGAAACAACTCGATGGTATTTTGCCCACGGAAATCAGTCGGAGACCTATCGGGAATGACGTATACACGGGGGGTTGAGTAACAGCTAGGGTTTAGGGGGGAAAGTCAGGGTTAAGAGGGTCCCATAGGAGCCTGAGAATGAATGACGTACGCATGAGATTAGGGTTAGAGAGTCCCATAGGAGCCTGAGTAATAATGACGTATGCATAATGAGATTAGGGTTAGAGAGTCCCATAGGAGCCTGAGTAATAATGACGTAATGAGATTAGGGTTAGGAGGTCCCACAGGAGAATGAATAAATAATAAGTTGAATATTTAATGAGGCGGCATCCCTTTGGGCGCTATATGGGGGGGTATTACTACTCATGTGGGATAGCATTGGTGAAGTACATATATATATTTAAATAATTATTGAGTCGGTTTTCTTTGTTCTTGCGAGGGTTGTATATAGCATACAACCCTATGAATACTAATTAGAAAATAAATGAAGAAAAAAACTAGGAAAATCTTTGTCCAAGGTAGAAAAAATAGACAAAACTTTGTTGGAAAACCTCCTCAATAATCATTTAAGTCGGATAAAACCCTCGAACGTCGGGATTTATGCTATAAAGATATATATATATATATATATATAGCATTTATAGACCTGGAGCGAGGGGAATTCGATGAAATATTACCCCGAGGTATGATACATGTATATCCCAAGGGCGAAGCCCGAGGGATATATCATCCCGAGGGGTAATATTTCATCGAATTCCCCGAGCGAAAGGTCTATAAATTATATATTAAACCGAAACATATTAATCTTTCCAAAAAAAGCTGAAATAATGTTAATAAAGTTCGCTTAGCTAAACTTTTGTCTGCTTTTCATTGTCTGTTTCCATTCTGTTGTCGTCTCAAGACTTCTGGATGCATTGTTTGTTGCTTTCTTTGTATTCCATGAATCCTTATTTTCTTGTAACCTAACAATCTTCTTGTCAACATCTGAATGTTCAGGCGAAATGTCTCGCCAAACTCCGCCATTGTTGACAGCTTCGATGAATCGTGCGTTCGTGGCGTTCACGCGTGGTACACGAAGCATATTCCCCGCTGCAGCGGGGAATATTACTTTTGAGAGGTAATTCGATGATTAATTGACTGGTCACATGGTACAAATCAAGCTTTCTGACTGGACAATTTACAGTTGAGGTATATATATATATATATATATATATATATATATATATATATATATATATATATATATATATATATATATAATGTGTGTGTGTGTTAAATTCTTCTGGGATTTGAACCAGCGACCTTCTAGTGCATGCACTACATGTATATACGTACAAGTGTACAACTTATCTTGTTATATAGCTAGAGTTTCACTGGATGCAACAATGACTGTCATTGGTTGGTTTGTGGTCACATGACCTGAGCTAAATTTCAATGTCTACCCAGCGGGCAATAATTGAGAACTTATTGCCTGCTCGGTCAATAAGTTTTCAATTGCTAGAACTTTGAACTCTTCACGGCATCCTATAAACAAAAGCTTGTTTGGTACGAAGTGAAATTGGAAGTGAAATTACGGAGCCAGGCGAAATGTTTTGATTAGTCTTAGCGTTTGTCTTCTGTGTGCTTTCCCTTGATAAACGTCGACATTATTCAGCGAAACTCAAGCTATATAACAAAACACTTAATGTCTGCTCCCTCGGGAAACAGTTAGTTTTGTTTTTCCTCGAGTCTCAATGGGTTTTTTTTCATTTCAAGACTCTCGGGAAAACAAAACTTTTCGGGAAAACTCTCGGGAAAACGGGAAAACTGTTTCCCTCGGTAGCAGGCATTAAGTGTATAATATTAGTTATTACTATTGTTGCTTCGTCGCCAAACAAGCATCCATCGTCTGACCACAGTTCCGGTCATGCGATATGATCTGCAAGACACCGTTCCCGCCTGCAAAATAACCGTCGGAAATGTGTTAATATTTTATTTTTGCGTTTTTCGACAGGGTGGAAATCCGAAAGAAGGCTTTGATGGCATTGCAACGGGTGCACACAATCAATGACACCTTGCTGCCGAATATTGGCGAACAACTTTCTAACGCGATACTTGATCGTGATCCGGCTGTAGTTTCTGCTTCTCTTCACTTGTTTTACGATGTTATTAAGGTATGTTGTAAGACCATTCGCGTTCACAGGGCCTTTTCGGTAAAATTTTTTGACTTTATCGTATTTAAAGTGTATATGAAACGAAAATTAAGTTTGTCTTATTTGAAAGAACTCTTAAAATAATGGGGAATATCAATTTACAGCTTTTTCATATTTTTCTTAGTTCTTGAGATATTTAGACTTATGGGATATTCAAATGAGATAACTTATGGTTCGTTTTTTTCTAATTAACATATTCGAAAATCGTGAATATTTTTAAGATTATTGATCAAAATCACTTGTAACTTGTCTTTCATGTTTAGTTGCATGAACTGTAGCAATAAGCAAAGTTTCAAGTGATTCTGGTCATTAATCTTAAATATATTCGCGATTTTCGAATATGTTAATTAGAAAAAAAACGAACCATAACTTATCTCATTTGAATATCACATAAGTCTAAATATCTCAAGAACTAAGTAAAATATGAAAAAACTGTAAATTGATATTCCCCATTATTTTAAGAATTCTTTCAAATAAGACAAACTTAATTTTCGTTTCATATACACTTTAAAGAACAATCACCTAAAACATGCTCTTAATCTGTTTATTGATTTACGTATTGAAATAAGGTGAGACGAGACAAGATGAGATGCAATGGAATGGGACGAGGGAGGGGATGGGATGGGATGCGGTGCTATGCAATGGGATGCACATCGGGATGGAATGGAATGGGATGGGATGGGGTGAGGTGGGATGAGATGGGATGAGATGAGATGGAATGCGATGAGATGAGATGGGATGAGATGAGATGAGATGAGATGAGATGAGATGAGATGAGATGAGATGAGATGGGATGGGATGGGATGGGATGGGATGGGATGGGATGAGGTGAGGTGGGATGGGATGAGATGAGATGAGATGAGATGGAATGAGATGAGATGGGATGTGATGAGAAATGGATTAAGAGATGGGATGGGATGAAATGAGATGAGAGGAGATGACATGACATAACGTGACACAACATGACTTAAGTTAGCACGATGTGTCATGACATGACTTAACATCACATCACATCACATCACATCACATCACATCACATCACATCACATCACATCACATCACATCACATCACATCACATCACATCACATCACATCACATCACATCACATCACATCTTCACATCTTCACTTCTTCACTTCTTCACTTCTTCACTTCACTTCACTTCACGTCACTTCACTTCACTTCGCTTCGCTTCACTTCACTTCACTTCACTTCACTTCACTTCACTTCACTTCACTTCACTTCACTTCACTTCACTTCACTTCACTTCACTTCACTTCACTTCACTTCACTTCACTTCACTTCACTTCACTTCACATAGCATAGCATATAGCATAGCACGACACGACACGACATGAGAGATAAGATGACATAAGATGGAGATATATGAAATACAGCATAATATGATGCACGATGTGTTTGTTACCTTTTATTCTCGCCAAGTCAAAACGAATGTTACATAATTGAAGTTTTCCAATTGAAGTTCCCCGCTTTAACGTGTATTCTTAGTTTATGTTCATTTCTTTTCGAATGTTGTATTTCGTTTCTATTTTATAGAAAAATCCTGTGAATTACCGAATGTATTTGAAGGCATTCCTGCAAGTTTTGAGGCAAATAATGGAAGGAAAGCTGTCGGAGTATAATTTTCACGGAGTTCAGGCGCCGTGGATTCAAATTAAACTGCTAAAGATCCTGGCATTACTAGGTAGACAGCAAAAGAGGTAAGTATAAGCGCTGAAAAAGGCGCACAAGGATTTGATTGGCTCTTTGTTAATTTGACTAGCCCGTCTAGTTATTGCTGAGAATTGGATGTATATAGGTATGTGTTTCCATTCAGAACAGTTTTCTACTTTAAAGGTAGCAATAGGGTTATCCGGTATCGTTTCGTAAAATAGCTGATCCCAAACACGTAAAACGTGATCCCAACGTATCATATACCAATCTAAAGCCAATTAACCACGGAAGACGATTATAAAATCTAAAATTATGGAAAATATAATTGTTATCCGTAAAATAAGGTTGTTGGCTTCAAGAGTTTAAAGTTCTTTGGAATTTAATTTACTGTTTCGTTCGGTTTTTATTAATGATACGTTGTAGTCACAATATATTTCACAACTTTTTATAACAACGCGATAAAATCAGAATTATACAACTAATAAAAAATCGCCGACACTTTTTTGTAGAACAGTATGTACTTAGTAACTGCCAAACGTTTCAGCCAAAAATATTGAAACGCTGCAAATTCTAACTGTTGAAAAACACAAATTTTGGCGAAGAACTGAGCGGAGAAAAAGCGTCTGGAAGGTTTCCGTGTTGAGTAAGTAGTCCCGCCTCTTGAAGTAAAAAAACTCGTTTTTCTCCGGGAAGAAAATTTTTTGTCACTGACAGATAATGTTGCACTAGTTTAAAAATTGGGAAAAAAGGAGATTTTTTATACATGTAATGTAATGTAATGTAATGTAATGTAATGTAATGTACTCGTTATTTCCGTAAACAAGAAAGGTCATATGATTTCGCGGAATTGCATTTGGTATGGCTTGCGGAATGACAAAAATAGTCCTTTCCGCATGACGTGAATGGATCACGTGATCTTTCTTTTTGACAAATCTGATTGGCTAATGTCCAAAGTTGTCCGAAGTTTTGGATGTCCGAAGTTTTGCGAGAGTCAATCAAATCTCTAAACGCATTATCCACGCACTTCCTGCGGAAAGGCAATCTCGTACCCATAGCCTGCGATCCTTTTGGTCAGTACCAGAGAACAGAGGTCTGGGCAACTCCGATGAAACTCGGCACCTGATTGGTTAGTTCAATCAATCTCGATCCAGCAATAAATAACAGTGAAAATTAAAATTCTGTGCACGTTGCTAACTTGTTTAATTGATTTATCAACGTTCTGTAACACATTATTTTAAACGACAAACCCAATATACAATTGAACACATGAAATAATTCAAAACAGTGAAAATCCCGATAATTTACAAGTTAAAACTATTATTATTGTCGCTTTGTCGCCAAACAAACATCTGTCGTCTGATTCGTTTCGTATTTATTCGCAGTTTCGTCTCAGAACTTTAAAAATAAAGTACAATTCCTTACCTGAGCAGCTGAGCCGAGCCGATCACGGCCGACGCGGACAAATAAAACCTAATCGTCCGGTCAACGATTAGGAGAAAAGCAAAGAATGGCCATTCTTACACGAAATGCTTTGTCGAGAGCCTTGTAAAACATGTTGATTTTATTCATCGGTAAACAAATATTTCCCTGGTCTTCGGACTAGCGAACGATCATCAACATGACAGTTACAAATTATAAGGAACTGGGAACCAGAGGACTGGGACCAAAGACCCCGATTTGGGGACTTTTTCATCGGAGTTCCCAGAGCCTCCGTTTCTTGGTACTGACCAAAAGGATCGCAGGCTCTGGGTACGAGATTGGCGGAAAGGTCATTACTGACGATTTCTTGGTCACTTCATCCTCGTTCCCAGTACCTTCTCGGTAAACTGAAAAACGGAAGCCCTGGTCAGATACAAACGATTGACGCGTATGATTGGCTGGACGAATGTTATTGTCTGTAAAAGTGGATGTGGGCAAACAGATTTTAAACTGTCAAACAACGCTCTCAATAGAGTGAAGATTATGGCTCAGTTAACATCGAAAAAGTCTACGGATAAAACCAACAAAGAAGGATTTTTAAGGCGAGTTCGAACTGCGATAAATAATTTTCCTCTCAAATGCGAACGATTTCGTGCACAGCGTAACTCGGCTGCGCTAAATATTCCTTAATATATAATTACTGAGGCCAACGGCATTATTGAATGTATTGCAACTAGCTGAGGGCGTATAATTACTGACCCCTATCATAGTTTCTGTTTGGTAAAATCAATTAAATCTCAAATCATCAATAAAATATTAAAGAAACGCTGATTGTAGACTCTTGTAAACGAGAAACGAAAGGCTTTTAAACGTGTAGACTTGCTCCAAGTCCGTCTCTTAGCGCTAGTTTTTGCGGGCGAGCGAAAAGGCGGGAGCGGAAAAGCGGGAGGAAAGAGGCGGACTTGTTTCGCTTGCAGGTTTTTGAATCTAATTAAATTTCTGGCGGGAAATCGCTGAAATGTACATCGCCCTGTTTTGACGTGTTTCGGGTTGTCGTACATGCAATGGAAAGCGGTTCTACCCCTACTAAAATGTTTTAAAGAGTCTGTTTAACTCCAACGATATAGCACTTGCATAGCAATTTAGCCTGAATATAATTACTTCCCGAATTACGTCACCGGTCTAAAAACTCACGTGTAAATTTTGGCGCGCTGCAGGTGGGAAAAGTCCTTTTCAACGAGGAACCGAAAGGTCAAAAATGTCGAAAGGTCAAAAATGTTTGAAAAGGACTTTGAGAAAGTCTAGTAAACGTGCTGTCTGCAATATTATTAATATTCAATATTATTAATATTGCAGTGTGCTTGCTGAAATCATCGATGTAATGCAGACAGAGAACAATGGAATTTGATAAGGGTCAGTCTACCTTTCAATGTAGCCTTTGAATGACATTTTGGTAAGCGAAATCGTGCTATTTTATCCAGCCAGAAGACCTGTAAACACCAAAACCTTTCACAATAAAGCAACCTTTCTTCAAATACTGAGTGTATATATTTTCGTTTGTTTCGTTATGTTGCATGTCGCACCCAGGGCAATGTGATATATTCAATGACTCAATGTCCAGGAATCTAGGACATCCGGTTTTTTATCTGACCAGGGCCTTTGTTTTTCAGTTCACCGAGGAGGCCCTGGGGACGAGGATGGGGTCACTACTATAGCCGTTATACCGACTGGTCCGAGAGTCCGACACAAAAGTTGAAATTATAAGCATACCACCAAAAAGATAAAGTAGGTAATTTGTGCATGGCTTCCTTGTCAATATTGTAACTTAGCATATACCTCGCAGGTGAATAGTGCTTTTCGCGCAATCTGATTGGCTCCTCTAGCTCGGGATATCCTGCACTATTCACCTGCGGGCAAAACAAGATGGCGGCCAGTTTTGCTTTGTTTATCGAGGCAGGAGATTTTGTTGATAAACAAGGGTGATGTTGTAGAATAACGAGAAAAGTCAACAAAATTAAGTAGAAGAGTGTCCACAGGTATGTTTCTTTACAATTTTCTAGCCATTAATATATTCAAAAGCTGTAAAAACTGTTTTGTCGACAAATATCGAGTACGCCAAGTGTCCAAGTTGCTAGCGGCCGTGTCTTGTATAAAATACCAAAAAATATAAGTTAAGAATGTTAAACTTGTCATTTCATTTATGAAGTATAATGGTATATGCTAAAACAATTATTCACCTCAGTGTCGGTGAATAGTGTGGATATTCACCTCGCCGAAACGGCTCGGTGAATATCCAGCACTATTCACCTCCACTTCGGTGAATAATTGTTAAATATTCTGAAATGACCCCTTCGTAATTTTGTCTACCCTTTTTTTAAAACACAAATAAATAGTCGAGTCTTACTTAGTCTTCACTGTCTGATTGTCGCCACGACTAGTTCCCACTTCTCTTGCAATGTTTTCTCAGCGAATTCACGCATGCGCAAACGTTTGGCAGCGGTGTTCCGTAAAGCGGGAGTTTCTGAGTTATATACCCCCTCCAGTCCCCCGTAAATGATAACATATTTCAAATATTAGATTCAAAAAGGTTCTTTTTTAGTGGGACACAAAATTCCAAATTTCAGCGAGAGGTTCGTGTACGTCGAAGATTCTTGATAGAGTGTGTTCACTATTAAAGACATATTAACCTCGTTTACTTGGTCTGTACTGGAAAGTATTTGTCTGATGTCTTCCTACAGACCGAGCGACGAAGGAGCGAGGTTTGTGCGATAAAACTGAAGGCAAATACTTTCCCGTACAGACCGAGCAAACGAGGTTAACAAGGAATTTATTATATGGCTATTGGTTAATTTTATTTTTAAGTTTCGAGCGTTGTTTTCGTCTTTGGAGTATGCTGTTTACCTTACCTGTTGACTTTTTCGTGTCACTTCTTGTTTACACCAGTTCGGCTTTTATTTATCGTGTTTTTAGATAAATATAGCTTTAACACTTTGAGACCTGGACCTCTCCATGAGAATACAGCCGCCTCACATCGGGCGCCCCAAAATACTAAACACTCGTCGTCAGGCTTCAAAGTGTTAAAGAAAACCAGCAGTCATTAATGTTCCAGCACATTTTATTGTTACAGTTCTCTTTTATTTCTTATTAGTATTCAAATCACCTCAGAAATTTTCTCGCCAAAACTTACAGGGCCGAGAAAAAAGCGTATTGACCGGTCGGTCAATATCAGGGCGCTTATATACGCCCATATAAACGTCCACATAAACGCCTTATAAACGCCTATATATACGCCTGTATAAACTTATATAAACTTATCTACGCCTATATAAACGCCCTGGTCAATATCGTAAAATCCCAACCGCTCAGGAAGCAATCAGCATGCATCGTTTTGCATACGGGCCGGAAAACAAACCCAGCCATATAATAAATGTTGTTATGTTTTAGCATAAGCGAGAATATGAGTGCAGTATTGCTACAGATGGTCAATACATTGCCAACCGACTGTAATATTGGCTGCGGTAAGTACCATTTAATTTTACGTACCTTTATAATATCTTATTAAAAAGGGCCGCCTTGTAATGGTCGCCAAATAATGGCGACGCTCTCATTAGTTTTTGATGTTATATTGAGTGATGGAAAGAAATCTCGAACAACAGTGTGGTGTTGGTGATAGTAGTGATGGTGGTGATGGTGGTAGGGGTGATGATGGTGGTGGTGGTGGTGGTGATGGTGATGGTGATTGATTGTGGTAGTGATGATAGTAGTGCTGGTGGTGATGGTGATGGTGGTTGTGATGATGGTGATGGTGGTGATGATGTTAGTGGTAGCGGTGGCAGTGGCGGTGGTGATGGTTGTAATGATGATGATGGTAGTGCTAATGGTGGTGGTGGTGATGGTGCTAGTGGTTGTGATGATGGTAGTGGCATGGTGGTGGTGATGGTGGTGGTGATGATGGTCGTGGTGGTGGTGATGGTGGTTGTGATGATGGTAGTGGTGACGGTGGTGGTGATGGTGATGATAGTAGTGGTGGTGATGATGGTGGTGGTGGTGATGATGATCGTAGCGGTTGTGGTAGTGGTGTTGGTGGTGATGGTGGTTGTGTTGATAGTAAGTGGTGATGGTGATGGTAGTGGTGATGGTGGTGGTGATTATGGTAGTGGTGGTGGTGATGGTGGTTGTGATGATGGTAGTGGTGGTGGTGATGATGATGGTAGCGGTTGTGGTAGTAGTGGTGGTGGTGGTGATGGTGGTTGTGATGATGGTAGTGGTGAGGGTGGTGGTGGTGGTAGTGGTGGTAGTGATGGTGGTGGTGATGGTGGTTGTGATGATGGTAGTGGTGAGGGTGGTGGTGATGGTAGTGGTGGTAGTGATGGTGGTGGTGATGGTGGTTGTGATGATGGTAGTGGTGATGGTGCTGCTGGTTTTAGTCCTTGGTGGCGGTCATTCACATAACCAAAAGCTCATATGTGTGGAAAATGTAGGTGTTGTAGTCAGTCCATTGTTCCCGATATTGTCTGTCGGTCAAGTTAAGTAGAAATAAGAAACGTGTCGCGTGCGATTATCGAGTTATAATGCACGAGAGATGCGTGTAAAGCACGAGGCGATAGCCGAGTGTTTTACTAGCTTCTCGAGTGCCTTATAACTCGATAATCGCACAGCGACTAAGTTTTTTATTTCTTTTATAAAATAATGACTTTAAATTGTCAATAAACCCAAGAAAAGTAAGCAAAAAAACAGATTACCTGTCTCAGGACGACTTTGTTACCATTTAGCGCCACGCGTGGCCCCGTACAACACGTCAGCGCACTACCGACACCAACACCGCTACCAACCCCATCACTAACACCACTGCCATCGCTCCCACTACCACCACTACTTCCCCCACCAATACCGCTACCAGCAGCACTACCACAACCACCAACCGCCATCGCTACCACCACCTCTACTACTGCCGCCAACACCGCTGCCATCACCATCACAAACACCACCGCCATCGCTACCACCACCACCACTGCCGCCAACACCGCTGCCATCACCATCACTAACGCCACTACCACAACCACCACCGCCATTGTTACCACTACCGCCACTAACACCGCTACCAACACCATCACTAACCCCACTAACACCACCGCCATCGCTCCCACTACCACCACTACTTCCGCCACCAATACCGCTACCAGCAGCACTACCACAACCACCAACCGCCATCGCTACCACCACCACCTCTACCACTGCCGCCAACACCGCTGCCATCACCATCACAACCACCAATCGCCATCGCTACCGCCACCAATACCATCACTAACACCACCGCCATCGCTCCCACTACCACCACTATTACCGCCACCAATACTGCTACTAGCACTACTACCACAATCGCCATCGCTAGCACCACCACCACTACTACCGCCACCAACACCGCTGCCATCACCATCACTAACACCACCACCACCATCGCTACCACCACCACTACTACTACCGCCACCAACACCGCCACCAACACCGCTGCCATCACCATCACTAACACCACCATCACCATCGCTACCACCACCACTACTACTACCGCCACCACCACCGCTGCCATCACCATCACTAACACCACCATCACCATCGCTACCACCACCACTACTACCGCCACCACCACCGCTACCAACACCAACGCGATCAACTTCCTAAAGACTACACTAACCTAGACGTGGAACTTTCCCAAAAAATTTTATGATTATCTTTCACTTTTTAGCGGTAATGTTTGAATGTATTCAAACGATCAGCACCATCTACCCTCTTCAGTCACTGCTAGCCATTGCTTCGAAAAAGACCGGGTTGTTTTTAACTTCAAATTCCAGTGACTTGAAATGTCTAGGTATGTACATAAAACTCAAGAGCCATCTTAAACGTTTTGCTCAAATTCCACTTGCAAAGAAAATTCATCAACGTGAGAAAAGAATTCTAACTCACCTGATTGCAGTTTTATTATTATCCTATTTTTCTCTGCCAATAGGAATCACTGCAATGACTGCCTTGGTTGAAGTTGATTTATGTTACGCAGCAGATCCCAAACAGCAACAAATCATTATTGACTGTCTTGACGATGACGATCTAACAATGAGAAAGAAAGTAGGAATATAATATAATATAAATCATTATCATCATCATCATCATCATCATCATCATTATTATTATTATTACTACTATTATTATTATTATTATTATTATTATTATTATTATTATTATTATTATTATTATTATTGTTACCTCCCCCAGGAGGTTATGTTTTTACCTCTTTCTGTTTGTTTGTTTCTTTTTCTGTCTGTCGCCAGAATATCTCAAAAACGATTGCACCAATTTTCATGAAAGTTTGCAAAGGGTTGGCCATAGACCAACGACCAATCCATTAAATTTTAGTTGAATTTAGTCAAAATTTGGATGAGAAATTAATAAAAATCTGACCGCAACATTGTCCGTGTGTAAGAAATGTTTGATTGCGCTCATTATCTTTATTTTATGCAAATATTTCCCCATAATTTTGGTACGAGTGCAATCAAGCATTTTATTCATACGTGCATGTGTTGGTCTCGTGAGCTAGCTGGTTAGTGAGATGCTCGTTCTCTTTTTTAGCATCTCTAATAACCTGCTGGCGGAGGTATATGCAGTCTCTGACTGCCCTCTAGTTGTTATTATTATTATTATTATCAATATTATTTCTTATTATAAAATAAGGTGTCCTCTACGCACGCTCTGATTGGCTGGGCTCCGTGCATTTATAAGAGTATGAAGATCATGAGTGACGTAAAATGGCGTGGAGTGGCGTAGGATGCCGTCACCTGGCGGGAAAATTCGGCGAACTTTCAAAACTATCCCACTTTTAGCTTGTTTTTTCTTATTATTATTTTATAAAACAAATAAAACATACCGCTCCTGTGCATATGTACACTTATAAAGGTTCGTTTGACGTCATTTGAACACGAAAGGCGTCAAGTGACGTCAAACGAACCTTTATAAGAGTACATATGCACGGAGCTTTATGTTTTAATTGTTAAAAATAATTCTTTTTGTCTGTTTCCAGTCTACGAAAGCTTATGAACTTTAGTGGCGACCATCTTAGGTAGTGGTCACGTCATCATACAACTGGCACGCTAAATTCGGCCCCATGCCTTATCCAGTTTATATAGAGATCAGTCTACTATATACTAACCAACATTATTTGGTTTAATTCTAGACACTGGATCTACTTTACAAGATTACAAATAGCGAAAATGTTGCTTTGGTGTGTGCGAAGTTGTTAAACTACCTTAGATCAACAACAGAGCAGTATATTAAGGAAGAAGTTGTCTCAAACTTAACGAAACTTGCAGAAAAATATCCTTTTCACTTGAATTTCTACGGCTACTGTACAGTCGATATTTCACCTTCTTTCTTGCCTCTTTTTTTGTTTCATGTCTTTTCTGCACTTCCTGCTCGTCAATAGTGGCATTCGTTATATATTGTTATATTTAATGTCTGCTCCCGAGGGAAACAGTTAGTTTTGTTTTCTCGAGAGTCTTGATATTTCTCGAGACGAAGTCGAGGGAAACATCGCGACTCGATGGAAAACAAAACTGTTTCCCGAGGGAGCAGACATCAAGTGTTTTGTTATATAGCTTGAGTTTCGCTGAATAATTTCGACGTTTATCAAGGGAAAGTACACAAAAGACAAACGCTAAGACTTATCAAAACATTTCGCCTGGCTCTGTAATTTCACTTCAACCAAACAAATATGAGCCTCAGAACAGAAGAACAGCAATACATTTCTCCAGATAATCTTCACACATGCTTTGAAGACCTATAAATATTCTTTTTTTCGTACCAAACAAGCTTTTGTTTATAGGATGCCGTGAAGAGTTAAAAGTTCTAGCGGGCAACAATTGAAAACCGAGTGGGCAACAATTGAGATTTGAGAACTTATTGCCTGCTCCGTAGACATTGAAATTTAGCTAAGGTCATGTGACCACAAACCAACCAGTGACAGTCATCGTTGCATCCAGTGAAACTCTAGCTATATAACAAATTTAATTATATAGACCTTATTCAAAAATGGCCGCCGAATTAAAATTATTTTATATACACATAAATTTATTTAGCCCTTATGAACTCGTTTTCATGTGTGAAATTCAAAAGAATTTTTACTTTAAAACGAGGTCATAAGGGCTAATTTATATGCACATCAAAGAATTCTAATTTGGCGGCCATTTTTGAATAAGGTCTATACCGTTGACTTTTTTATTTTTTGGCTAAGGGGACGTTTACCGGGACGGGATGTTAAGCAGGATGGCGTCTCTACTATATTTTCCTTTGTTTATCTCATTTCGTTTATATGAAGAATGTGTTTGCCGGAACGTTTTTGTCCCGTCCCGCCTAACCTGGATCCCGGTTGAGGACAATTTTCGCCATATAAATGCTCTGTCCGACGATGTGACGGATACGGTTTCGAGTATTTATTTTGATTTAATTTTCACCTATAACGTTGACGACATGACGTCAACATTGTAAAAGAAAACTTCGTTGTACATCAAAATTGAGCCGTTATCAAACTCAAAATGGCGGCAGAAAATACAAGAATGATAACGTCATTTCTCAAGTACGAGAGCTGTTTGTTTGTTTTTTTAGACGGAAGTTCTCTATAAATATCAATAATTAAAAACAAAAAAGTTGTACACGGTAAAGACCGTTTCAAAGTAAAATCACAGCTCATTATAGGTGCTTTGAGATTTTCTGGCTTTTCAGACCATTTCTTGATTGACTATGCTTTCAAAAACCTCATTGTGTGTGAACTTTAGAAATTTTAGGGTATTTTGCAATTGCTTCTATTTTTCACACTTGGTACATACATACATAGACATCTTTTATTCGTTGAAGGTTTAATCTTCTGAGTTCGGTTATCCCGGCAGTCTATAGCGGTCGCGAATCCACCGTTTGAATTCCGATCTTTCTCTCATTGTTTCCTCACGACTTTTTTAATTCTAAGCCATCTGTTTGGTTTTCTTCGGATACCTCTTTGTGTTGCCACTTCCATGAACAATGTCTGTGTCTGTTGCGTGAACAATGCTGTAACAACTTGCAACAATGCTGTAACAACTTGTTGACATATGTGAACAACATTGATAAATGAACAACATTGTTCATCATTGTTTCAACAAGTTGTTACTGCTTGATGAAACAACAACCGCTGTTCACGCATGTTGTAACAACCGAAGAACGTGTTGATACATCAACCATGTTCACCATTGTTGTAACATTGTTGTTCATCGTTGTTACTTCGTGATGCTGTTACAACATGTTGTATCGTGTGCAAGGTTGTTGGCTATAAAAAATGTGCTTTTGGAACAACTTGTTCATGACTGTTGACTTATCCGTGAACAAGTTGTTCGAACCATAAGTGAACAACTTGTTGACAACATTGTTCACGGCGAGCAGCACAACATTGTTCACGCCTGTTGACAACCGTGAACAAGTTGTGCGTTTTTACGCGTGTAGACAAACGCGTAGTCCCAGTTTCCAGCTTCTTTAATCTCTTCAGACAAACCTTGAGGTGGCGCATCACGTCTCTTCCATCCTCCCTTTACAATATTTCTAAGAAGCCTCATCCATTCAACTTCCAGTTTGTCCACTGCGGCAGTGTCTAACCCCCATGTTGCCGCATTGTACATCAACCTTGATCTAATGAAGGCATCCATGTACCTTCCCCTGGTTTTGCACTTCACTCGATGGTCGGTGAGGATTTTTTTCAATTCCGCAAACTTTCCAGTCGTAGAGGCGATCCTGGGGATTGACAATGGAGAGCATGACGCCAAGGTATTTGAACTTGGTGGTATTGACGATCTTGTGGTCTCCGAGTTGGACCAGACTTTCGGCATAAGTATAGTCAGCATTTCCATTAAAAACCATCGTTTCATATGGCCTATCACGAGCCCTTGCTGTAATGCCTCCTGTGTTTGAAAAATCAGAATTTTATCGTCGGCGTAGAGGATGTTATAACATGCCGATTTTCCTGATGCTGGGTGTCTTGATCGCTGTTCTCGGTCAGTCCCGTTGTCGGGATATGATACCTGAACTACGCCATGGATTGTAAAAGGACTGGATACGGAACTAATAGTCATGTGGGGTGTTTTGAGCCTTTTGATTGGTTAAATCGCATTCACTCAGTTTACAAAATGGTTGAAACCTAGTTGTTGTTACGAATGCCGTGAGTATGCTTGTTTTACTGAGGTTTTTAAGTGAACTTTTCTTCAAATTCTTCATATTCTCACATTCAGATAACTATGTTGACGTTTCAAACATGTCTAAGTCACAATCGAGTTTTCGAGGTAAACGTTGTTGATCTTTGTTTTGATGTTTACTTTGTTGTTTTGAAGAAACTGTCGTCCCAAAATAGTACTTTGTTTTGCTCGGAATTTGTGAAACATATTTTAACTAGTAAACCTTGATATTTTCTTTAAAATTAATAAGAATAGACGGGTATTTTATCGTATTGTGGCTTTGTCGTATTTACAAGCAGTTCGATTATCATTTTAAGCTTTAGTAATCCTAAACTTTGAATGTATACTAGGTTGTTATGCTCACGCCATCAAGTTTCGTATCCAGTATTTTTACTATCCATGACTACACATGGTGCGCTATCTTGTAACTCGCTTCGAAAGTGAAGTCTCAATTTTGTATTTGTTATGCCGGCTTTAAGTTCCCCAGTCCCGATCGTGCGCCATTACGAAGGAGGTCTACTATATTTTTTCCTTTACTCTGCTTACATATGCTCCAGACTCGACATGGTATATAGAAACAATAAATGATGTCATCCAGGCTGGCGATGATTTTGTTCGGCCTGATGTTGTACACGCGTTGATGAAACTTATCGCTGCAGGTTGGTATAATTTGAGAGAGAGCTGCTGTTGTTGTTGCTGCTGCCGCTGTAACATTATTGTTATTGTTACTGTTGCTATTTGTGCTGTTTGTGGTGGTGGCAGTGCTGGTGCTTCTGCTTGTAGTGGTGCTACTATAGATAATTTTCACTCACGTGATCCGTGGCCCTGTTGGGGTGGTTAAACAATACGAAATGTTTGAATAAGAATAGAGTTAAATTGTTTCTGTTCACCAATATGGCCGCCGTGACGTCAGATGGTACTGGTGTTGATTTATGCAACTGGGGGTGGTGGTGCTGTTGGTCAGGTGCTGCTGCTGGTGCTACTATTGCTGCTGCTGTTGGCCATACTTGTGGTGATGGTGATGCTACTATTGCTGCCGCTGTTGGTGCTACTGGTACTGGTGGTGGTGATACTAATGCAGATGCTGCTACTGGTGATTCTATTGCTGCTGCTTTTGGTCGTACTGCTGGTGGTGGTGCTACTATTAGCCATTTCCCAAAAGAGCAGAGTACTGGGTTCGAGTTGAGACCGGAAAGCATGTTGGCGTCGTTTGGAAGGACAACAATGGCTGCATTGCAAATGAGCTGTAGGAGTGTCGGTGTCCTTTAATTTATTAAATTACTAAATGAATAATGTCCATATCAACAGAAAGTATTTCACTGAGAGAGGAAGACATTCCAGGAGCTAAAATTCCACGGGAATCAGTAGAAGAATACACTGTTGTCCAGTTAAGAAGATGCCGTGTCTTTTCTTGTCTTTTTCTTCGGTGAAGCTATCACATCTTCAACTGAACGTTGTGTTAGTTCTCTTTTAGGTAAATGATTACGACTCAATTTTTCTCCTCCTTCGAAGTGAGCCGAACTCGAGTGGCGTCTGACTTCTTAAGTGTTTTGTTCCTTAGAATATGTTCATATGTTTTTCTGTGCTCCTGGTTCTTTGGAATCCTATAATAATGCATTTCTAAAACTATTCGTGCAGCTTGGAACGCAACAATTATAATGATGAGGCATCTTTTGTATTTTATGCTCGCTCTTCAATCTCTGCTAGTATCTTATCCTTCCAAACGGCCCCAACATGCTTTTCGGTCTCAACTCGAACCCAGTACTCTGCTCTTTTGGGAAATGGCTAATTGCTGCTGCTGTTGGTGGTGATGGTGTTGATTATAATGCTACTGGTGATGCTTCTATTGCTGCTGAAGGTACTGGTGCATGGTGGTGGTGCTGTCGGTCAGGTGCTGCTGCTCTTTATGTTGTTGCTGCTGGTGCTGTTAGTGCTGCTGTTTGTGGTGCTACTGGTGGTGGTGGTGCTGCTGCTATTTCTGGTGGTGGTGGTGCTGCTAGTGCTATGGCGGTTGTTGGTGTGGGTGCTACTATTGCTGCTGCTGTTAGTGGTGGTGGTGGTGTTAGTGCCGCTGTTTCTGTTGTTGTTGTTGGTGGTGGTGGTGTTGCTGCTGCTGCCGCTTACGGATTATCTTTCTTTTCTGTAATAGGTCTACGCTGTGAGAAAACGCTTTTAATCGTTTTATGTCATTTTAGGTGAAGATGATGTTAAGACGTTTGTTGTCTCAAAGTACATTGACGTAATAAGAAAGAAAACTCTTCCCGATCTTCTCGTTCAGATTTCGTGCTGGGTAAGGAGAATAATAAACAATCCTTAAATACTAAAAATTAGTATATAATACTGTTGCAAGTGTTTTGGTTATAACAAAGTGAAAAGGTGGTAAATTGCCGAGATATTTAGCAAGGAAATACTGACATTTTGATCTGAGTGTTTTGTCATAAAATGTGGATTTTACTCTTTCAAAAAGTCTTGAGTTTGCCATCTTCTCGCCTTGCTACTCTCAAGGTGCCTATGAAAGGAAAATTAAGTCGACCTTACTTTGAAAGAACACTTAAAATTAAAAAGTAACATCTTTTGCAGTTTTTCGTTTTCTTGCTTCATTGTTGAGATATTTCAGTTTGTTTGATACGCAAATTAACGATTTTGACGTCACATGTGCATAATGAGTTATCGGAGAAGGTTATATGTCATTACTATTATGAAACCAAATTAATTTCAAGGAAGCGTATATTGGTGTTTTTCTACAACACCAAACATGTGGAATTTTCAATTGATTATATTTGAGAATGGCAAAGATATATAACCTCCGATAATTCATTATGCACACGTGACGTCATTTAGTGTTTAATTTTCATATCAAACCACCTGAAATATCTCAACAACGAAGCAAAGACACCAAAAACTGCAAAAAGATGTTACTTTGTCATTTTAAGTGCTCTTTTAAATAAGACTGAATTAATTTTCTATGGGAAGCTTTATGTATAATAGCTTTGCACTTCAACTTTCTTCTGTTAAGGTGATCGGAGAATACGGATATTTAGTCCAGGACAGTGATTCTCTTCAGGATATTGTTGGCCAACTTACAGTTCTTCTTGATCGAAAAGTTACAGGTTAATATTTATAGTTGTTTGTAAATTATGGATATTAAGTGATTTAAGATATCGCTGCCTAGGATGTCTGAGGATTCTTTTTTTGACGAGTAAAATCGTCTGGTGTTAGACAGAGTAAAATAATAAAAGGTCCGTTTCTGGCTATAGTCTCCTTCGCAGACGTTCTTATGGCTCGCACTAGCCTCGCTCACACTCCCCAACCAACGTCTGCTGAAACGAGCCAGACATTCCATTCCCTTAAACCGACCAATCACAGCGAGCCGCTTCTGTTTATTAAAGTTTTCATTCCAATTCGAAATGCTATAAGCGAACAACTATTTACTACAATGCTCTGAAAATTGGCAGTTTGGTAGATAAATATCACAGCAAAAAAAGTGCATGTCTGGGTTTGTATTGAAGCTAAAACACTATCTCACAGGAGCTTGAATGCATGGGCTTGCATAAAAGGCCGTAAAACGTTAAATATTGAAAATTTTACAATTTCCAGACACACCATAATTGTTACCAGAATGTTAATTTACTCGATTATCAATTTTTAGATGATTCTGATAAATTCGTGTTCACTTATAGCTTTTCAAAGTTCTTACTTTAGCTCAAAACATTTCTTTGAGAAAATGCCGCGTGAAAGAAACCTCTTGTATGTCACTCATTCACTTATTCACACAAAGTAAATAATGCGCTTTTTCCTTGTTTAGAAATAAAAACAACAACATGATTTCCTTTCCAGAATCTGAAAACCCTCATAAAATGCTTCACTTTCAGCGAATAAAAAAAAATTAAAAATGACAAAGTAAGATTTTTTTTGAGTTTTGGGTTTCTTTGCCTCGTTTTTGAGATATTTTACTTTGTTTGATATGTAAATGTCACATGTTGTATCTATCGGAGAAAGTCATAGTTAACATTTTTACATTTATCAAACCAAACCTAATTCAAGAGAAGCATGTGCTTGTGTTCCTTCTACAACACCAAACATGTAGAATTCCAAGACAGTGATTTTGTTTGATAATAGCAAACCGATAGGTCATTATGCACATGTACTGTACGTCACAACGTGTTACGTTGTTTTTACATATCAAACAAACTGAAATATCTCAAGAACGAAGCAAGAAAACCAAAAACTGCAAAGATGTTACTTTGTCATTTTAAGTGTTCTATCAAATAGACAAACTTAATTTTCGTGTCATTACACTTTAATTGCAAAATAGATGCGTATATCGAGTTGTAAACACTGTTTCTTTTCAAAAGCTTATTCTCTTTCGACGTCACGTTCGGTAAGTAGTTACCAAGTTTGACATCGAGAAAGTCCATGAACATGAAATTTTGGAACGATAAAATATACTGGAATTTTACTCATGAGAACCCGATGTTAAAGTAATATTTCATCAACGAGTGGGAGTGTTTTACCAGAGGTTACAAACACGAGAGGACAATGAAAATCACGAGGCTGTTAACCGAGTAATTTTCATTCTTCTCGAGTGTTTGTAAAACATGAGAGAATAATGAAAATCACAAGGCTGCAGACCGAGTGTTTTTTGTTGTTTTCGAATGTTTAACAAACACGAGGGAACATTGAAAATTACAATGTAATAAGCCGAGTGATTTTTGTTGTTCTCGAGTATTTTCTACCCCTGGTAAAACACGATACACGAGTTTATGAAATAGCTTCTCAATCTAGTAGAGAGACTTGGTGATATTAGATTAGACAATGGTTTCACGTTGAATTTATAATTAGAAATGTGGTAATAAACGGTTCTTTGTTTGTGCCTTTTATTATCTGATTTCTTAATTATAAATTCAGTTTGCGTTTTCTCGGTTTGGCTAATTAGCTCATGAATTATTAATGAGTTTGAGAGGTAATTCACTGAGATCAGTGGAGGTAATATGTAAAATCTTCACACGTGTGATAGGCACTTTAAGCTTTGTAAAATTTTAAAGTCGCCGCATTGTGTTTCTATTTTCTCTTCTAGATCCTACAACGTGTGGGTGGATTGTCACTGCTGTGGCTAAACTGACAGCGAGAATTGGTACATACTTACCTGAGACACGCGGTATCATTGATCGTTATAGAACTGGATACCCAGCTGAGTTAAGGCAGGTGAGAATTTAGACAATGAATCATTAAGGACATTATTCGCTTAAGGTCCTCGTTAAGGTTTGCAAGGTCATTTCGATAAAGCGCTTTCATTTTGTCAGAATTTATGCCACAAAAATAAATGCGATAAATACAAACCAATAATAGTCGCAAATTTTTCAAGTAAAACCAGAGGGCTTCACTCAGGGCGACTTAAGAACAAACCGTTTCATTTTGTTCAAAAAAAATCAGTTTTGCAGTTCGATTCCGAGATAAATTTCCAGCAAAACAGTGTCAGCGTTTTTTTTTAATTTATTGCCTGGTTGGTCGAAAAACAGCATTTTCAACTTTGGTCGTCAATAAAATCAGCAACTCGACATATCAAAAATGCTGACACTGTTTTGCTGGAAATTTATCCCGGAATTAATCTGCAAAAAAAGATTTTGAACAAAATAAAACGCCTTTTTCTTGAGCCGCCCCGAGTGTAGCTTTCTGGTTTTAATTCAAAAAGCCACAACTGTTATTGGTTTGTGTTTATCGCAAAATCAAAGATAACATTGTATTCTACAAATTAAGAGCTTTCTAAGGATATCTATTTTATTTTTGTGGCATAAATTCTGTCGAATACACCTTTTCGATAATTACGTCACGCTTCATGAAAACGAGGTTCCAAGGCCAAAGTTTCACAATTTTGATTATTATGGTAATCCCGCCATATTTGTTCATGGAAGAAGATGGCTAATAACGTCCAAACTGCATATAGTAGAAATACATCGGGTACGTATGTTGTTAGGCACTTCATAAGCTTCATTTGACGTATATTTGAAGTTTCTGTGTTGTGTGTAACTTTTTAAAATGTCCAAAATGTTCGCACCATATATTGCTCGTCAAGTTATATGAAATGGACTTCTCACAACTGTTGTAGAATTTCGGATATTGTTTTTAAAATACATAACGCACAACTTTGAAACATAGATCAAACAGAAGATACTGCGAAATGCTATTTGCGGTAGAACTTTCAAGTTTCTAGCTTAAGGGGAAGTATTTTTAAAACGGGAAAACGTACTATTATCTTGGTCTAAGGTGTAAACAAAACAAACCTAACAAATATCCATCTTTTGGGAAATGGCCAATTAGCGCAATCCCGTACCCAGGGCATTTTGCCTCCACGTTGTTCAAGTCAGGAACAACATTAGATATATGTTTCTTCATAACATTTACATGTATCCTGGATAATCGTGGGAGTCTCATGATGAATAATGCTAACCAGTTGCTTTTATGATAAAGGGTTTACATGCGTGAGTCGCAAGAGCGTTAAATATTTCTCATTTATTCATGTATACGTATTATACAAAATTATAAAATAAGGTGCCCTCTACGCACGCTCTGATTGGTTGGGCTCCGTGCATTTATAAGAGAACATAGATCATGAATGACGTAAAGTGGCGTAGAATGGCGTCAGCTGGCCGGAAAGCCCGCCAAATTCTAAAACTACCTCACTTTTAGTTTGATTTTTCTTATTATTATTTTATAAAACAAATAAAACATACCGCTCCTGTGCATATGTACTCTTATAAAGAAGGCACGTTTGACGTCATTTGAACACGAAAGAAGTGTAAAGGCACTCGGCTATCGCCTCGTGCCTCTACTCAACTTCTTTCGTGTTCAAATGACGTCAAACGTGCCTTCTTTATAAGAGAACATATGCACGGAGCTTTATGTTTTATTTGTTAAACAAACACAAAGACCGCATAAATGTTTTTGCCATAACACCAAATTCTGGGTGTCACGTGACCATCTGATGGCAGGGCCATATTCACCGACCTCCCAACGTGGAGACAATATTCCCTGGGTACGAGGTTGCAATTGGGGTGCAATCAGAAGAACTTAGAGAGTCACCTTAAGTGCTATTTTAGTTCGCTCATTTTGACTACTTCGGAGATTGTCACAGATCTAGCTCTGCGTCTGTTTAAAAAATAGGTCGACATTACTCTTTTTAGAGATGCCACGAGATCAATGTCTTGGCAGCGGATATGTCTGCGATGGACTGCGCGTTCCCAGTTGACTGCAGTAAAGAGGACATAAAGGTACTGTTATAGACCAAATTGTAACTTTATTTATCTTCACAAGCAAATTAGTTTCCTGTTCAATTTGGGTCCCTGTGCAAATTACATCGTGTCCATTAAAGCATAACGGGAAAGATAACATAGGATGGGTATAGCCTAGTTTCTTGACCTTCCTCGGTTAACGCGTTTTGGAAGTGATTCGCCTGGGGAGGACCCGCTGGGGAAGGCCTAGCAAAATTCGTAAACACTTTCACTTTACAGCTTGGTTGTTTAATTATTGAGGAAGAATTATGATATTATGACGTCCTAAGTGTTTTCCGACATTTACTATTTCCATCTGCATAAAATAATACAAGTCTGCTCACCTCGGATCGACGACGTTTCACTAGCCTACACGCGTAAAAACGCGCAACTTGTTCACGGTTGTCAACAGGCGTGAACAATGTTGTGCTGCTCGCCGTGAACAAGTTGTCAGCAAGTTGTTCACTTATGGTTCGAACAACTTGTTCACGGATAAATCAACAGTCATGAACAAGTTGTTCCAAAAACACATTTTTATAACCAACAACGTTGTTCGCACATGATACAACATGTTGTAACAGCATGACGAAATAACAACGATGAACAACAATGTTACAACAATGGTGAACATGGTTGATGTATCAACACGTTCTTCGGTTGTTACAACATGCGTGAACAACGGTTGTTGTTTCATCAAGCAGTAACAACTTGTTGAGACAAAGATGAACAATGTTGTTCATTTATCAATGTTGTTCACATATGTCAACAAGTTGTTACAGCATTGTTGCGAGTTGTTACAGCACTGTTCAGGCAACAATGCTGTAACAACTTGCGAGATTTTTACGCGTGTAGTTTTCTTATCACTTGCTTTCCTTCTGTAACCACCAAAAGGTGAACGCTAAAACTTAAACAGTTACATTTTCATTTCGAGGTCTAATTGGAATATATTCCATAATTTCCCTCTTTCGATCGCCAAGGTCTTCGCAGACATCCTTATGCTTTTTATATAATATACTGTCGCTCAGTGTTGTTCACGGTAGATGTACTAGATCCCAGGAACACTCGCCAAAATGATTCTGGACAGGACCTTTTTTCTATTCAAAGCCCCAGTTACTAGTCTAGCAGCTTGATATTGTACATCTTCCAAAATATCACTCTCTGTTGAAGTATAATAGGTCGAATGAGGCTTTTATAAAGAACAATTAGAGTTGATCTATTGACTTTATACTTAATTCGATTTAATAAATTTAAACGCTTAGAAGCTTTCTGGTGAATGCTTAATAGATAATTTCTCCAAGAAAGGGTACTTGTTATTGTTAATCCTAAATGTGTATGATTTTCAACTTCTTTTATAATTTCGTTACCTATTTTAAGTGATGGATGTATTGATTTATTTTCTTAGCACTAACAATTAGACTTCGAGTTTTAGTAGAATTCATAGTAACCAGCCACTTCCTTGCCCAATCAGTTATATTGTCTAGATCGGCTGTCAAAGTTATAGCCGCTTGCTGCGGAGTACTTTCAACCATTTTGAGCAACGAAGTGTCACCTGCATATAAAAAGCACCTTGATAACATATTATTGGGAAGATCGTTTATGTATATTAAAAACAATAAAGGACCGAGGACAGAGCCTTGGGGAACTCCTGCTTTTATTTCCATCCACTCACTTCCATCCACTCACTATTTTGACCTTCTATCACTCTTTATTGCCTTCCGGTTAAATAACTTTCAATCCACCTTAAAAGCGGATCTCGAACACCTAATTGCTTAATTTTATGCAGGAGACCATCATGCCAGACTCTATCGAAGGCCTTACTAATATCAAGAAAAACCATCCTCACTTCTGTCCCCTTTTCCAATGATTCGTATATTAAATGCACAATATAATAATCTGATTTGGTCTATAGAGCACTTTCATAATAGCGACTAATCTGAGTATTCTTTTGTGCGCGTCTTAATTAACCTTTCTCGCCTCGTTTGTGTGTCTGTAATTCAAAAGAATGTTTGCTTTATGAAGACTGAGGTTACGAAAGCTTGATTAGATGTACATAAAAATATTTAAAGCAGTGACCATTGTGAAAGTGGTTTATAATGCATCAAATTATTATATAACTGAGTTTGTCTTCTGAGCGTCCGTACGCAAAACGATGCATGATGATTGGTTCCCGAGCAGTTGGGATCCTACGATAGTGACTGACCGGTCAGTACGCTTTTTCTCGAACCGTTAAAATGAGTCGATTTGTATAGGTAATAGCATGGTTTCGAGTGCAATTTGGAAAAAAACATGCACGAGTGAGTTTTTCAAAGACTCAAAATTTCACGAGTCCGAAGGACGAGTGCTATTTGAGGTCTTTGAAAAACTCACGAGTGCGTGTTTTTTTTTCAAATTGCACGAGAAATCATGCTATTACTTATTAATAATATACATGAAAAAATGTATCATAAAGAGAATCTTTCTAATCAAAATGTTTTGTTCAAATAACATACATGAAAAAAAAAATTAACAGGAAGAGCTTTTTTCTAGTAAAAAATGATTTTTGTGCAAATCTAAAAAATTACAAAATTTGCACTGTATTTCATTTTTCTGCACTGAATTACACTAAAATTGCCTCCTCTCAGCCCATCAGAATTGAGAAGTTTTTTCATGTATATTATTAGCATACGAATAAAAGATAACTAGGCATCTCCGTTTAAGGTGGCTCCATACAGTTTCTTGAAAAAATGGAAGATACAAGTTTGAGAGTCCAAAGATGTCCATAAATAATACTGAAAAACAATAAAACTAAATGTTACGCATAGTTAAACAGTCTGACAATAAAAAACTGTTACCAAATAAATAGCAACAGTTGTTGCTATGGCAATAATGACGTTTCAAAATGGCTGCCAATTACCCTTCAAACTAATTTAATTCGGAAAAAACTTTGGTGACCCCCAATTTTTTTTCATTGAAACTTTTCTTGAAGTATGAGTAATCAATAGGCCGATTTTAAAAAAATTCTGTAGAACGAAATTGTTTAAAAATTAACAAACATGATTTTTCCGGAAAAAAAATTATTCGTTCTACAGAATTTAGGCCGATTTTAAAAAAATTCTGTGAAACGAATAATTTTTTTTTTCTCAGCAAAATCATGTTTGTTAATTTTTAAAAATTTGGATTTACAGAATTTTTCAAGGAACTGTATGGAGCCACCTTAAATATTCCGAACAATTAAATGTGCTGGAACATTACTGCTGGTTTTCTTTAAAGCTGCTTGTTTCAAAATACGACGAATGAAAGCCCAACTGGTGTAAACAAGAACTAGCGACACCAAAAGGCTAACACTTAAAGGGTATGGGCAACAAAAACAAAAAATTTCAAAAGCAAACCAATGACATGAAGATACAATCTAGTGTGTTATTTAGGCCAAGCGTATTCCAATAAAATAACTTAATTGCACTTTTAATGTTTCCTAATCTGAATCAGTATCTGCCATCTTGGATACATTTTTGATATGCATGTGAGGTCACAAGCTGGGTAAAGCGAAAAATTTAGTTAGCCGTACTTTCACATATATAAGTCTGAAACTATTTTTTGTAGGTGACTTTCATTCTTGATTAAACTACAACACTTTAGAAACATACCACAGAAATTCAGCTGCCAGAAGAATAAGTTTCATCATGTTTACCCAGCTTGTGACGTCAGTTAATTAGGCAAGATCTTACAACAAGATGGCGCACGGCAAGATTGTCTCTTGTCGAATTTAGTGATGTTGTTTGGCACAAGAGTTGTTTGTTTACTTGGATTACCATCGCAAGACAGTTTGTTAATCAGAAATTAAAAAATGTGTACTTGTAATTTTTGTTACTCTTACCCTTTAACACTTTTTCTCGAACCGGTAAAAGTGAGCCAAAGGTAATGATGGCAAATTCCAAGGACGAAAACAGTGTTCAAAACTTTAAAATAGAACGAACCAATGCAATAGCCATATAATAAATTTCTCATGAGCCTTGTTTGCTCGATGTGTACCATGAACAACTAGCAGCAAAACTGTCCAAGCTGTCCCACGTGATGCGCAGCTGCATAAGTAGACTCGTGAGATAGTCTCTTTAATATTTTTTTTTTCGTCTAGGTTTGTCCGACATTGTCATTTTTGGACGATTATGTTTCCAAGGCATATAGTGCTGGTGCTCGTCATTACCAGCCACACATCAAAAACAACCAACAAGCACCGATGGACGAACCAGGTAATTCACCATATTTAGTTATAGATATTTTGTTGTTTTCTTCTTAAATTTATAATGCTGGAATTAAGATTGCGTTTCTTTCCCTAGTTGTTTTTTTTCATTTCTTGACGTTTTCAACCGTAAGATCTTCACTTTGTGTTGCTTGGACACTTGCCCGATATTTTATTGTAACTTTATTCTTATTCCTTATTTTTTACTCCTTACTATTTCTTATTCTCTATTATGTAGTCTTCAATTACTATCCCTAATTTCTTATTCTTTATCTCTTATGTCTGTTTGTCTTGTCTTGTCTTGTCTTGTCTTGTCTTGTCTTGTCTTGTCTTGTCTTGTCTTGTCTTGTCTTGTCTTGTCTTGTCTTGTCTTGTCTTGTCTTGTCTTGTCCCTTGTCCCTTGTCCCTTGTCCCTTGTCCCTTGTCCCTTGTCCCTTGTCCCTTGTCCCTTGTCCCTTGTCCCTTGTCCCTTGTCCCTTGTCCCTTGTCCCTTGTCCCTTGTCCCTTGTCCCTTGTCCCTTGTCCCTTGTCCCTTGTGCCTTGTGCCTTGTGCCTACCGTTTTAAACTGTTTTCTTTATAAATATCGCTCGTAAATTTTGCTTTGTCACAGTTTTCCCAGCGTTTCTTTTAAAATTCGCTGTTTACACATGAAGTTGTCAAAACCATTTGGATAATAAAACTCATTTGCATCCCGTAGCTCTCTGTTGAACGTATTTTTTCTGTGGCAAGCGAAATAGTTATGAAAATCGATCAATTTTAAATGACAGAATGCAAAAAAATACCTTTTTGGACCGCGGTCAGATATCGTAAAAAACTGCCCGCTCACGTAGCCAATCAAATTGCAGGAAAGCCTATAGGATTCCGCCCGCTCACGACTAATAAAAAAATAAATAATTTTTTTAATGTATATTATTACGAACATTGCTACGAACATTTTGAGCATTTTAAAAAGTTTCACGTAACATGGAAACTTGAACTATACATCAAATGAAAGCTTAACACAATTTCTAACAAAATACCTGCATGATATATTTCAACAATGAGTAGTTCTGAAATTATTATCCTTCTTGTTGCATGTTTCATTTTGTTTATAAAATTCTCTCAGTGGTCCGGAACGGCAGATTCCAGACTGCTCATGAACCAATCAAATTGCTGGATTTCACGTTCCAGAGCGCTCGCGGAAATAATCATACAGTATAATAATAACTCTTACAATTATTCTTATTCAATATTTTAACTTTTCTATTATTTGCGTTTATTAGATAAACCAAAATTTCGTACGACACCATATGAAAACCCATTTTTGACGAAAACGTTGGGCAAGGAAGATAACCCCGAGCAAGAAAAGCAGTCTATACCTGTCAAATCTAGTCTAACAAATGTCACGCCTTCTCTAAAAGAAACGGTTGTTATACCTAAAAAGCGAGCATCAGTCCGTGGCAAAGTATCTGAGCCACAGCCAACTCCAGTGTGGGGACCGTCAGGGTATTCCGGCAATAAAATTAAAAAGCAATCAAATGAACAATCCAAGTCATTGCAGACAAACACAACTACAGAATTGTCGTCTAAAAATTCCAGCAATTCAAGTGAAGAAAGCTCCAACACGACAACGGAAGTTGAGGTTAGAATTTCTTTTAATGATTAAATTTCTTAGTGAAGCATGCAATCGCATTTAGAAACGCTTAAGATTGATTCTAAAAGATTTACAACAAGAAGCTTTTGAGAAAATGTGCAAGATTTTTTCGTCATTCTCAGTTTACACGATCGGGAGAGTCACTCATATTTCAGTCAGCTTCTATGGTTTTGAGATCGTAGAATTAATTTATTCAATACCTCACAGACACGTTCTGTGGCTCACGCGTCTAGCCGTCTCTTCCGGGGGAGGTAAGCT
The DNA here is from genome assembly GCA_964035015.1 of Corallium rubrum. Taxonomy (NCBI): domain Eukaryota; kingdom Metazoa; phylum Cnidaria; class Anthozoa; order Scleralcyonacea; family Coralliidae; genus Corallium; species Corallium rubrum. The sequence continues at coordinate 11,081,937 of OZ036012.1, read as the reverse complement.
ACCGGGGCCCGGAATACGGTTGGAAATCGAGCCTAGTCGGCAAGCAGCATTTTGTACAGTTGGTTTAGCCTAATCCCGTCGTTCTGAAGCACGCGCGTATATGATGAGACTGGTACCTAGGTCTGACGTCACCACTCGAGGTGCTCTCACAGCGCTCTGGCACAGGGCGCCCATTCTAGTAAATATTGAAACAGCGACGAGAGAGAGCTTGCGACTAAGCTGCAGTTGATCATGATTGTATTTAATTGCCTGTATATAAAGATATAGATTCGCCCTTTGATTAATCGTGCGCTTATAGCATTTACAAATGCCAACAAAACGTCTGACTAATATCAGAATAAGACGGGAGACAATCACTTGTACTGTATGCATAGTCATTCTCATAGCTATGTAGCCTAGTTTCTAGGCCTTCCTCGGTTAACGCATTTAAACACTTTCACTTTACAGCTTGTTTATTGAGGAAGAATTGTGATGTTATGATGTCCTAAATGTTTCCCGAAATTTACTATTTCCATCTGCATAAAATAATACACGCCTGCATGCTCCCCTTGGATCGACAAAGTTTCACTAGCCTAACTTTCTTATCACTAGCTTTCCTTCTGCAACCGAAATTTAAACAGTTTAATTTTTATTTCCAGCTCCAATTGGAATATATGCCATAATTTCCCTCTTTCGATCGCCAAGATCTTTGGTAAAATCTTCGCAGACATCCTTATGCTTTTATACGGTCGCTCAGTGTTGTTTGCTGTGGATGTACTAGATCCCAGGAACATTCGAAGAGCCAAAACGATTCTTGGCATGCCCTTTTTACGAATTTTGCTGGGCCTTCTCGTTTCCAGCCTCTCCCCAGTCTTTCCAAGAACCCAAACTGACAATGCGGCCAAGCTCATGGCGGAAACGAAAGGCCTAGAAACTAGGCTAATAGTTATGCTTGTCTAAGATATAAAAAAAATATGGAGAAATTTTAGGTCGGGGCTAGGAAATTCAAGTCTGTCAACTTACTTGGAAACACTACAGGGTTTTTATCTACTTTTATTATATGGCAAGCGTCACTTCCGGTGAAATAGCGCGCTGTGATTGGCTTAGAAACATTTTTAGCGGTCCATTACTTTCCCGTAATGGACCAGCGGTCCATTACGGAAAAAAAGCAAACAAATTTCTTATCAGCCATGTTGTTTGCAACTAAACAACGAAAGAAAACCGCAAGAATTTTGTGAATTCAACAACCTGAGGACTAAATTATGTATGATTTGGACGAGAGCAATCTGGAAGCGAGTTTAGGAGTCCGAAAGCGACGACAACAAAAGCAACAACATTGAAAACGATGAGTTTATGTCACACGCTCGAGGTCACACTAAACTGACTAAAGTACGTATCATGACAAGGTATAAATGTAAGGTTTGTTGTTTCAAAATGCCATATAATAAACTTTTTATTAACCTCGCTTGCCCGGTCTTTACAGAGAAATATCAGACCTCGGTCTTTGTGTACAAACCTCGCCCTACGGGCTCGGTCTGTACCAAAAAGACCTCGGTCCGATATTTCTCTGTAAAGACCTCGCGTTCGGTTAATAAGAAGTTAGTATTTAGTTCAGTATTAAGGACTTACTAAACGAGTGCCAGGTCTGTACGGGAAAGCATTTGCCTGAGGTTTTCGTACAGACCAAGCGACGAAGGAGCGAGGTTTGTGCGATAAAACCGAGGGCAAATACTTTCCAGTACAGACCGAACAGACGAGGTTAATAAGGAATTTATTATATGGCTATTGGTTCATTCTATTTTCAAGCTTCGAGCATTGTTTTCGTCTTCGGAGTATGCTGTTTACCTTACCTGGTGACTTTTTCCTGTCGCTTCTTGGCCTTCTTTGTTTACACCAGTTCGCCTTTTATTTGTCGTGTTTTTAGATAAGCAGCTGAAAAGAAAACCAGCAGTGATGTTCCAACACATTTTATTGTTCAGAATATTTGAATAAAGATACCTATTTCTCTTTTATTTGTATTCAAATCAACTCAGAAATGTTCCCGCCAAAACTTACAGGGCCGAGAAAAAAGCGTATTGACCGGTCGGTCAATATCGTAAAATCTCGACCTCTCAGGAACCAATCAGCGTGTGTCGTTTTGCGTACGGACCAGAAATCAAACCCAGCCATACAATAATCTGTTTTATTTATTCTTTTCGTAGAAAACGCCGGAAACGTTTGCTAATAGATCGAATGTCGTCATCAGTTCAAAACAATCTTTATTAAGTAGTGCTTTCTTCTCTGGAGTCGGCCAGTCGAAAAGTACACCATCACCAAGTATAGAGGCATCGGGTGATTTTAATCAACCAACTACACAGACTATAATTGAACCGTGTGCTACTGATATTCCCTTGATGAATACGCCTTGTGACATTTCTCAAGCGCAAAATGAAGACTCTGAATCGGATTTGAATGAATCGTTAGAAGAACTTCATTTAGGTGATAGCCAAGTTGCGCTGCTTTCTGAAGCGACACTGGAAAGCAACGTTGTGGATGTATCACATTTGGGTGAAGTGAACAGCCTCACCCTAGACCAAGGTGAATTTGAAATTGACACTGATAACGATATGGCAAAGGCGACGAACGGGAAGGATTTATTGGTGGATCTCGACTCCAAAGTCGTTGAAAAACCATTGATATCAATTTCAGAGTTTGACAGTGAACGGATGCAAGATGCTACAGCTTTCGATCAAAATGACGAGATTGGTAGTCGAGAGAAGTGTCTTACGTCGGAGTTTGACACGAACTTGAAAGAAAAGGAAGCCACGTCTTCAAATGAAAGTAATTCGCTCTTAGAAGCAGACTCACTGAGCGCAACAAATGAAGTTCATCAACAGCGTGATCATTTCACTGAACTTTGCAGTGACAGTAATGTAAGACTGGTTTATTGTACTGTCCACAAGCCGTTACAGTTAATCGTTTCATTGAAATTGACCAATCAGTGCCAAGCACGTACTGCTGTCGAAAATGTTTCCATGACGATAGAGCCACCATCGAATCTTGTCGCTGAGGGCTCTTCGAACAAAATAACCGTGGACATGTTGGCGTTTTTGGATACGGTACGTTTCAATTGCTACTAAGACCCCGTTTACACGATGCCGGTACAATTTGAAAACGGAACAAACTCATGCTGTTTAGGCCTTGCGTTTACACGATACCGGCACAAAAATGACATGAAAACGGCACAAAAGAAGACGGGTTCCTTGACGGCATGAAATGAAAACGGAACACTAACCGGTATCGTGTAAACGCCCGTGCCGTAACAGTTTGATGACGGTAATCACGATATATACGACCACAGTATTCGGATCAGCAGTATTCACAAAGTCTTCTCAATTTTCATTGGAAGAGAATAGTCACATGCTATCCGTCATTATATTATACTGGCACCGTGTAAACGCAGGACTTTTTGGCCTGTATTTACATACCGGCATGATTTTGTTCCGTTTTCAAATTGTACCGGCATCGTGTAAACGGGGTCTAAGTAATTTTACTTCAAACATGATTTTGCGTACATCTCATTAAGGTGACTCCCTAGAGTTTCAGTTGTTCCATGGCTTGTTACGTTCAGTCATAGTCTATGGTTATTGTTATCTTTAAAATAACTATTACGTAATTATTCTCTATACTGAACTACAGAAGGAGAACCACACTTATGAAGTATTTATTGAATAGTGCTAATATCTGCTCTTACCATGGTAAAAATGGCGTTTGAAATTTGTCAAATTTTCATGGTTTTCGTCTAATTAGACGCATATCTCCAGTTTTCTTCCGTAAAAAAATCTTAAAAATTGTCATCGGGTTATTTTTTTCCACATAAAACACTGCAGCAAAATATTAGGGAAAGTTGTCACGACAGATTTTTCGCCATAAACTTAATGGATTAAAAAAGGTTCTGTCTTATGAAATTTTTTAAAAACTAAGTATGTTGTTTAAGGCTTTCCTATTTCTTTATGCACGAAATTTTAAAGAATTTTACCGAAGCAAATGTGTGATATTTGAGCATTTGTATCGCTCGGGCGGCTGCTGACGTGACAGAATATCAACTCGACAAGATTGCTATTTACGCATGTGCCGACGACATACTCGTTACCAGTCCTGTCTAAAAATTACCGTAGTGAGCCATCTTAAAATGTATATACCGCGTGAGAAACTTAGTTCGAAATGAACTATTTAACTTGAAAGAACTCTTGAAATGGTATAAGATTGGCATTTACAACTCTTACTTCGTTCTTAGGATTTCAAGTGCCTCATGGGTGGGCTTTTTGTACATTATTTTATAATCTTAGTTTGTAATTTCTGTTAGAAATGGCTTAAATATATCTTTAAGGTCTTCATTAAAGTTGCAGGGTCATTTTGGTAAAGCGCTCTCAATTCGTCATAATTTATGCTACAAAATAAAATAGATATTGCGAGAAAGCTATTCATTTGTAGAATACAATGTTGTTTTTGATTTTGTGATAAACACAAACCAATAATAGTTGCAAATTTTTCAAGTAAAACCAGCGGGCTCCACTCGGGGCGACTTAAGAACAAAGCGTTCATTTTGTTCAAAGAACATTTTGTTCAAAGAACATTTTGTTCAAAAAATGTTTTCACAGTTTGATTCCAAGATAAAGGTGTCAATTTATTGTCTGTTTTCGATTTTATGACTTATTTTGTCCGAATGTTGGACGAAAAACAGCATTTTCAACTTTTGTCGCCAATAAAATCAGCAAATCTCGGCATATCAAAAACCGCTGATACCGTTTTGCTGGAAATTTATCTTGGAATTAAACGGGGGAAAAAGATTTTGAACAAAATAAAACGCTTTTTACACGAGTCGCTCCGAGTAAAGCCCTCTGGTTTCAATTAAGAAATTCACAACTATTATTGGCTGTGTTTATCGCAAAATCAAATACGACATTGCATTCTACAAAATAATAGCTTTCTTACGATATCTATTTTATTTTTGTGGCATAAATTCTGGCGAATTCTGAACCCCATCAGTTTTTAATAATTTGACATCTAGTCAACCCATAACAGAAGAAAAATCAATTTTAGCACGAAAATCCTACGGGATTACACTTTATACCTCACTATTACTTTGTCATTTTAAGGTTTTTTTCCAATAGGTCAAACTTAAGTTCCGTTTCATACGCACTTTAACATCTGAATAAAGGTCGATTCTTCAAAACTTAACTTTATTTTCCTTTATTTTTTTAATCGTTTATAGGTTACCCAGGCGACTTTGCTGACCTGCCGTTATCCTGCGGCACACATGGTTTTAAAAGGCTCTTTAAGATACACGATATCTAGAACTCCTAAGGTACTATATTTCAATCAAGAAATTACCTCCAAGGAGCTGCTGAGACCATTGATCTTGTCTACTGAAGAGTTCGGGGAGAGGTGGACATCAACATCAAATGGAGTTAAGCAGATTGTGAGTGGTACATCAGTACAATCTTGTGAGCAGATGATGACTATTATTACAAACCACATGAATTTTGCAGTTGTCGATATCATTGGTAAGTGAGGTGTTTAAATTTTGTAGCAAGTATTAGTCTTAAAGTGCCTGTGCAACGAAATTTCACCCCAGTTTTTTTATGATTGCATTTGAAAGAACACTTATAGGCCATGTCCACACTAATCCGTTTTCAGACGAAAACGGAAACTTTTTGATACGCTTAGGCCTTTCGTCCACACTAATCCAGCGTCTTCGGTGACCGAAAACGGAGCGCTCTCCAGATTGGAGACATTCGAAGACGCCGTTTTTCTGCTCCAGTGTGGACAGCAAAAACGAAGCTTTTGGAAAGCGATGATGTCACGATTATGTTATCATGCAGTCACCTAGAACTATTCATTCATACCCCTGTTCATCTTTTTAGCGTTTTACTAAAGGGCGAAAGTGATTCGAAAACGATAGTGTGGACCGAAAACGTTTGATACGTTTTCGATACGAGGTCTCCGTTTTCGTTTGGAACGGATTAGTGAGGACATGGCCTTAAAATGACAAAGTAACATCTTTTGTAGAATTTCGTTTCCTTGCTTCATTCTTGACACATTCAGGTTTGTTTAATATGCAAATGTCAAACTTATAATGATATCACACTGCATAATGACTTATTTTAGAAAAGTATGATTTTTTTAAGAGTACTTATCGAAAGTATACTTAATAAAAGTTTGCACTTGCATGTATGTAGCTATGACTGGTCACTAAACGTATGCAGCTGTGTGTAAAATATTTGGACTATCCTAAAATTGATGCTGTGATGTCATATGTATGACATTTGCATATCAAACAAACATGAATATCTCAAGAATGAAGCAAGGAAAGGAAATTCTACGAAAGATGTTACTTTGTCATTTTAAGTGTTCTTTCAAATGCAATAATGAAAAACTGGGGTGAAATTTCGTTGTATAGACACTTTAAAGTGCAAATGAAACGAAAATTAAGTCAGTCTTATTTGAAAGAACACTTAAAATGATAGAGTAACATCTTTTGCAGTTTTTCGCTTCCTTGCTTCGTTCTAAAGATATTTCAGTTTGTTCGATATGCAAATTAAACATTTGGAAGTCATGACGTGCATAATGAGTTATCGAAAAAAGTTATGTAGCTTTGCTATTATCAAACCAAATAATTCAAAGGAAGCCTGTGGGTGTGTTTCGCCCAGAACACTAAACATGTAGATTTTCAGGTAATTATATTTGACAATATAAAAGATATATAACTTTTTTCGATAACTCATTATGCACGTCATGACGTCAGAATGTTTAATTTGCATGTCAAACAAACTGAAATATATCAAGAACGAAGCAAGGAAAGGAAAAACTGCAAAATATGTTACTGTATCATTTCAAGTGTTCTTTCAAATAAGACTGACTTAATTTTCGCTTTATTTGCACTTTAAAGTCTGTCTTATTGAAAATACACAAATAAACAACAGAGTAACATCTTTTGTAGTTTTTGGTTTTCTCACCTTGCTGAGATACTTCTGGTTGTTTGATATACAAATTAAACATCTTGTCTCACATGTGCATAATGACTTGTCCTAGAAAGTTAGATATCATTGCTTTTACCGAACCAAATTAATTCGACGGAAGCGTGTTGGTTTGTTACTCCCGCAACAACAAGCATGTAGAATTTCAAATGATTATGTTTGACAATAGAAAACATATACAGGGTGTCCCCCAAAAAAATGCCCCCCATCCATTTATGAGGTGCACCTTCTTTAATTATGGTACAAGAAGTAAATTTTTATATCACGCCGAAAGCCCATCCCTCCTCCTTTCTTTGTTGTCTGAAATTTTCAGAGCTAAGTAGTTATCTACTCGCTTCCTGTAGTCATTTAAAGAGGCAACATCAAAATTTGAACTTGTCCAAATTGTGTATGCTACATGAAGATTTCGAAATCTTCTCCTAAAGGCTTTCCTTGTCCTTGTTGGGCTTCTTGTTTCATGATAGGAAAGTACCGTGAATGCTCTTTCCTCGGGAGTGAATTGTTGTCCAACCATCTTAAAACGGATGAAGTAAAGTGCATTTCTGCCTACATGGCAAACATGTGCATGGAACTCTCGTGAGCATTGTTATTACTCCAAGGAACCCCACATGATTTGATGCCGCACTGCTTCATTTGGAATCAAATTTTATTCCCCTGTGGTCATTTTTCACATGCATATGTATTCAGACTTGTATTCCGCACTCAAACAAAGCTGTGGTCAAAAACAGGATGGGCGACATTCGTTTGGGACACCCTGTATTTTTCCAAATCTGTAAGTTCAAATTTTGATGTTGCCTCTTTAAATGACTCCATGAAGCGAGTAGATAACTATTTAGCTCTGAAAATTTGAGACAGCAAAGAAGGAGTGATGGGCTTTCGGCGTGATATAAAAATTTACTTCTTGTACCCAAATTAAAGAAGATGCAGTACAAAAACGGATGGGGGCATTTTTTTGGGACACCCTGTATAACCTTTTCCGATAACTCATCATACACGTGTGACGTCAAGATCTTTAATAATAATTTTGTACCAGAAGTTACTATCGCAATTGAAGTGCTGCTTCAAATGGGATGAAAACCCTCAGCCTTCTCTGCAGGCAACTATGTGCAGTCTGTGGGCAAGGGGTGAGGGGGGGGGGGGGGGGGTGTCACATTGCCCACTCCATCCAAGTTTGTCCACTTCACCCAAGTTTTTTTTCACCTCTTTCCAATTAATGAGTACACATTCTTTAATTATAAGATTTGAAACTTCAAATTACTATAACTTATCTCTTGACATGATTGCCAAGGGTTTCATTGACAGTAGTAAATAACCAAGCCTCTTTTCTCTAATCAATTCGAAACGTCCCATGTTATGACAAATCTGGCGCTTAAAAATTGTTGCACTTGAGCTTACTGTGCCTTGTACCCAAGCTTCCTCGCCATAATACATTGGATTGCGCAATATAGCGAACATCCAAACATTCATACATCCAAACTCAGCATATCTTCTCATCTACAATTGATGATTGTCGTTAATTGTGAAATGGCATAGAATTGACAATAATCGTGAATTTTAAAGAATTAAATTCCCACTCTCCACCCCGACCCCACCTCTAAACCTGACCCTAAACCTAACCCTAATCCCGGCAACCTTGAACCTAGCACAACCCCCAGTGGCCCTAAACCTAAACCTAACCACAACCCTCTTGCTGTCTGACGCTCGACAGCAACAAATATTAAATAACTGTTGTTCTTATTGGTTCTCCATTTCAAATCGTTTTACTATATTTTTTGTCTCAGACATATTTTTGTTTAAATTTATGTTAGGCTGGTTTAGTTTAGTTTAGTTTAGTTTAGTTTAGTTTAGTTTAGTTTAGTTTAGTTTAGTTTAGTTTAATTTAGTTTAGTTTAGTTTAGTTTAGTTTAGGTTAGGTTAGGTTAGTATTGTTATGTTATTCTTGTCGTTATTTTGGTTCGACTTACGTCCTGTTGTCCTTGTCATCAATCTTATAATGATTGTTACGTAATAAAAATAAATCGGAACCATTACGTGGAAGGCCTTAATCTTGTTAAAGGTTTCTTTTTTAAAAGGTCTTATAAGTTTTCTTATTGTTTCTCATTTTGTAGGTTGCGAAGGTATTGCTGCTGGAACTCTACTTGGAAGAGATATCTGTCTACTACATTGCAACTTTGTTAAGGACGTTGAAGTTTGGATTAAATCGTCAAGTAAATTATTATCTGAGATAACTATGCAGGAATGTGTATCGTATTTGCAAAAATTGTAGACGGTTACAATGAGGACATTCCATTTGAATTTTTCGCAAAGATAATTCTATTCTGGGGGCCTTTTTTGCTTGGTCTCTTTCATCTTACTTATACTTACTTACTTACTTACTTACTTACTTACTTACTTACTTACTTACTTACTTACTTACTTACTTACTTACTTACTTACTTACTTACTTACTTACTTACTTACTTACTTACTTACTTACTTACTTACTTACTTACTTACTTACTTACTTACTTACTTACTTACTTAAAAGTCCTCTCAACACTGCCGAAAAACAAAGCTCCTGGTCATGATGGTATAACCTACGAACATGTAAAGTATTCTGGTCGACTCTTGATCGAGAAACTTATATTAAGAAAATTATTGAACAAGAGTATATTCCAAAACAGTTTAAATTGGGGATTAAAATCTCGATCCCAAAGGGAAGTAAAGGCAGTGCTTCAAAGTTTGATGAGCATCGGGAAATCACTCTGCTTTGCAGTTTTAATAAAATTTTCGAACGTTTGATACTCAATAGAAACCAGAGCAAGATCAGATGTCACCCTCATGGCCTGCAAGGAGCTTACCAAAGTGAGAAAGATGCCCTGACAACATCATTTGTGATTGACGAATCAATTAAGCACTGTTGTGAAGACAATGGTAAAGTATATGTCTGCTATGTGGATGTCTCTAAAGCTTTTGATAAATTGTGGATTGATGGAATGTTATCAGTTAAATTGTATTATAGTTAAGAAGTAAAAGGGAAAACATGGAGACTTATAAAAAGTTGGTATTCAGATATGACAGAATATGTTTTTTATAACGGAATTCGCTCGAGGCAATAATTATGCTGTCTTGCAAGGAACACGTCAAGGTGAGTACTTTCCCCGTGGTTATTGCTGTTATTTATTGATCATCTTATTAACGAATTGGAAGTTTATCAGCTGGGATAACAATCTATAACTCGTATGTCGATACTATGCATGATGTCGATATTGAAACGTGTTCTTCACTGTATGCTAGTTGTACAATTACATGAATATAGTTGTCAATGGAAGATACCCTTTAATGAAGGAAAAACAGTGGTGTTAACATTCGGAGACACACCGAAAAAATCGTTACCACAAAAAGAACGAAAGTGATTCGTAGGTGGTAATAAAACTGAGGAAAAAGAAGTCTGGTCTAAGAAATAATTAATGTTTATCCCAGAATCTGGCATCAATAATGTTGACCGGAGAACACCTCGCCTTAAGCTGAGCTTCAGGTATCTTTAATAACAAAGATGAAATTTCAGCTACAGTAAAGTTTTGTTTTTAAAAACTTTACGCGGAATATACCGCACTTGAATATTACACTATACGCAGTTCTACTAAAAACAGAATTTTTAACAGTCGTTTTAGTGGCAATTGTTACGATTGACAATAAAACTAAACCTAGTCGTTGCATCTTTATAAGATTGTTTTAAAAACGAAGCGATTAAGTTGATGCTATATTTAGGTATATAGGTATATTTGAATTGCTCTGTTTTTCCATTGTTCTGTTTGTTTTGGATTGGGGTGCCAGCAATACTGCTATATACCTATAAAGAAATTAAAATTAACAAGTCTTTGAAAAATATACAATTTCTCGTTTGGTGTGTTCTTTTTCCCAAAGAGTAAAAAAAAAGAACTAAAACATTTTTTATAAATATTTTATAAATATTTACAAAAACTGGCGAATGGAATCAGAAACTTTTTAACAGCTATGGGTCTGGAAGAAATTATTATTGTTTGTGCTATATTAGTTTTGTTTATGAAGTCATTTTCAGAACTAAAATATTGCACGTTTTTCGTTCGGTTTGCGTCTGTAAAGTGAAATTTTTCTTTACCAACTTATAAATCCTTATTTTATATTATCTTCTCGAGTTTTGTTTTTAAAAAACTCTGAGTACGGTACTTATTTTATAAAAAGAATAATGCACTTCAATTCTATTTAAAGGGGCATTCTTAGCAGTCAGTTTAACAAATAAATTCCCATGGCAGTCAGATAAAGAAGCAGGCGTTGTATAATGTGACCCCGGCTGTTTCGACACACTGATCTACTGACTTCATCTAGGGTTGATCGTTGTGAAGACATGTCCCATATTTATACTTGGCATGAAGCAATTAAAAGTTAGTGCTATTTTTAACAAACTAAAGTAACAAGCGTATTTATAAGGAAAGCTTTTTTCTTGTCAGCGAATGCAATTATACAAAGCGTAAGATAACGAATTTGGTAACCCAAATACTCAAATGCTTTTTTTACTATTTGAGGTTACCAAATTCCTAAAATACTACAAGAGAATTCAGGGTTGGTTGCATGAGATAGGTTTTAACTCTTTCAACTTGAAAGGCCTTTCATTGACGGGTAAAATTGTCTGGCGTTAGGGCTAATTATATGCACATAAAATAATTTTAAAGTTGCACTATTTTGAAGGTCTATATACTAAACCTGTTATTCAATGTCATTTTTATGTTAGTAATGTTTTCAGCTGGAAGTTGGCCAATTTTCTTCGTTTTATTTTCGTCTGGAGCTCCGAGTTCGTTTGTTTTTTAATATAACTTACGACAGCTTAGTACAGCAAAAACAAAATATATTAAAACATATGTGAACTGATTTAACTTAACTATTCTAAACTAAACTATCACTTGCTGACAATTAAGATAAAAACAAGACCAAGCACAAAACGAAAATTGAAAATGCAACTTGAAGCTAAAAATATAACCAAAAAGAAGAATATTCTTTAAGTGCAGCGTTTTGGGGTATACAAATTATTGGATAAATGCTAAAACAAAATTTACCAAATGGTGAAATAAAAGTAGCGTGCTGCGTAGACAGTGCTGAAACAACAATCCTAATATAGTAAGGTTAGATATACTGCCGAAACAGAGAACGCAGGAGTTTAACGTTTCGAGCGAAGGCCCTTCGTCAGAGAGAAACGTTGGACTCCTACGTTCTAACAGCACATTTTTCTAGCCAACAACGTTGTTCGCACATGATACATGCTGTAACAACTTGTGCATGAGATTTTTACGCGTGTACCCGAGGAACCAATTAAATTTCGTTTTATAGTATAAGGTTAGATATACTGCCGAAACAAAGAACAACTTGTTCATGACTGTTGATTTATCAGTGAACAAGTTGTTCGAACTATAAGTGAACAACTTGTTGACAACTTGTTCACGGGGTGCAGCACAACATTGTTCACGCCTGTTAATAACCGTTAACAATTTGTGCATTTTTACCCGTGTAGAAGAGAAACAATAGACACAGATTTCGGCTTCTAATCTTAACAAAAAATTGAATACTATTAGCATTTATAGACCTGGAGCGAGGGGAATTCGATGAAATATTACCCCGAGGTATTATTCCCCGCTGCAGCAGGGAATATTACTTTTGAGGGGGTAATTCGATGATTAATTGACTGGTCACATGGTACAAATCAAGCTTTCTGACTGGACAATTTACAGTTGAGGTATAATATTACGCTTTATCCCACCCTTAACCCTAACCTTAAAAAGGCAAATGTCCACTCAAAACGAACGTATAAAAAGGATGGGGAATTTTTTGTTTTCTACCCAAGAAAGTAAAAATGAAACTGAAGTGTTATAACGTTTTAATTTTTAATGACACTCAAAGCTATTTTAGGCATCATTTAGTTGAGTGTAAGTAAGAGGCAATTTACTTCTGGAGACATATTTCTATGTTATGATTTGTAGAACAGAGGATAGATAGAATAACAAAAGAAAGCGCACGCAATATCGATCTGGAATTAAATTGGCTTAATAACATCAGCTCAGCAGAAGCTAGGCTTATATCGTCCTAAATGCATGTGTAAGTACAATCCAACATTGCCAATTTTTCTCATTTTTCGATTTGATGTCATTTTCAGTTCTTTTAACAATCCAGATGTTCTCTTGTTTATTTTCAATACAAAAACAGCTCCAAGCTTAACATTATTTAGCAATTACTATATGAATTAGCATAACTATAGTTTCCGTTTGTTTATATTAATATATGTCTATTTTGCAGGGTCTATAAGGCAAGTATTTTAATAAGGACGAGTACAGTTGGAGAATAATGTTCAAGAGTTGAGTGCAACGACTTGGGTCGCTTGCGCCTTTCTTTATTTTGGATTTCATCGTAGTGTCTTTTTCACGGTGTTCCGTTGATATCACAATTGGATTTTTAGTATTCAAGAGGATATTTAACAGTAAAGCAACAGAAAGTCAATATAATTCAGGTACAGTTCCTAAATTTTGTATGTCAGAAAGGAACTAAGCAGAACTGGCACAAACCCGGCACCATCTTAGGGCATCCTGCTAGTATGTCCGGAAGGTCATGTGGGTTCGAGTTTCGTCTGGGACTCAGAGTTTTCTGAGTTCTACAACATACGACAGCTTGTACAGCAAAAACAAACGAAACTTTGACCATTTCAAGCTGAAAACACTATACACTAACCTTGAAATTCATTTGTCGTTGACCAAATTAAGAAAAGTACATTTTTATGGCAGTGGAGCGGGTTAATTGGAGTAGTTTAATTCCTTTTGGTTAATCCTTTTACTTTCCGATATGCGTTTCTTTTTGACAAATTAGAAGATCTTGCCAGGCTTGCACTGGTCACTGTCTTATACCATGCCCCGAAATAATGGATGCGTATTGTAGAACAAATGGCTGCCCATTGTTGGCAAACTGGCACAATGTTCAGTCCAAGCCTGCATCTTGCATTAGCTTGTTTAAAATATTTTAACGCGCATTGCCTCCATGGGACCGAACTTAGTCCCGACTAGAGTTGGATTAGTAAACTTGGATGGGTGATCACCTATTCGAGTTGCATGTATGGGATTTGTGTGAGTAGAGTTGTTTGTTTCCTTCTCTGCTTCGAAGGATTTTTTCCAGGTTCTCTGCTTTTCCGCTTTCTGCAAAGTCAACTTTAGTGTCACATTGGTCACGGCCTGCAGATATTTGCCTGTGGAGTAGGCTAAAGGTTTTGTCCCTTTCGAGGCAGCACTTCACTTGCGGTAGTAACTTCTAGTTTAAAACATAAATTTAACAGATGTTTTTGCGTTCAATTGCATTTACCCAACTTTCACTCATAGTGTGAATAAAGCGGAAGATAAGAGCACTTGGTCTTGGATGCACTTTCTAATTTTAAGATGATTTTCTTAGTAACTGTAAGGATAAAAAGGTTGTTATCAACCTTGCCAAACGCAATGACCAAATTACTAAACTTAAATATACTTAGTTATATTTAGTTATTTCTTAGCGCGATAATTGCATGAATTGGTCACATAACGTTTAGGTATATATATATATATATATATATATATATATATATATATATATATATAGTTACATAACAGCAGTGTCCATGTTGTATGTTTAAACCAATCTATCCATAGAGAATTTTTGCAAAAATTATCCTGTTATCATCTCTGTTTGGCTACGTGGACATGCGGCTTCAATTTCTTGACAATTAATAGACTATTGATATTAATAATTATAATAGAATAAGTAAGCGAATTCTACAGCACATTTTTAGAGATTTTTTAAAACTTTTTCTCGCTCTTTTACGTTTTAATTTAACATGTACTTTTATAGTTTTCAATTCGTTACTTCACTTAAAGTCACTATATGAAACGAAAATTAAGTTTATCTTATTTGAAAGAACGCCAAAAATGACGTATTTTGCAATGAAGTAACGTCTTTTGCTATTTTTCGTATCCTTGCTCTAATGTTTAAGATATTTTAGTTTGTTGAATATGCGAATTAAACATTTTGAAGTCACATGTGCATTACGAGTTATTGGAAAACGTTATAGTTTTCTTTGCTCTTATCAAACATAATCACTTCAAAATATTCATGTTTTGTGTTGTGAGAGAAACACACGTTTCCTTCGAATATATTTGGTTTGAGAAAAGCAATGATCTATGAAATCCAGCAGTTTGATTGGTTCCTGAGCGGTCTGGAATCTGCCGTTCCGGACCACTGAGAGAATTTTATAAACAATTGGAAGGATAATAATTTCAGAACTACTCATTGTTGAAATATATCGTGCAGATATGTTGTTAGAAATTGTGTTAAGCTTTCATTTGATGTATAATTTAAGTTTCCATGTTATGTGAAACTTTTTAAAATGCTCAATTTTAAAATTAGCAATTTTTTCGTAATAATATAGCATTTACTTCTCACAAATATTATAGAATTTCAAGTATTTTTTATCCAACTACGTAACGTACAACCTTGAGTGATATGTCAAACAAAAGCAATTGAAAAACGCTATTTGGGATAGAAAGTTCAGGATTCTAGCTAAACGGAAAGTACTTTAAAAATGGGAAAACATGCATATTTTTGGTATAGTTCGCAAGAAAGATGATGGATCGGAATACGAGCCTAACACTTTGTCAAGTTTTCACAGAACGTTTACAACACTCAATGTAATCATATAAGCGAAGCGAGGTCCGTGCAGAAAACGGAGGTCCGATATTTCACTTAGTACAGACCGAATAAGCGAGGTCAATAAGTAATAAATATATGCACATGAAACCCCAAAATATTTAATTCGCCTAACAAACAAACTGAAATATCTCAACAAGGAAGTCACTTTAATGTGCTTATATCTCGTAGAAAGAACACAGGCCGTTATAAACTGCATTTCCTTTTTCTTTATTAGCTTTGAAAATGGCAGTTACTCTTTCAGTGCTACTGGATGGTTATTTGAAAATAGATATCCGAGGATGTCTACGTATATTTTCCATTCTATTATTTTGGCTGATTTTCTTTCAAGATATTACCAGTAATATGGTTGCTGCATTAGGAGTATTTTCACTTGCAGCACAAGGTAATTCGAGTTTGGAGTATTACAACGTACTCGAAATGTATCTCCTGGTTAATTTTCCATATAAAATAGGCTACTTCTATTCCTTAAAGGCACAGCGTCAGGTATTAAATTACCGTTTAATTAATAGTTTTGCGCGAGACAAAAATTATATTTGTGTGCAAAGGAAAGGAATAATATTCTTAAAACGTCAAAAGAGTAAGTCATTAGTGCGTTTTCTTACAGACTATTTTGTCCAAGTTTTGACGTGTATGATATTCATCATAGTTTTAATCATGTGAACTAGAATTTGTCCACGATGTTTTTCAAGTTTGCGTCACTGTGCCTTTAAACACAATATGTAAACGTGATTAATTCTTCGAAAGTTGCATGGTGACAAATAGTAATACAAGCGAGAATTTGTGGTAACACTACGTTTATTGCTGCATGAGCTTTTGACCTGTTGACTCAGGCCTTCAAAGGACACCTGCTCACCTTTTGCCTGCCTCCTCCGCAGACCCTCATTGCATCATGGACAGGTCGCACTTTTGAGAGGGCCTGCAAGATCCTGTAAACAAAATGGTGACCGATCCCATTTTAGGTTGATCATAAGTCTTCAATGGCTTTCAAAATCTTTGGATATAGCCATGGCTATTAACAATGGTAGTTAATTATGCAGATTTATTCCGTGCCAAGTTTTGCCAAATTTTTTACAGAGGCCCTAAATTCGGCGTGTGTGACCTGTCCATGATGCAACGAGGGCCTGCGGAGGCACACATTTTGCTCTGACGAAGGCCTGGCCTGAGTCAACAGATCGAAAGCTCAGCAATAAATAATAAACGTACCACAAATTCTCGCTTGTATTAATACGTAAACGTGTTTCTTTCAATCATTTCATCAAGGTTACCGTCTCGATGGCTACCTCATCAGAGAGACAAGTGCTTCCAGTGCCATTCAGTGTATCCAGATATGTTTACAAGAAGGCACCAACTGCAAGTCCATTAACTTTGGGACTAATTCTTCCGCACCAAAAAGAAAATGCCAGCTGAATAGCGAAGCTGCAGTTAATATTGAGTGCTATCTTTTTCAGAAGCTTGTTTTTGACAACGGGTCCAACTACTTTGAGCGGAGAGTTCAGGTTGGTACACTGTCAACGATTCTTTTGTATTATCACGTTATTGTAAGATTCTATGTGCAAGACATAAAGGCACGTAGATTTAATTTCCTTGTGACTTGCGTTGCAAAAAATATACTCGTCACTTTTCACTCGCAAGTCGCGCATGGCAAAAGAATGTTGCGGCGAGTTGCCGAGTTACAATGATAATCCAACATGGCGAGCATCAGGAAAGTGTTTGTAATTTTATTTTTAATAACGAAGTTGGAAGACGAACAATTGCAACGAGAGAAGTCGAAGAAAGCTTGGATTACTTGGTTATTATTTCCATGCAGCTTCATCATGGCTTAACTTTCCAGCGTCTGCCGTCTTTTAAACTCACTTTAATTTGTGAGTTTAAAGTTGCAGTCACACACGACCTATGTTACACGAAGTTTTGCATGTGTAACTTGTAGAAATTTCTTGCTAAAGTTGTTACCCAACTGCCCTGCGTCGAGCCCCTTTCCGATCTACGCGGGCTTCGGGGGAAAGTGGGCTCTGACAACAAATTCGATATTTCTTTTTGAGCATGCGTGAACGGTTGCCAAGATACTATTTTGGGCCCAGGTTATAGCGTGTTACTTGCCTTTTATTGTGGAATTCATATTATTATCTATTTTAAATTATTAAAAATGTGCTTACACACTTCATCTAAAACTTGAAACCATTGGACTGTTAACAAGTTGACATCGTCAAGTTAGAAGTAATATATCATACACAAGAAGATCAGATAATATACATCTGATTTGAAAACATCGAGGCGTGTCAGTGAAAAACGACGGGATAGCCGAGTTTTTTAACACACTTTGAGGTGTTTTTAAATCAGATAATAAAAGGCTTTTGAGTGTACGGTACAGCTTCTCAAACAAATCAGTATTTAAAGAGAAATTTGAGGTAACAGTTATCTTTATTTATGGGAACATATTACCATATTTACCAACAACCTCTCGGTAACTTATTGTTACCATGTTTTCCTGATGAATAGTATTAATGAGTTTGAGAAGGCATCAGTCAAAGTTCAATTTACGGAGTTGAGGGAGACTGAATTCTAATACTAAGATCAAAATACTCATTAATATGCGATAAACAGTATGAGAAGTTGTTCACCATACGCTTTCCCGTTCAAAAGTGTTAACCATTTATCACACTATGCATACTAATCAGTTGAATAAATTATTTAACCATAGGAAACTTACGAAACCGGAAACGATGTTTGCACAACTTGCTATGGTAATTATACACTTATAAGGCTAATAATGCACCTAACGGGTTGTCCCACATGGCTAAAATTAGACACTGCTGAACTTAAGTGATATTATACTATTGCTTAATTTCAGCAATAGAGTGTTTTCACTCACGTGATCGGTGGCCCATTGGGGTGGTGAAACAATACGAAATATTTGAATAAGAAAGAGCTAATTCCCATACCGTACACCAATATGGCCGCCATTTCATTGTTTTGGTACACCAATATGGCCGCCGTGACGTAAGATGAAAACGCTCTATAGCTGCATTAGCCCCTAATAAGTGTAGAATTACCATAGCAAGTTGTGAAAACACCGTTTCCGGTTTCGTAACATCGTTTTAAGTTTCCTATCCAGTTCCCCTTCGATTATCTATGATTTAACCGGTCTGTTAGAACAATGATATAATTAAGATAATTTGGGTTATTAAAAATATTATATATAGTTCTTTTTCTATTCAATCCGTATAGTGTGTTTGATTATCAACTTTAAGATGAGTGTGTTTGGTTAGAAACTTTTCATTATTCTTTGTTTAGAAAGAAGGAAATGCTATGTGCTTTCTTATGTCCCTCTTATTCTAATCTATATTGACAAATTTTGACATTTCAGAGAGGAAAAGCATCATTTTGCATGGCTGATTTTGATCATGAGAAACAAGGTAAAGGGCCATTTTACTATAAAATATGACTTATAGACCTTATTCAAAAATGGCCGCCGAATTAAAATTCCTTTATGTGCATATTAATTAGCCCTCATGACTTCGTTTTAAAATAAAAATTCTTTTGAATTCCCACGTGAAAACGAACGAGTTCATAATTTATATGCATATCAAAGACTTTAGATTCGGCAATCATTTTTAAAGAAGACGCTTGCTCAGGCGTTCACTCGGGCTACTGATTTCTGAAAGCTTCGCGTAGCCTGTGCGTACTCTAGCAAGACTACATGACAATGGCAATGCATAATTGCATAGATTTTCACAAATAGAGTCTAACGTCTTATATGAACTGCTGCGGTGCAGGAAGCGCCGAAGGTTTGTTAAATCTAAAAAAGGCCGTTTCTCTAAAAATTAAACAACGGATCTAATATATTTAGTAGACAAAACCTATAGATCGTTTTCATCTGACGTCACGGCGGCCATATTGGTGTACCAAAACAATGCAATGGCGGCCATATTGGTGTACGGTATGGGAATTAGCTCTTTCTTATTCAAATATTTCGTATTGTTTCACCACCCCCATGGGGCCACCGATCACGTGAGTGAAAACGATCTATAGTGTCGGATTCGGCAGATTCAAGCGATCATTTTGATATAGAATTTATTTCAATTCGGACAAACAGAAAATATTTAAACATGTTTTAAAACACACGCTTCCAAGTGTAATACGACACGCGATATCTAAACATGCACTGAACATGTGCTTTAACATATTGATATCTTACCGGTATCGCAATTATTAAACATGACCGTTCTCTGACGTCCTTCACTCCTTCAGTTTAAAGTTTCCGATTATTTTTAATACACCTTGATTCTTCCAGCGACTCTGACATCTTTGTTTGAGACGACTGCTCTGTAGTGTGCCAAGAAATGTCGTGGAAGTATTCAAAAACATCGATAAAATTTAATGGCAAGAAAAGCTTCGTTCAAGAGACAACGCGGCCATGAAATCGCCATCGCGCGGCCGGGAGACTAATGCCCGCGACGCAAAAAAAATAAATAATAACAGAGCCGAAACCTAGACTCGTCTACCTGTGGTAGCCCGAGTAATAATAACACGACCGAAACCTATTGGTGAAAAGCACTGATCTATGTAAGAGACAGCTCGGCCGGACATCCCCTAGTGACGGCTGGGATATATTACAAACAGTTCATAAGTTGAGTTATGGATTTTCCGAATTGTCAATGCCATGAGTTAACCAGACTCGGCTGCCACAGGTAGCCCGAGTAATAAGGTCTATAGACACAGCTAATTCTTCTAAAAGAATTAGCCTAATAGACACTTCCCGAATTTGCTTCAGTACCTATGAAACAATGGCACGAACTCGCGGTTGACGATGAAATCTTAATGCGTTCACTATTATCCTTCATATTCAAACTTTGTGTTTAACTTTATGAGGAAAAGCGAGCTTGTCTACAACAATAACAACAACAACAACAACAACAACAACAACAACAACAACAACAACAACAACAACAACAACAACAACAACAACAACAACAACAACAACAACAACAACAACAACAACAACAACAACAACAACAACAACAACAACAACAACAATTTATTGTACCTATTTCTTCAGACATTTTACATTTTCAGAAATTAAAGAAAACAGTTAAATATCTATTTATACTAGAAGTTTTTATCAAAAGTGAAGTGCTGTGAGTTGCTACCATTTACTATTTAGTAGTAAAATACTTGTTATCGTCCGAAGCATTTTCAATTAAAGAGGTTAAGCATGCGACGTTTTCCTCAACTTTGACGTCACGCGTATAAAATCGAGCCATTAAAGAGTGATGGCGTCAGCACTCTTGCTTGAATTGCAGAACGGCAATCTATGCAGTTTTAGGTTGTTGATTTGCAGCAATAACGGCTGTTGCCATCTTTAATGTTGCCATCTTTAATAATGCCTGCCGCTGATCGGTAGACATTGCGTATACAGAAGATCATCGCCCACGAAATCCTAAGTATCGAGTTTTGTAAACTCGGCCCAGACCTCGTCAAGATTAGTGAGCTGCTCGCCTTTCGGCTCGCAGCAAAAAGTTAAAAATGCCAAGAAACCAAGTTTATCAGTATACTTGTGGCTCAAACAAGTACTTGTTACACACGTACTGTTCAACTCGTTCCCGGGTATAAATAACATAAACAACCTCCGTGGATGTCATCTAAGTTCTGCATGGTGGCTCAAGGGTTAGAGCGTCTGACTAGCATTGTAGGTTTCTAATAATTAACGAACGAGTTTTCTAATTGGTTATAAGTAACATTATTAACTGTGCATTTGTTTTCATGCTCGTTACTGAGTAGGGTTAGAGTCTTTGTTTGCGTTAGGTAACCGAAATTAATTAGAAACCTTCTTACTATAGACCTTTTTATAAGTTTAGAATACGTAATTTTCACCCTATGATGTCAAGTTCTTTTGAATTTTTCTTTTGAGTTTTTTTCCAATTTCGTTTATGACCTTAGCTTTTGTATATTTTCAATAGAATTCAAAAAGCTTAAAATTACGTCAATGCCGGAAAATGACTTACTCTGCACTTACTGAAAGCGCCTATAGCTACGCCATGTGCCAAACATTGAGTGGATTATGGGTTCGAGTAACATTCTATATACAATGGCTTATACATGTTTCAAGAACAAAGAACAAAACACTATGTGTAACGCGTTTAAGCATGTGTTTGACGCTTGTTTAACTTTTGTTCATCTTCCAATTAATTTGTTCAGATGTTAATTCGTCCATTATTCTTACCGCTGGCAACATGTCTGGAAACACCTCTGGATTTCGTGAGCAAATTGAAGAGTGGCTTCCTGTCAAAGCTCCTTGGCATCTTTGTTACCGTGCTACCCGAGATGGATGGAGAGCATGTACATTTCACTCAAGATGTGACAATAAAGGAGCCACAGTTACTATTGTTCGTGTGGGAAAATACATTTTTGGAGGCTATAGTGACGTTTCTTGGAACGGTAAGAATAACACTTATCGGGGAACTAGACAAGTGTTTAGACAACCTAATTTTAGAGGAGGATGTCATTGTGTAATTTTCTTTGTTGGGCGTCAAAGGTCATATCTCGAAAACAATGTATATTGGTTTTCCGGTGATTCAAGCATTGATTTTGAAAGCATTTTTTCCAAATAATTTAAGAAGAGTAAAATTTTGTGCTGTTTTTCCGAAAAATAGCGCGCCTGGCTAGAAGGCAAAGCCGCGATATTCAAGGGTTATTTTTTTTGTAAACCTTAAAGTGGCTCTTCAGTTAATTTTGTATTGCGCAACATTTCTGGGTATAATTCTGCAATACTAATTCAAATTGTATCCAAGTGCTGGTGACGAATACACATAAAATGTCTCGAAAGAGGCTAAATTAGCTACTAAAACTTTGACAAGAAGATACTGTTCAGTGACTGATCGGTCACCTGTGACCGAAAATCATAGGACCGGACGTACTTTCAGTAAACTAGACAAAACCACTTTAATACTTATTTGCTAAGCTTTCTGTCTGTTGACTCAAGCTCATTTATAATCTAAGCAACTGATCAATTACTGAATCACGTTAGTTTAAAGCTCAACAAAAGTCATTGTTTTATGTTTTTGTTCAGGTTTATGGAAATTTTTGCACTTTCACGGTTACTGAACATATTGTGTTTTCTGTATAATGAAGCAATCATCCAATAGCAACGTTTGGGTTCAATCACTCAACCGTACTGTTTAAATTAATAAACCTAAAACAAAGGATTTGGTACCTTCATGTACCTTTCAACATCAATCCTAGCTTGATTGTTAATCGCTTTGAAGTTTGCCGGGTTTTCAAACCATGTATATTTTCTATTAACTATGCTCAATACAGTGTGTATCAAAAAAATTCGAACCCTTAGAAAATGAATTAGCATTCGTTTCAAACAACCTATTGTAGTAGCTTGAAAGCCCTGATAAACACTTCTGAGCCACGGATGCTTAAAAAAACACGGTCTTATACACCTGGGAAATTAAGATAACTTGAAGTGTATGCATGGTGAAAGTATTTAAAAGCTTTTTCTCTTCCTGTTTAACTTTTGTGCTGATAAATCTATAACTCTTTAGGGCTTTCAAACTACTACAATAGGTAGTTTGAAAAGAATGCTAATTCATTTTCTAAGGGTTCGATTTTTTTTTTATACACACTGTAGATTCCCTCACTCTTCTTATTTAACACGGTGGTCGTACTCCCAAGCGTGTTTGGCAACCAACAGCTTGTTATTATATTGCTCTGAAGAAGCCCTGAGCCAACAGGCTCTGCAAATAAATACTAAACGTGGTGTTTCCACAAACTTATCTTGAATGTTATTATCGCCATGAAAACTTATTAAGAATTAAGAAGATACTGACTTAATTTTTGGTTTTGGAACAAAATTAAAAAATTGTAGGACTGCGGCCTCAATAATTTGATTGTTTCCATATTTCGTTCTCTTAATAATTAAATAATATGACCGAAAAAATTGTGTTTAAATATCTTTTAACCTAAAGACGTATTAGAATGCATATTCTTAGAGCATCTATAAATAAAAAAAATTTTGAAGAAGGTCCCTTGTACTTTCCACACCATCGCTAAGTTTGCGCCAAAACCGCTTGGGTAGACCCACGTACTTCGCCGACCGCGAACGCCATTGTCCAACACCTATGTTGAAGCTTTAACCTTATTGCGGCCCATCGGGCTGTATTTGGCTAAAAGCCTCTGTTCTCGGTAATTAATGAGCTGTTTATATGGAGGCAAGCCAGCCCCGGTACACGAGCTAGCCCGCTTTGCCAGCCAAGATGATTTTTATTGTGTTTACATGAGAAGGGCTAGCTCGCCTAGGTGGACTGGCTTGGTTGTTGTGCTAATTGCGTAATTTATCAGTTCTGGTAAGACACGAAGCCTCATTGTTTTAAATATGAACTGTACATGAACAAGCAGAACTTGTGAATTGTTAATATATCGAAAAAAGCTGATAAAAACAAATTTTGTCCCAGGCGAGCCAGCCCGGTTAATCGTGTTTTTACATGGAAAAAAAACCCCAGCCTGGATGGGTAATCGAGATCTCGGTCTCACAAAGCGACATCTCGGCTAGGCGGGCTGGCTCGGCTCTCATATAAACCCAAGATGAAAATTAACAAGAAATAATAACACAAGGACGATCTCGGCAAAGCGTGCTAGCCCAGGTACCCGGGCTGGCTCGCCTTCATATAAACACCCTCTAACTCTGAGTCGTACCCAGTCGTCTCTAGGAATTTGAGGTTTGCTGTGCCTGAAGGGAATGCAACCTCGTACCCAGGCTTTTCGCTCCCGCCCTCGCGAAAACCACGATCAGAAATTGCGGTTCTCGACTGGGACCTAATCAGGCTGACCTGGATTAGCTACGCATGCGTAGAACGAATACCTTGCGTGTAAACGTCTCAATACACGCGAGACCAAGCGAGGCTGGCGCGAGATGAATAAGGAGCGAAGGAGCATTGTGGTACATGTGGGTTCATACGATAAAATTAGGAAGATAAAGTACAATAATGGATTCGTTGAACAGGATACTAGGGATATTGTAGGATATCAAGCATTTGTTGACTTGAAATCAAATATGGCGAGAAAATTAGACGAAGAACAAGGTGCGATCTAGTATCGTAAACTTCCATGTTAAATGACTAAAATCTGTTGTTTGTTGGCCGTTTACTACCCCCAAAAGAAGTCGGGTTGTTTTTTTGGCAGACGTGTGTACCCAATTGACTTTAAAAACAGATTTTAAAGTTCGAATCAGTCATGGAAAGTATACTCGAGGACTGACGAAGTGACGAGTTGACATAAAACAAACCCAATCAACTATGGAGGCCAGGGTGAATTAAGATCTCAACTATCAATAACTCTGATTGTTTTTTTCTTTGTCTTGATTTTGTTTTTAGCTATATATGGACAGTTCACTTGTTATTGTTTTGCGTGTTGTGTGTGTGTTTAGAATTTAGTAAATTTCATCAAGCTCGGCCGACAACTCACTTGAGCCAGCACGCACGTGGCCTGCGAACTGCCCCATGAAAGCATTGAACTCTAAATAAACTGGAACGCTAACTCCATAAGAAAGGCCCTATGATTGGGTGAAGTCAAACTTCCGGCCGCTGGACCTATGAGCGGCACGTACAATGAAAAACTGAAAACTCGCTGCAAAAAACAACCATTTTTTAGACCTAAAGTTTTTTTATAGATGATAACGAAGAAGATAGTATGTATTGGGCTTATTGGCCTTGTACCTGAACAATTTCTACACACGAAAATGGATTGAATGACGAAATATCTGCCGAACAAAAGCAAAATTCTAGTCCGAAACTCGTACGGAAAATGCAGGTTTCTCTTATTTTTCTTTGTTATCTCAAACGTTTGATCATGAAGGTTGTCTTGCCAAGAATTAGTAATAAGATCATGCTAAATTATAGCTTTAACTCAAGTTTTAGTTGTGGAAATGCTAAATCTGACATTTTTCGATACGAAGAGTAATTCCAGAGCTGTAATAACACACGGCAAAGTGCATTTTGTTGGTTTTTTTCCTACTGAAAATTTAAAAATTTAAAACCCAACTGTTTTTATAAACAACCTCTTCATTTTAAACCTGGGTTTCATATGTATTTTCTTTATATTTGTCCAAACCAATGGCAATTTTGGTTGCGTATTGTTGACTTTCATTTGAGAGCTTATATTTTTACTGTTTTCCTTGTTTTTACTCGTCATGTCAGTGTTCACCTACTCTACGGTATATTAGAATTTGATTTAAGCCTAAAAGTGGTTAACAAGTTCAGTTTTTGTTTGATTTCAAGCTGTTTTTGCAACCCAGTTCACCAAATTCAGCTTCATTTTCTCTCGGTTATACAGTAAAAGGGACTGGGATTGACGTGCATGGCGGCCCCCATGTCCGCCATTTTTGGCTTCATGATACGCCATCGAGTTAGCGTTCCAGTTTACTTAGAGTTCAATGCATGAAAGTGGCCGATTTTCTATGCGATTCTCGATCGTGCCTGGCATCGGCTGATCACGTGCCTCCCAGAATCTGGATGTACTAAGGGGGGTGGGTCGTTTACACGTTCGTGTTTTGTTTTTATCATGTCTGGATTCCGCTATCAAAAAGAGTAGTTATACAAATATTAATTTAAAGCCAAAGCCAGTCACCTGCTTAAAGGCTATTTTTAATCGAAGAAATACAGTCGCTGTATTGCCTACAGGATATGGGAAATCGTTGTTTTTCCAACGGCTTCCTCCCCTGCTCACGTGCACTGAGAGATACTTATACCTGCAGAGGCAATCATGTCGAAGCTCGTCAAACATTCCTTCTGCTGTTGTGCCTTTCGCCGCTGAACTCGCTCATTGATGATCAGCTCTGGAAAATAAATGAGTGTAATGAAGTAACAGCTGCCGTTCTTAAGGTTATTAATCGAGAAGAGTCAGTAACTGGCGAACTAAGCGATATTTTTGCAGTGAGTTACATCCCAAATCTTGAGACACAAGCGGCAGCACGAACGTGGAATTCCCTCAATGAAGAACTTTTTCGGTGTATTAAACTGTTTCGACATCAAGCCAGGTTAAATGATACGAAATGATATGTGATCTCGTGTCGCGGCAATTTAAGGACAATACGTGCTTACCATCCCCTCCCTAATAACGGTATTTTAAAACCTCCCAGATTCTGGGAGGCACGTGACCAGCCCATACCATGGTTTTCCCTCGACGAGTTTGCGAGGACGGGAGCGAAAAGCCTGGGTACGAGGTTGAAAGGAATGTACGTTTGATCATTCCCATAATGCACCGTCGAAGTTTACCAACCTCATATTTCCCGTTGTGCCTGCAAACTCCCCCCTATTATAATTTAATACGGGCAAGATCTTAGACGATACAATAACGACTGTGTACGAGTCACATTAACTCTAACTTAGCTCATGAAGACAATCAGTGACCCCTACTTTTGGTATGTCATCAATTATTAATGCTTTTTAAGAACTATTAACAAAATGAACGGCCGTTTTGTACCTCTAAGAAACTAAGGTTTACTCAGTATCTGTAAATGTGATACAGAACTGATTAATAAATAAATATTAGTTCTGTACCATGCACGCTACACAGACACTGATTAAACCTTCGTTTTTTTTCAATTTTCTTAATGAATGCATGTGTAATGAGTTTTAGACCCTTATAAACTATCGCATTGAAATAAATAACAACGCAGAATAGAATAAACAAAAATGTTTTTAAAGTGTGCAGAAAAAGTAACGTGACTTTACCTTAATGAAGCAACGTTTACTTGATATTTGCGAATTTTTTCCTGAAATTATCCACATCGATTCAAACCTCATTCTTAATGGACGAGTTTCAGGGTGTTGCGCGCGCATCATTTTTCAAAAAAAACTGGCAAACTCCATTCAAAGTAAACATACAGTTTAAAATAAACAAGGTATAGATGCAGTTTCTGGATGTTTAACACTGTTATTCACTGCTGTTGTTGGCTCACTAGCAAGTCCGTTTGCCATTGCTTACTTTGTGGGGAGCCCGCCAAGAGCCAATCTCGTACCCAGACCCGCGCGTTCCCATACTCACACTAGGCTCTGGTAACAGCCATTTCAGGGCCCGTCCTGATTGGCTAATGCAGTACGCATGCTTGACTAGAAATCGTTGCCTGATCTTGTCCAGGTTTATAAATAACACTTCAGCCGAAGTTAGAATATGCCGCATTGAACAAAATATTCTCATCTTGGTAGTTATTTGATGCAGGGTTGTGATATTTTAGCCTCCAATGCCGATAGGCTTTCATGTTGACGACTTTTGAACGGTTCTGAGGGGGAAATCGGCGGCTACAAAAGGGCTAGTAAGTTCAGAACTACTCATCATTAAAATATATTGTGTACGTATGTTATCACATGTTGAATAAGCTTTCATTTGATGTATAGTTCAAGTTTCCCCTTTTGTAAAACTTGTTTTAATGTCCAAATTGTGCGAACCGCTGTTCGAAATAATATTACAAATAAACTGGGAATTGACTTCTCACAAGTGTTAATACAGAGTTCAACATTTTTTTTAATTGAAAAATGCTAATTGGGGTAGAAATTTCAAGTTTTTAGCTAAACGGAAAATATTTTTAAAATGGGAAAACGTCTGTCATTTAATTCATTGCGTGAATGTGTTAAATAAATATATAAATCAGTAATATTGTTGACTTCTAAAGTATCTTTATAAACCCTCTGAACGCTAAAATCTCTTACTCTGTATTTTAGTATTTTAACGCCAGGCGATTCTATTCCTCACTGAGCGAGAGGTCGCTTGGTTAAAGGATTTAAAACCAAAACATACTCTGAACGCTGAGGCTTTATTATATTATCTCAACGCTCGACTGCGATTTTACAGTTTTTACTCGTCACTGCCTGGAGATCTCTAGGGTTAAAATGGTTAAAATGAAAGCTATAAATTCAAATGTGAGGTCCTTCAAATTCTCTTGCTTTGGTTTGCTTTGGCTGGAAAGCCGCAAACGTTTCAAAAGCTTCATTATAAGATGCATTCGAAGTCAACACTCGTGCAACGATAATAATATTACTGATTTAATCATCAAATGACTTGAAGTTTATACAGCTAAAAACTTGAAATTTCTACCCCAAATAGCATTTTTCAATAGCTTCTCTTTGGTATATCTAAATGTTGCGCGTTAAATATTTAAAGCAAAATCTAAAATTCTGTATAATGTAACGCTTGATAGCCACCGATTTTCTCTCGGAACCGTTCAAAAGTCGTCAGCATGAAAGCCTATCGGCATTGGAGGCTAAAATATCACAACCCTGCATCAGATAAATACTAAGTTGAGAGTATTTTGTTCATTGCGGCATATTCTAACTTCGACTGAAGTGATATTTTAATATAAACCTGTGCAAAATCAGGCAACGATTTCTAGTCAAGCATGCGCATTGGATTAGCCAATCAGAACGGGCCCTGAAATGCTGTTACCAGAGCACGATCAGAAATCGTACCCAAAATCAGCAGCCCACGTGCGTGCTGGCTCAAGTGAGTTGTCGGCCGTGTATTGATGACGTTTACACGCAAGATATTCGTTCTACGCATGCGTAGCTAATATGGGTCAGCCCGTATTTTACGGGCCTCGACAGCCGCCATTTCCGATCGTGCCTCGTGTGAGTATGGGAACGCGCGGGTCTGGGTATGAGATTGGCCAAGAGCCCGCCAATTCCTTTGCAAAATGATGGGCGCGCATTACCCTGAAATTCGCCTATTATGCTCATTCTAACTCATTAAAACTCATTCTAACTCATGCTTGATTACCAGACTAGCGTGATCCATGTAATCGCCCTTTCCTATTTGAAAACACACGTATATTCTCTACTTGAGTATATATATATAGTCCCACATCGGCTATCAACTTTTATGACTATTTGTCATCCTTTTTTTGTTTTCAGGGTCAGTTCAAAATCGTTATATAAAAAGCACGGCTGCTTTTCTTTTCTCACTCCGAAATAATGACAATATCAAACCATTCAAGGCTCCAGCTTACCAAGATATGCAATATGCAATGTACGACAGTTCTAGTTATGGGCCAACCTTTGGTTCAGGTCATGACCTCCACATCGCAGACAACGCCCACTCGTCAGGGGGCTCATACACAGAGCTTGATAGAACATACAAACCTCCATCGGGCTACACTTACTCCAAGAGCTACACTAGAGCTCTCTTGGCTGGCAGTTATTATTTCACTCCATCTGAAGTAGAAGTCTTCTATTTCGGTTAAAACTGTTAAAGTGACTATGAAGCGAAGATGAATTGTTAATTGTAGTGAGTTATCAGAGAAAATTATATGGATCGTTTTTACTCACGTGATCGTTGGCCCTGTTGGGGTGATGAAACAGTAAGAAATATTTGAATAAAAATAGAGCCAAATTCCCATAGGATAAACATGGTACACCAATGTGGCGGCCGTGACGTCAGGTGAAAACGAGTAAACGACCTATTATATATGTCTAGGCGATATTCGCACTACGACCTTCGGAATTCTGGGTAAAATCTCAAATATTATTCATTTGACAAATGACACCGTGGCGTGCCGGTCTCCCTCAAACAAAAATACGAAAGTTGTGTGAGGGTTACGTAGTATTTCAATATAGGCATCAATATTAGAACAAAAGTAATCCTGAATAAAATGTTCATATTAATCAAATTTTGATTAATAAAACAATTTTAATAGTAAATTTTCGACTTTAACTAAGTCATCATCAGACTAAATAATAAAAAACGTATATTTTTATGATTTATCATTTAGTCTGATGATAACTTGGTTAAAGTCGAAAATATACTATTAAAATTGTTTTATTTATCAAAATATTATTCTGAACTCTTATTCCGGATTACTTTTGTTCTGTTTATACTGAAGAAATCAGTTCGTAAAGGCACTACTCTATTGCATGCCCTTTTTGAAACAGGTAACTGTAAAATCCGAAAAATCCGAATTGGATTGTTCAAACCACAAACTGCGGCAGCAGATGTTTGTGCTGAATACACATTATATATATATATATATATATATATATATATATATATATATATATATATATATATATACGTGTGGGTTTTGGTCTACGAAACGCAAAGAGTGCTCGATAACATATAGTTAGAGCAAATATAGATTTTCGCTTACCTCAAAAGTCTGCTACAGGCTGTTTCATCTAAAAAAGAATCTTCAGGCAGATTCTTTTTTTAGATGAAACAGCCTGTATATATATATATATATATATATATATATATATATACAGGCTGTATATATATATATATATATATATAAAC
Source organism: Corallium rubrum (assembly GCA_964035015.1). Classification (NCBI taxonomy): domain Eukaryota; kingdom Metazoa; phylum Cnidaria; class Anthozoa; order Scleralcyonacea; family Coralliidae; genus Corallium; species Corallium rubrum. Next base: position 11,050,927 of record OZ036012.1, on the reverse strand, counting down.
AGCCTGTATATATATATATATATATATATATATATATATATATATATATATATATATATATATATATATACGTGTGGGTTTTGGTCTACGAAACGCAAAGAGTGCTCGATAACATATAGTTAGAGCAAATATAGATTTTCGCTTACCTCAAAAGTCTGCTACAGGCTGTTTCATCTAAAAAAGAATCTTCAGGCAGCTTCTTTTTTAGATGAAACAGCCTGTAGCAGACTTTTGAGGTAAGCGAAAATCTATATATATATATATATATATATATATAAAATAAAAATCATTAATAATTCGGCACGAGGAAAACATAAAGAAAACCATGTATAAAAAAGGAGTCTATATATGCGATATAGATTCCTCTTGATTTACATAAGCTTTAGCTTTGATTTTCTCGACTTAGACAACGTTTTTTATAGAAAAATTACTACGCCAATAAACCAAAAACCGCCTGATTTTATTCTCAATCAAAATTTTAGTACAAGCCTTTATGGTCGTGGTGCGACACCACTTGTATAATACATTTATATTGTTGCTATATTACCACACAAAATTAATTATTTAAGGAAGGTGGGTGTGTTTTTCTCACAACACCAATCACCTCGATTTTCAGGTGAATATGTTGATGATTGCAAAAATTAAAATATGTAACCTTCTCCGATAACTCATTATGCATGCACGTGCGACGTCAAGATGTTTAATTCAGTAGTGTAACTGAAAAACTGTAGATGATGTTTCTTTATCATTCTAAGTGTTCTTTCCAATAAGACAGACTGTTTTTGCTTCATGGGAACTCTAACTTTCTAAAACGATTTCTAGCACCTCTAAAATCAAAATTGGACATATATTGTGTTGCATGATTATACTGTTAATAATACATTCTGCAAGGTCTCTTATTCGATGAGCAAAAAAGGTAACCAACAAGCTAAATATCGTTTGAATACTAGTGTTATGCTCTTTCAAAATATATCTATTTCGTTTCATTTTATATTTTCAATATATAAATAAACAGCTACCATTCATATTCGTATTCATATTCTCATTCACATTCACATTCACATTCACATTCACATTCACATTCACATTCACATTCACATTCACATTCACATTCACATTCACATTCACATTCACATTCACATTCACATTCACATTCACATTCACATTCACATTCACATTCACATTCACATTCACATTCATATTCATATTGATATTCAAGAAGCCCTGTTTTTAGATGATTGTATAAAAAATGTGATAAAAAAAAGTATATAATATATGTATAAAAAACTATAATAAGTTTTCTGAAAGTAGTTCAGAGTCCAGCAAACAAAATAATGAATGCCCTTATAGTGTTATTATTTGTTACTTCTTACCACATCAACCGTGGAAAACAAGACACTTATTTTGTGATACTAAAAATATACAGTACACAAACTCTTGGGTTGCAAAATTTGGCTGAACATCCATTATTTTGTAAGGTGGACTGTAAACTACATGCCTGCAAAATTCTAAACTATTTACCTATAGTTTTTTTACTTAATGGCATTGAAAAAGCGAACCCCTTTACTAGCTCCTCGGATGTCAAGACTGTTAGGTTATCTTTTATGCTCACCAAATGATTGCAAATATTGCACAATATATGACATCACTATTCAACTGAAGCTGTCTTCCACTCTTAAAACAAGAAAGTTAATTAATATTCAATTTCCGTACACTGAGGTATTTTGCGAGTTTTGATTGAGCAATTTGTACCAAGTGATACCCCGTTATGCTATGGTAACACTGAGACATGCTTGAATAACCGTGCTTTAATTCTATTAAAGCATTTTGAAAAATTTTGAAATTTTGAATCCATATCAAGAAATACAAAAGATTGAACAAATTGGAATTATATACCATTTCTTGAGGTAGAGTGGGCATTTTTGGACAAATGTGAACTTGAGCTACGTCCGTTGGTGAAGAAACTAAACAAACGAATGCTTTGTAAATGTTCTCAGATTGAATATTTAAATGTTCCGAATTCACTTTTGGATGGTATAGTTTATAAATCCTCTACTTTTGTTAATCTGTTAATTAACTTTCATTAAAGCACAACTGAAATAAAAAAATATCCGCGTGAGAATATATGAATCACAGAATAGAAATTTAGGTGATTGGGTTTAGGTATTATGTTGAGGTTTGCCTTTCGCCCAGCGATTGGCCAGACGCCTGGGCACGAGGCAGCTGTTAACCTACGCTACTGCCAAACTCATTTTTCTTTCCAATGTAATAACGTATATATTAATAATTGTAAGAACGTATACGTAATTGTAATAACGTATAGGTAATGTAATATATCATACACTCGGAGGAGTCTTTCATGAGGATATCCAAACACTGAGACGTTTGTTGAAAACCGAGGCGAAGCCGAGGTTTTTGAACAAACTTCGAATAATATCATATAGGTCTAAATATGCCTAAAACAAAAGTAGAACAATAGTACCTGACTCAGGTTAGCTTTTATAGTTTTTTCAGGTATCCATATATACTCTAACTTAGTTTATCTTTTAATAATATCATGGGTGTAACTTATTTGCTATATAGTTTAAATAAAGTGTTGTTTGTTTTGCACGTGAATGAATGAATAAAGTGTCTGATTGCACTCGTACCAAACTTGTACAAAAATGTTTGCATAAAATAAGAATAATGAACGTAGTCAAGCATTTCTTCTACACGGAGAATCTTGCCGCCAGATTTTTATTAATTTCTTATTCACATTTCAACCAAATTAAACCAAAATTGAAAGAGTTGGTCTTTGGTCTATATGGTCAATCTTTCCACAAGCTTTAGCATCGTTTTATCTCAGTGATTTGCCGGTTTCATCAAAATATACGCAGCATTTGTGAGATATCCCTGGGACAGACAAACAAACAATTAAACTGACAAACAAACAAACCAAACAAACAAACAGGGGTAAAAACATGACCTCTTGGCGGAGGTAAATACTGATTAAATATTAAATGATATTGTTATATGGCTAGAGTTTCACTGGATGCAACAATGACTGTCATTGGTTGGTTTGTGGTCACACGACCTTAGCTAAATTGCAATGTCTACCGAGCGAGCAATAATTGAGAACTTATTGCCTGCTCGATCAATAAGTTTTCAATTGTTGCCCGCTCGGAACTTTGAACTCTTCCTATAAACAAAAGCTTGTTTGGTACGAAAAAAAGAATATTTATAAGTCTTCAAAGCACGTGTGACGATTAACTGAGAAATGTATTGCTGTTCGTTTGTTCTGAGACTTATATTTGTTTGGTTGAAGTGAAATTATGGAGCCAGGCGAAATGTTTTGGTAAGTCTTTATAGCGTTTGTCTTTTGTGTACTTTTCCTTGATAAACGTCGAAATTATTCAGCGAAACTCAAGCTATACAGGGTGTATCAAAAAAAAGGCTACCTTAGAAAATATAATTAACATTCTTTTCAAATAACCTATTGTATATTGACAGCCCTGGACACCTCTGAAGTCACGGATGCGTAAAAAACAAATGGTCGTATACACCTGGGAAATTACGATAACTTCTAAACGTATGAAGGAGCATAACTGAAATAAAAATGTTAATTATATTCATATCAGTTCGATTAAAAATGGTTCAACTGACCACAGGGCTGTCAATATACAATAGGTTATTTGAAAAGAATGTTAATTATATTTTCTAAGGGTAGCCTTTTTTTTGATACACCCTGTATAACAAAACACTTAATTCTGCTCCCTCGGGAAACAGTTAGTTTTGTTTTCCCTCGAGTCTCGATGTTTCCCTTGACTTCGTCCGGGAAACATTTAGATTCTCGGGAAAACAAAACTAACATGTTTCCCTCGGGAGCAGACATTAAGTGTATAATATTTTTCTCTTTATGAATTATTAATGATTTGAGAAGATTAATTAAACATTGTATTGGAAGTGCCCCGCAAGTCGGATAACTTGCAATTCGTGTACGAGGGAAACGTTGTTTCAGTAAGCAAGAAATTGTTTGTTTCTCGTAATGCTTGACACCCTTGCTCCGATATTATACAACTAAGAGAGCCTAAAGGTATGAGGAGAAATGAATAGTAATGCTATCTTAAATCTCCTCAATGTGACAATGTGACTATGAAGCAAAAATTAAATCTCATTAGGTTAAGAACACTTAAAGTGACAAAGTAACATTTTTGCAGTATTCCGTTTGCTTGCATCGTTGTTGGGATATTTTCAGTTAGTGATATGCGCGCAAATTAAACATTTTTACGTCACATATGTGCATAATGAGTTAGCGAAGAAATTAAACTTCCCCGGAGGGTACTTACCTGAAGGGGAGATGTAGTTCTCCGAGGACCTTCGAAGACTTATAGGAGCAACACTGGTGCAGATCCGCGGCCAGCAGCGGTCTGGGACCCACAAAATTTTTGTCATGCGTATTAACCATCCTCTTATTGAGTGACTGCTGAGGTTAGTGATTTACAGTAGCTGGGAGGGGTGGACTGGATGAGCCACCATGGTAGGGGATCCAGTACTGCTCCTATCAGTCTTCGAAGGTCCTCGGAGAACTACATCTGCCCTTCAGGTAAGTACCCTCCGGGGAAATTTAATTTCTCCTTCGTACCTTCTCCGACTGATACTCGCAATACTGGTGCAGACATACAAGATAGCTAATGTAAATCAAACAATACCAGATGTACTGGAAGTTAGTGTGTATATAATATAATATATATTATATTTTACCAAGAATAAAAACACAGTATCTTAACACAAAGTACTGTCTTCAACACTAGACAGTTATGTCTAACATTTAAATGCACTGAGAACTTTATGAGCAAAGTTTGCTCTGTCTGACACTTTATATGAAGGTTAAAGCACGAGGGAGAGGTTTTTATTTAACTGTGAAGACCGAGCGCGAAGCGCGAGGTCTTTACAGTTAAATAAAAACCGACTCCCGAGGGCTTTATTAACTTGTATATACTTGCCACACCCTATTCTTTTGTTTTTCGGAGGTTTCTACATTAGAAATTCAAGCTAATACATAGTTTGTTTTTGAAAAAGAGCAATTAGGGATTTGAAAATTCAATTGTGTTGTTAATTATGCTAATTTTTAACGTAAAGTTATCCCAGGTTATTATTTTTGCGTAATAACCTTCAACCCCGCATTTCCCCGGGAGAAATCAAATACCACCGCCTGCGTTTAAATTGGAGGTTATTACGGAGAAGTTAAAAACCGACGAAAAACAAAAGAATAGGGTGTGGCAAGTTTGTAAGATAGTGTTTCTCGAATGTTGTTGCCGATGACCAGTCAGCAGCCTCGAGTACAGTTTCAATAGGTAATCCACTATCCACTGCTTCTGATGTTGAAGCTGCTCTGGTGGAGTGACCTGTATAGGATACATCAACCCCTGCTGATCGAATTGAAGTACAAAGCCACCTTGCAATAGTTTGGCTTCCTATAGGCTTGTATGTGCTAATAAACGATAGTAAAAGTTGCTGATGTTGTCTGTGCTTGCTGGTACGTGTCATGTAATGCTCCAAGCATCTAACAACACAGATGGATGGTTCCAGCGGGTATCTGTGCAGGCAGATCTTCCGAGGCGGATGATAAGGCCTTGAATTCTTGACATGAGTAGGAAGACCCAACTGTCTGTTTTCTTCGAAACATGGTCACAGTCGAGTGCTGCAAGTTCATGAGATCGAGCAGCAGAGGTTAAAGCTAACAGAACAGTTACTTTAAGGCTCAATTCCTTGAGAGAAAGATTCTCAAGAGGCACTAATGAGGACAAATGTCTCAAAACAGGGCCTACTGACCAAGTGCAACAAGATCTTGGAGTTGTTGGTCTTAATTGGAATATGCCCTTCATGAATCTTGACACTACAGTACCGGTTACCCAGCTGGTGCCCATCTATTGGATCATGTAATTGGGAAATACAGGCTTTGTATACCCCAAGTGTCCTGTAAGCTAGATTCCGTGAGTTGAATTGTTCAGTTAAAAAGGCTAACACATCACTTACAGGTGCTGAAAAGGGACATCGTTGAATGCACCAGCTAGCCCACAACTGCCAAGGTCCTTCATATCTCTTTTGAGTGCTTGTCCGCCAGGATGCCAACAAGATTTTACACACCTCTGGTGAAAGTCCTGTTGCTTGTAGACGAGACCTGACAGCGGCCATACAGCCAGGTGAAGGGTCTTCCACAGTGGGTGTATCACTTGTGGACTGAATGGAAGAAAGAGTGTCTGCTCTGTTACTGGCAAAGGAGCTGGAAAGTCCACTAGCATTTCCAGTAGGGCTGGGTACCAGGGCTGTCCCGGGCACGTCGGGGCTATCACTAACCCTGTTGCTTGGTCTTGGTGCATCTTTCGTAGAATTCTCGGCAATAGCACTATTGGAGCATGAATAAACACCGTCCACTGGTTCCAGTTCTGAAGAAAAGCATCGGTCGCTATGGAACCCGGATCTGGATGCCTCGCTACATAAAGGGGCAACTGGTTGTTTATTCGGGATGCAAATAGGTCGACTTCTGGTACATAGTATCGTCGGGTTATCTTCCAGAAGATCTCTCTTTCCAATGTCCACTCGCTCCGGTTGTTGAAGTTCCTTGATGCAAAATCTGCATCGATGTTGGTCACACCTGCCACATGTTTCACTGTCACCCAAATCTGCTGTGAAAGGCAGAATGTCCATATTTCCAGTGCCAGTGATGCCAGCGACGGTGATCGTGTCCCCCCTCTTTTGTTTATGTAGGATACCGCTGTCGAGTTGTCCATGAGGAGTTGGATGTGGTGTGGATGTGATGATGTGCTCTTGACGAATGCTTGAATTGCAAGGTTGGCTGCCTTCAGTTCCAACACATTGATATGGGCTTTGGCCTCTTCCTGCTGCCACTGACCCCCTGTATTCTGGCCCAGAAAGCTTGCACCCAACTTTCTTGGAAGCATCCGTGGATATTGTCATATCGAATGGTGGAAGTGTTAATGTCATTTGGTTGTGTTGTGTTAGTTGGTTCGATGACCACCACTCCAATTCTTTGGACGCTTCTTTCGTCAAGGAGATTTGAAAAGTCTTGGCTCTGGTGAAACGACCGTTCTTGTATAGAGCTGCGATGTAGAGTCGTTGAAGGGCTCGGTAATACAATGGTGCCTCCCAAATTCCGATCCTGGCAGTCCGGTTCATTCGACCCAACAGTGCTGATAGCTCCACCATCGAACCTGCTTGTCTCTTCGCAAAGTCCTTGCACTCTGTCTGCAAGTTCTGGAGTTTGTCTTGAGGAACTGCAATGGTCATCTTCTTGGAGTCCAGAGATTCCCCCAGAAAGACAATTGTTTGTGTTGGTGATGGTGAGCATTTCTCTCGGTTGGTAATGAAACCGAGATCCGTGAGTAAGGCAGTTACTAGTTGAAATATCTTCTGTAATTCGGCTGCATTCTGATGGAGAATTAACAGGTCGTCCAAATAAATCACTACTCGTATTCCTGAAGATCGGAGAATGGAAATTACTGGTTTCAGCAGTTTGGCGAATGTTCGAGGTGCCGATGACAGGCCAAATGGCAAACACTGGTACTCGTATGTCACCCCTTGAAATTTGAATCGGAGGTACTTCTTGTGCTCTTGTGTTATTGGCACCGAGTAGTATGCATCCTTCAGATCGAGTTTCATTAGATAATCGTTCGGTTTGAGCATCGTCTTCACCAGGTCCAAACTTTCTAGTTTGAACTTCTGGGTCTGAACATGATTGTTCAGTGCCTTCAAGTTGAAAACAGGTCGTGCTTTGCCTGGTTGCTTTACCACAAACATTGTTGACAAGAATTGATCGTCCTGATCCCGGACCTCTTTCACTGCTCCTTTTGCAACCAGATCCACTATTGCCTGAGACAATAAGGTTTTTTGTTCCATCGATCTGGCCTTGGTTATCCTTTTGCGCCACTGATGAGGCTTCGAAATTAGGGGGATGTGATAACCCTAATGGACTGTTTCCAGGACTGATTTGTCTGAAGTTATTATTTTCCAATTTTGTACAAAATGTTTTAGACGACCTGCTATTTGTGATTCTGTAGACTTGATTTTGTTGAGTTTGGGTATCCTGTAGTCAGCTATGGTTAAGTTCATTGGTCTCTTTTGATAGCCTTGCTCGTTTGGCAAAGGGAGGTCTGACTGATGTTGAGTGACCATATGTTGAACTTGGGTTTGGGTTGGATGGTTTCTTGTCGGACCATTTTCAATTTCGTTTTCCCCACTGGCGCTGTGGGGTTGACGATGCACGAAAGGGCTTCTTTGCTATATCTTTCTGGAATGGTGGTTTGTATGGGGCAGCAATCATCTTTGCGTTTGTCTTGGAGTGGTCATGCTCACTTTGCACAACTTGGTGGAATTTATCTGGAAAGAGATGCTTATCGGTTGGAATATCTTCTTTGAGAATTCTCTTGCCGACATCTGTTAGGTATCCAGGGAAACGCTTTTGCCTCCAGCCATTAAAGCGGATATTGGCATTACCTATAATAGGACTAATACATCTTCCAGATAGGATTTGATTTCGTCTGGATCAGGGCCACTGGTTTCTTCACCCTCTTCTGGATTGGGCGGTTCATCTAACCGGTCTAATGCTGCTGCAATGGGTCTTGCCACAGTTAGGAATGGGGCTTGTCTTTCAACAAGGCCATCATCAGACCAAAACACTTCTTTTGTCTTGTGATAACCAAGCTTCTGTTTGATGTATTCTTTTGTGCCTGTCTCCATTGTTGGAGCAATAAGCACTTCTTCCATCCCTTTTATGGGGGGTATTTCTGCATCAGATCGCACCAAACCTCTTTGGTGAGTCGCTTGGTGAAGGAAGTTGTCAGAAATTTAGATACTTCGTCAGATAAGACAGCCTCTTTTGTTTCTGTATAAAATCTAGCCAAACGGCTGTTTGGAGATTCTTCGACCTGTTCTTGGTCGCTCTTTTCTTCTGAAGGGTTTAATAGAACCAACTCGGGTTTTAGTGCTTCTTTTAGAAGTGTTGGTAGCGTCTGCTGAAGTGTACTAGTGACTTGTTCGTTCACTATCTGTCGTATATCATCACCACTCAGCGACGATCTGTCCGAGCTGGTACTCTGGACAGCTTTCTCCATTTCCTGCGAGGCTGGTACCTGCAGGTTGAATAGACAGTCATTTAGACTGTGTATTTCGTCCCACAAACGAGATTTCTGTGGGATTGAAGTCATCAATTCCGTGCATACTAAGGTAATATTTTTAAGTTGTACAACACTTTACGTCTCACTATCAACATAACATAAAAGACAATCACTCGCTTACCTCGCTATTGGTCATGTTTTCTCGAAAACCTTGAGGATTACGAATATTCGTGATGGATTGTAATCGATTTTCTCGAGCTTGTAAATGTGAGTCCAAACCGAAGCTTTGCCCACGAAATAAGAGTAAGATGATGGTTAATACGCTTGACAAAAATTTTGTGGGTCCCAGACCGCTGCTGGCCGCGGATCTGCACCAGTATTGCGAGTATCAGTCGGATAAGGTACGAAGGAGAAGGTTATTTATCTTTGCTTATATCAACCTAATACTTGTTCATGAAAATCTACATCCGAGTGGTGTTGTGAGACACGCACACGCATCCTTCGAAGTAGGCTAAAGGTTTTTGTCATTCTGAAGCGATAGTAACTTCTACTTTAGTTTGAAAATAGCAAAGAACGATATACTGAATACTGAATTGTTTGACAGGTAAATGATATATTATGCACATGTGACGTCAGGGTGCTTAACAAGGAAACGAAAATTAAACTCAAAAATATATACGTTACTTTGTCATTTTAAATGTTCTTTTAAATCACAGATGAAGAGATAAAGACAGATCAACAAACAAAACTTAATGTAAAATGCGATACTTATCGAAAACAAAACTGAGCGGGAAAAATCATGGGAGTGAAGTACGTTGTTAAAACTGAAGAGTTGTATTACGAGGTTTTATTAAAGTTCTTTTTTCACCGGAATACAGTTAAAGCAGACAAGATTCCTCTTGATAAAGACATGTTAATGTAAAACATAGTATATAGACATATTGGGCCAGGTGCAGAAATGGCGATTTAGTTAGAGTGTTTAAGGATCAGACAGTGAGTAGAAAAACAAGATATAATCTCGGATTTAACCTTCGTCGATCGACCACAACATTGCAAAACTAAATATAATAGTTGATGGGTCTTCTCCGCCACGCCATTTTGAAAAAGCCCTGGGTACGAGGTTGTGTTTTGTACGTCAACCATTGGTAGTAAACATCACTGCAAACGTTTTGCGCATGAGCGACGTCCTAGCTCGGCCTCATAAAAAGAGCGGGGAAACTCTGAAATATTTGGGCTGGTCCCGAGAGTCCGACACAAAATTTAAAATTATAAGCATACTACCAAAAAGATAAGGTAGGTAATTTGTGCATGCCTTCTTTGTCAATATTGTAACATATTCTGAAATTACATGATAATAGTTTATTTCAAGCACACAATTAATTAATAAGTAGTTACAAAGAAGAAAAAATTTACATGATGGTGCTTATGTCATCTAAAATAACTAAAAAGCTAATCCAGTCAGATGACATTTACAGCATAAATAGTTACAGTTTACAAGCCAGGGACGTACAGAAAATAAAGATGGTATAAATTACATAGGCAATGATACAGTAACGACAATATAACAAAATACAGTATACGACAATATAACAAAAGCCGAATCAGCATAGAATTCCTGATTCAGTTTTTGCCATATTGTATAACAACCCCTTCGTAATTTTCTTAAAACACAAATGAATCGTTACTCTCAGCGAATTCACGCATGAGCAAACGTTCGGCAGCGGTATTTTGGTCGTATGTTACATGAAGTAACGGGCTTTGCGTGACGTTGGCGAAGTGAAGTGGAGAAGAAGTTGTTTTACGACAATCTTGCTCGCTGGAGTCGTTGACTGCTTTCTGCTATGTTTGCTGTCGGAATTTCAAGACAAGTACATGTTTCTATACCTTGTAACAACACATTAAGACTGTAATGTTTGTTGAGGTCGTGAGAAAATGGGAAATTATCCAGATACAAAACGAAAACTTGGCGAATCTACACAAGAGGATTCACAGGATAGCATTGTTGAAGTTCCGAAGAAGTACGTACAGTATTTTAATATTGTTACTGATTTTCTAAACATTATTTCTTAATATAAGTAAGTTCATACGTTACAATGTTTGTTGTAAATAACATTCGTTTGTTGGTAAATTTGTTTCTTGATTGAATCCTTCATATGTTTATATTTACATTGTTATCAGTCAAATCCAAGTGTGCCCATCCCCACCCCATCCCCCACCCCCCAGGACACCGCCGGCCATTGACCTCCCCAGGGGGGTAGGGCATTAGATATGTAATATGTATTCTGAGCCTTTTGAAGCTGGCCAAATGTTCATATACTATAGAGCAAAGTGAAAATGTGGTAAACTGCTGAAATACCATATACCTCCCATACTGGAAAGTTTGTATGTTACACCGGATATATCCAGCGTAGAGTTTCATAGATTACGCCAAATTTGGTGTAAGAGTAATCTAATTTTGGTATAAACTGTTGGTGTGGCGTAAAGTGTATCAGTGTGGTGTATATACTTTCTGTCAGTTCGGTGTAATAAATCTGGCATGAAAACTTTGAAATAAACAAAATGATCATACCTTAATTTGTTGTAACTATAAAATGCTACATTATTTGACAAAAACATAGGACATCGAGGATTATGTGGGACAATGAAGGACTAACGTTTGATAGCACACGCAGCAGTCTGCACTTGAACATTTATATATCAACAATACAAAGCAAGGACAATATGTTGTGTTGGGCGTTTGTTCTGGTTTGCTTTTATATATAAATCTTAATCTATTAATGGAAATAAACAAAGTGTTGTCTTTTGAGAGTTTTCTGACCTTTGAACAGAATTCTGTAAATTCTTCCCTGAAAATGCAGGAAATGGCATTTTTGAGACTCTAGATTTCAAAACATTTCTGGGGTCACATGCCCCAGACTCTCCAGAAGAGTCCCTTTTGTGAACCCCCCCCCCCCCTAATATAAAAATCATTCCGTGGTCTCTGATTACTTAAGAGTTGTATTTGAGGTTGTATTCAACTGCCAAAATAGAGGAAATGGATTGTTGATGTGAAATTTACGTTTACTAACTTTGTGTTATGCAACATCTGTTCTTTGATAATAGCCAAATTAAATCAGATTAAAATGACATTATATTTGATATTACTTTTATTGCACAACAGACATGAATTTCCATGGTGCACCGAAGGTGAACCAACCCCCTGACTGGCATACAAAAGTTTGAGAAAATTACTGGTGTAAATATCCAGTGGACAAATAATGAACTTTCCAGTATGGTATACCTCTGAATATAAGCCCTGGGCTTATATTCATCCATAAGCATTTTTGGGGGGCTTATATATGGGGGTGGGGGGTGGGGGCTTATATACAGATGAGATTTTGTGTTAGACAACAGATAACATTTTATTCCAAGATAACCTAAGAAAAGTACTGGTTAACATAACAATCATCAGGGCCATCGGAGTGACACTAAAAGTGGGGGCCCGGACCCAAAATGTTTAGGGGGCTCCCAGGGCATGCTCCCCCGGGAAGTTTTGAAGTCTAGTGTCTCTGAAATGCCATTTCCTGCATTTTAGGACAAGGATTTACAGAATTCTAAAGGTCCAAAAACATCATAAAATATTCAAAAGACAACACTTTTCTGGACATTGAATATGTGCATTCAAATTTCTTTAATCTTTATTCGAAGTTGTGGGTTAGCTAGGGTTAGTGATTTTGTGGCCTTGTTTATTAATGGCCTTGTTAAAAAGTGGGGGGCCCAAACATATTCTGCACCCCCCCCCCCCCCAAAAAAAAAGTGGGGGGCCCATCCCCCCTTCCAACGCCCCTGACAATCATAAGATACAAACAATCATAAGATACGAACAATCATAAGATACCAACAATCATAAGATACCAACAATCATAAGATACCAACAATCATAAGATACCAACAATCATAAGATAAGTAACATATTAAGTTCTAAGGATTTTGGGTGAAGGAAAATTCGAGTGTAGAATATATACATTTTGAGACCAAACTGGGACCAGTTGCGAAAAATGCAACTACACGGGCCTTCCGGCAGGAATTGAACCCACGACCTTGCGATTCTAGTGCAATGCTCTGACCACTGAGCCACGGAGGCCGTTGCCGAGAGCATGATCGTGAGTTCTGTATATATAATAAGGTGGTAATGCCAGGAGAGAATTGGGTATATTATAAGTAATATTGGGCATTTCACTCGATTAACAAGTGTTTTATAGTCAGATACTGGGCTTATATTCATTCGTAAGCATTTTTTGGGGCTTATATACGGGGAGGGTGGTGGCTTATACATGGAATGGCCAGTGTTAGCAAATTGATGGGCTTATACATGGAGGTGCGCTTATATTCTATTTGGGGGGGGGGGGGGGGGCAGGGGGGGGGGGTTATATTCGGAGGTATACAGTATTTTTTAAAAATTTTTTTGGTAATGAAAAACTGACTCTTCGAACGGATTCCTGTTATATCAGAGTTAATAATATACATGAAAAATTTCTCAATTCTGATTGGCTGAAAGGAGTGCAATTTTAGTGTAATACAGTGCAGAAAAATGAAATACAGTGAGTAATTCCATGCCATTTCAACACAAAAAAACCTGATTTGACACCCACCCTCTCCAAATTTCTTTATATTTTGCAGGCAGTTAACATTATGTGGGAATAGCTTAAATCCAAAATTTGAGCATCATAGCTGCAATAGTTTTTGATATATCGCAATTCGAAATATGGCCCGAAAAGTAAAAAAGTGGGTGTGGCCAGTGCCAAATTCACCACTACCGCATTTTACATTTTGACTTGTAACTTCGTACCCGTACATGGTATATCCATCAAAATTTGCACAAGGATGTATTTGTATGTGGATATTTCAAAAATTGCACTTTCATCGTATCTGCAACCAGTAATTTGTTATGGCACAGCAAAAAGTCTAATTATGTGTTTCCGAAGGCACGAAATATACATCATCTTTATTGGAAAAATTTTATGGAAGCCATACAGACACAACAGTGATTTTTTTCCCACATCATATTCACATGCTATTCTACGTTCAGGCAAAATTTGGTGATGGTTAGTTGCTTGCTTTTAAAATTAGAGCCCTCTAAAGTTGTTGTATTTTCTAAAGAACTTTAATAGTGCGTTTTGGATGTCTCTTAAGAATAAAGTACATTCATTGAGAAATGAGACCACCAAATACCTTAATGTTTGATTCTTTCCTTCTTTATTATTAAATAGTACAATATATTTAAAAATGGGGGATACAAATGAATAATGAGCAATGTTCATGGATAGTGTAATTACTGTAAGAATTTTCTAAATCTTTGTTGTCATAAAGAAGATTTCGGAATCGATTGCAAGTGGAATTTCTTTGTGACAAGCCATGGTAAGTCACCGTGCGATGGTGTAGGTGGCACAGTAAAAAGACTTGCAGCAAGAGCAAGTTTGCAAAGACCATATGACAAGCAATTACTTTCAGCACAAGAAGTGTTTACATTCTGCAAAGAAGAAATCAAAGGCATTGAGTTCATTTTCATTTCACAAGCAGATATGGCAATTACAAGAACGACTTTAGAGCCACGTTACACAAATGCCAAAACTGTACCAGGAACATGCAGCTTCCGCTTTCTGCTTCTTGCATTGGTACAAAAAGGATATCAATGGATCAAAACTATGCACTACAATTTAATTTTTTATCTACCCCTGCCAGTGAACCAATTGTACTTTCAGTGAACTCTTTTGTTGTATGCTTGTATGATGAAGAAAAATGGATTGGTTTGATTGAAGAAGTTGACAATGATCAAAGAGATGCAAAAATAAGGTTTATGCACCCAAAGTGTATCGCAAGATCATATTTCTGGCCAGTGAAAGATGATACTTGTTGGGTTCCGGATGAGAACATTATTTGTAACATTGGTGTTCCAACAACAGTCACTGGGAGGCAGTACAAACTGCATCCTAAAGACCAAGAAGTCTTACGCGCATTCATGGATAAACAGTAGTGATATCTACTGCATAGGTTTTGATCGAAGGCAATTTGATACAAGAAATAACAGTTACTCCTGGAGAACATAATGTACTAGTAATAAAGAAGGATAAAATCAAACATTAAGGTATTTGGCGGTCTCATTTCTCAATGAATGTACTTTATTCTTAAGAGACATCCAAAACGTACTACATGTATTAAAGTTCTTTAGAAAATACGACAACTTTAGAGGGCTCTAATTTTAAAAGCAGGCAACTAACCATCACCAAATTTTGCCTGAAAGTAGAATAGCATGTGGATATGATGTGGGGGAAAAATCGCTGTTGTGTCTGTATGGCTTCCATAAAAAATTGTCCAATAAAGGTGATGTATATTTCGTGTCTTCGGAAAGACATAATTAGACTTTTTGCTGTGCCATAACACATTACTGGTTGCAGATACAAAGATGAAAGTGCAATTTTTGAAATATCCACATACAAATACATCCTTGTGCAAATTTTGATGGATATACCATGTACGGGTATGAAGTTACAAGTCAAAATGTAAAATGCGGTAGTGGTGAATTTGGCACTGGCCACGCCCACTTTTTTGCTTTTCGGGCCATATTTCGCATTGCGATATCGCAAAAACTATTGCAGCTATGATGTTCACATTTTGAACTTAAACTATTCCCACACAATGTTAACTGCCTGCAAAATATAAAGAAATTTGGAGAGGGTGGGTGTCATGACTGTGTTGAAATGGCATGGAATTACTCCAGTGCAAATTTTGTAATTTTTTTAATTGGCACAAAAATCATTTTTTACTGTTAATTTTTATCCATGTATTAGTGTTATTTGAACAAAGCATTTTGATTATTGGAAAGATTTTCTTTATGATAAATTTTTTCCATGTACATGTACATGTATATTATTAATAAGTACTGTTATAGCATGGTTTCGAGTGCAATTTGTAAAAAAACACACACTTGTGAGTTTTTCAAAGACCTCCAATAGCACTTGTCCTTCAGACTCATGCAATTTTGATAGTCTTTGACTTTTCCATTTGACTTGAACTAGAACATGTAATTATGTGTCTGCAGATAAAAAAGGGCTTCAAAAATATTAGTTTTTCAAGAAATCTGTTTTTTAGTTTTATTATAATGATGATGAAGTTGGTTGAGTAGTGTGAGGGAGGGAGGGAGGGAGGGAGGGAGGGAGGGAGGGAGGGAGGGAGGGAGGGAGGGAGGGAGGGAGGGAGGGAAGGGGCTAGGGAGGGAGGGAGGGAGGAAGAGGGGGAGAGAGAGGGAGGGAGAGAGAGAGAGAGAGAGAGAGAGAGAGAGAGAGAGAGAGAGAGAGAGAGAGAGAGAGAGAGAGAGAGAGAGAGAGAGAGAGAGAGAGAGAGAGAGAGAGAGAGATGTTTCCTTTTGTTATATAATTTAATGTATTTGTTATTTGTGTTCTTTTCTGGTTTTTATTTTCAGGAAGAGGCTTAGAACAACTTCAGACTATATCTATAATACATTGTTTGTGAGTGGTCAAGACAGTGATGTGACACTTGTTGCTCTTGGTTAGTTTCCTTTTTCCTTCACAGTGGAACTGCAGTGTTTTTACTGAACAGTACAGTATACTGTATATACATGTATACATTAATAACTACTTAATAACCAAGAGTGGGGTCTTTACGGTAAAATATTAAACCGAGGTCTTGCTATATTGGCCGAGCGATGGCCAGGTTAATACGTTCAAGACCGAGGTTTAATATTTTACCGTGAATACCGAACGGGCGAGGTTATTAAGTAGTTTATTATAATTATAGCACTTTTTATTTCAAAATCAATCTTGTATTTCTTGGTCTTCGCTTTCTTTAACTTCGTCAAAACACCGAACTAGTGTTATTTTCTGCCGTTTGTTTCTCGTCTGGATACTAGAATTGTAATTTGCATGTCGTTTATTTCATTTTTTTGTCGTTTTTCGGCAATAAAAGTTTCTTGTTAGGATTTTTTGTTTGTTTCCAATCGTAGGGTATTAACAATTTTCATAATGCCCGCGGGCATTACGGAGAAATCTCGCCACGTCAGTAACCAATCACAGCGCGTGATTTTACCGGAAGTAATCCGTGCCATATAATAAGTATTGTTTAAAGTGTCTATGAAACGAAAATTAAGTCTGTTTTATTTGAAAGAAACTTAAAATGACAACGATAATAATTTCAAATGAAGTCGAATCACTGCTGTAGAGAAACGTTTTCTGACTGCCCCAACCGGGAATCGAACCCAAGGTCTCCGGCTTAACGTACCAGCGCTCTACCACTGAGCTATTGGGACTCCCAGTTGAGGCAGTCAGAAATATCCATTATATGAAATACCGTACGCAAACGACAACGTAACATCTTTGGCAGTTTTTCGTTTCCTTGCTTCGTTGTTGAAATATTTCAGGTTGTTTAATATGCAAATTAATATTTGAATATGTATGATAATGACTTATCGGAGAAGATTATATATCTTTGCTATTATTAAACCAAATTAATTCGATGGAAGCATGTGGAGGTGTATTTAGATGTATAGGTTAAAATTATGTAGAAAAAAAATGTACTTTACATTTCACCGTTAATTGTATTTTTCTCACGAATTGTTACAGTGCTTATATCACTTGTGGGGGTTTAATGTATTTAAATAGAGCAGGAAAAAAATCAGTTAATAACTTATTTTGCCGTTTTTGATTTAGTCAAATAGTTCCTGACATATACTGTATTGGCTTCTGAACATGCCAATTCTCAAAAATTTCCGTCGTTCATTTTAACACCTTGGGGGCCTGGGATTCAGGAACGAGTCAATCCAAAACAACTACGTTTCGGCTTATTGTTCACAAAAACACATATATTTGACTGAAAAATCGAAATGTTGAGCTCACACCCGTTTTTCAGTACGCACGAGAGTTCCAACAAAGAAGACGGTCGGCTTAGGTTCCTGAGTCCCAGGCCCCCGTGCTTAAAAATGAACGATAGAACGTTTTGGCGAAAAGCCGAAATTGGCATGTTTAAAGGCTTATATCTCAGAAACTATTAAAGTAAATCAAAAACGGCAAAATAAGTTATTAACTAACTTTTTTTGCTCTATTCAAGCTTCGGGGGAAAGTGGCAGAGTCCACTTACCCCCGAAGCTAGCGTAGGTCGGAAAGGAGCTCTGACTCGCAGGGTAACTTATACATTGGTGATTTGCAATAAATCTCTTGAGCTTTAGGAGACAAAAATAAGGCAGGCGGCCATGTTGGAGGAAAACATACTCCAAATACAATAGCTGCTAATGAAATTCTTTCGTTAAAGTTCCTCGAACATGGCCGCCATGACGACAAGTGCAAACCGAGAATTCTTCTTATATATTTTCAGGCATTGAATGGAAACTGCACAAATTATATTTATGTCAGGTAAGTGTAAGCACTGTAGGATTTGATAGGATTTTAAGGTTACAGGATACCCTAGGAAGCCATTTCAAGAAATTTGTTACCGCTCGCTCAATTTTTTCCCCGATTTGTCTCAAATTTGCACCAAATGTAGTTAAGTATTTGACGGACACTATCGTATTATACAATAAATAAGAAATAAAATATTGTTGCAGATATACTCATCAGTTTAAAATCACAGTACTTTCGCGCCGCGGTTTAAGGCGGTCTTTGGTTTTACCAAAAAGCTCTCAATTTATCGTATTTACACTTCTCAATGTTTGTTCTAAAAAAGTGTGTTCGCGCGTGTTATTACTCGGGCTACCGCAGGTAGACGAGCCTAGGTTTCGCGATTCTTGTTTATGTAAAAATTACCTGAGTTACAAGCTTTTATTTGTCAATTGCTTGGGCCACAACAGAGGTCGAGAAATAAAATATCCTAGCTGCTAAACCACTACATTAATTTAAAAAAAAATATGCGAACACACTTTTTTAGAACAAACATTGAGAAGTGTAAATATGAAAAATTGAGAGCTTTTTTTGTAAAACCAAAGACCGCCTTAAACCGCGGCGCGAAGGTTCTGTGATTTTAAACTGATGAGTATGTCTGCAACAATATTTTATTTCTTATTTACTGTATAATACGATAGTGTCCGTCACATACTTAACTACATGTGTTGCAAATTTGAGACAAATCGGAAAAAAATTGAGTGAGCGGTAACGAATTTCTTGAAATGGCTTCCTAGGGTATCCTGTAACTTCAACATCATATAGACGTCGGCTAAATTAAAAATATCAGTGCCCAACACAAAACAGGAATAAAAGCCATCCAACACAGGATAAAAATAACATAATATTTAATAAAATCTAGCGTTTCGTTGTTTACTCGAACAACATCTTCAGAGATAAAAAACAGAATTATAATTACATGAATAGACCTAAAAGAAAGAAAGAACTAAGAATATATTAAGGGAAAAAAATACTTGGGTTTCCTATTTCTCTTCACAAAAACTTAGGTAGGGTAGGTCGGATTTTTTTAATTTTTTTTAATTTAGTGCCTAGGAATAACAATAATATTCTTTCCAACACCAAATGTCAATTGCGCTAGCACATCTATTAAAGCTAATTTTGAGCACATTACTAGGTTCTGACGCCGCGCTTTCTATCCCAAGATGCAAATCATGCTGCAACTCGGGCCCATGCTCCTTAAAAATTGAATAAAAAGATTAGGGTCGGCATTTTGCTTGCGAAAAACTAGGTAGGGTCGGGAAACCGGAAACCCAAGGTTTGTTTGTTTTTGGTAGAGTTGAGCCGATGTTAAAAAAAAGCCGATTGCCGATACCGATTGTTAAGAGCGGATATTTCCCCACCATCGGCCAATTAATCGGCAAAACCGATGTTTGCTAACCTGATGGTCAGTGCTCCCGTTTTGTCGTTTTATTTATCTCAAGTTTTGCAATGAGAGGAAGTCATCAAGGTAATTCTCGTATTTTGAGCGCAAACCAATTTTGTAACGTGACCGAGAACGCGATTATTGACGCCGTACCACAGACAATCGCTCCCCGATTTTGACGGGAGGGTTGCGACTGTTCACAGGCTATGATAAACGAGGACGAGAGAGCCGAAATACGAGGATGAGAGTCACGAGACAGCCGATCCGATGGTGAAAGACAATCGGCCGATGGCCGATTGTGAGAAAAACTAGCCGTTAATCGGCTCTGCCGATATTTTGCCGATGATCGGCTCACCTCTAGTTTTTGGCCTTACAGGTTACATGATAGAAATGCGGTAATTGACACAAGTAAAAGAAAGATAAACGTAACCTGTAATATATTTTTAGTTTTTTCTTTTGATTGGTCTATTCATGTAATTAGAATTCTGTTTGTCACCATATATATTCATGCAACTAGTGTATCATGTAACTCGTTCGTTCGTTCGTTCGTTCGTTCGTTCGTTCGTTCGTTCGTTCGTTCGTTCGTTCGTTCGTTCGTTCGTTCGTTCGTTCGTTCGTTCGTTCGTTCGTTCGTTCGTTCGTTCGTTCGTTCGTTCGTTCGTTCGTTCGTTCGTTCGTTCGTTCGTTCGTTCGTTCGTTCGTTCGTTCGTTCGTTCGTTCGTTCGTTCGTTCGTTCGTTCGTTCGTTCGTTCGTTCGTTCGTTCGTTCGTTCGTTCGTTCGTTCGTTCGTTCGTTCGTTCGTTCGTTCGTTCGTTCGTTCGTTCGTTCGTTCGTTCGTTCGTTCGTTCGTTCGTTCGTTCGTTCGTTCGTTCGTTCGTTCGTTCGTTCGTTCGTTCGTTCGTTACAAACTGACGTTAGATCCTAAAACTCAGAAAAATCTGAGCTGTAGACGGGACTAGAGATAAAGTTTTCTGTGTTTTGACGTCCAACGACTCAAAAATGTAATTGGCGTTCTTTTTAGTCGAACTACTTCAAGAGCATGTTCTTGGGACCGTGGAAAGAGGCGCAGGAGAATCTCATTAAGCTTGAAATACCTGACGAGAACATTGATGAAGAAGGTGTGTGAATATGGCCATTGTTGTTTTCATAACCTGACAACCTGTGTTCGTTTTGTGTGTTTACGTTTCAAAACATTTTCCGGAAGGGAAAATCTTCTATTTTAAAGAACTTTTGAGCTTATATAGATTGATTTTTTCAGCTTTTACGAATCTATAATGTCAGTCTTTGAAACCTGTTTGATATGTAAAAAAACTTCACCGCATACTGTACGTCCTACGTACATAATGATTAGGAATAAAAGTGGCATTTTAAGTAAATCACTCGAAACTTCTGTACTCTTATGTAAATACATCTGTGTGACGTAAGCTTCCTCAATAAAGATGATTATTGTTATTATTAGTGTTTGTTAATACATACGTACATGTACCTCTACACATGCAACTTTGTTGGTCAACGCCGGCGATATTCCTGATTTTCCAAAAAGTCTTTATTTTTTGAATGAATGAATAATCTTTAATATCCAAAATAGCAGTAAAAACTGAATTGCTTAGGATTTACATTCACACATTTATGCATGTGTGACCTATCTGATAGATTTATTTTCACTATTTCAGTGTTACATCTTTGTAGTTTTGTGTACAAGTTTTTATGTTTTTATTTGCCAGGTTCTTTAGTTTTTCGGTTTGGGTTTTTTGTAATTCAAGTTATTGTTAAAATGTAATTCTTTCTAGCCTTGCACACTGCTTTTGGCTCGTTCTATTGTGATGAAGTGGAGATATCGTGTCGTAAGGTCGTGCCGTTGCTTGCTGTAGCATGCATGTTTCAACTGGTAAGTTATTCTCAATCAGCGTTGATTTTGAAGCGTTCCTTATTTTTAAAGAACTAAGTAGCTTTACTTGGTTCAAGTTAAGTGTTCGTACTAGTACCCAGTTTCATTAAGACCTGGTTCCTGCAGGAACTCCGGCGGATATTTGTATAGGTAATCGCACGGGCCGAGGAAAATTAAGGTTTAATTTCACGAGTGTTTTCCAAATTTTACAAAACTGCTCGAGTTGCGAAGCGACGAGGGTAATTTGTGAGATTTTGAAAACACGAGTGAATACGAGAACTCATGCGATTACAGTAGGTGTTAATAATATCGCGGGCAAAATTATTGAAAAGCTACATATGTTATGTCCAGAAAATGTCGAAATAGATGTACAACGTACAGTACCTTATCACGGTCGGTGCTCGGCAGCATTCTAATTTTCCTCGCTCTATCGCTGTTCCTGTAGCTTTCTTTTTGTTGACACAGGCAAAAGTTCGTAAGTTGTATTCATTTTCACTAATAGTTTACAACCCTTCAATAGTTTAAATTAGCTAAAAGTAAACAAGAAAGCATTTTCAGTGTGTTGTTGGTGTTCTTGTTGTTGTTGTTGTTTTTGTTGCCGTTGCTGTTGTTGTCGTTGTTGTTGGTGTTGGTGGTGGTAGTGTTGGTGTCGGCGTTCGTGCTCTTGTCGTTGTTATTGTTGTTGTTGTCATATCTGTTGCCGTTGCTGTCGGTGCTATTTGTGATGTCGTTGTTGCTGGCGATGGTGTTGTTGTTGATTGCTGATGTTGTTGTTGTTGTTGTTGTTGTTGTTGTTGTTGTTGTTGTTGTTGTTGTTGTTGTTGTTGTTGTTGTTGTTGTTGTTGTCGTCGTCGTTTTCGTTGTTTGTGTTGGTGGTGATGGTGTTGTTGTTGTAAGGATTAGAAAAGGAAGAATGACCTCATCACAGCGGGTGCCACGCAAACTAAGTTATAAATGAAAACATAACTTGTTGTTTTTAATGTTTTTGCAGGATGGCTTACTTGCAAAATGTGCTGAGATGATGGTGGAGAATATAAACAGTGAGACAGTATGTCGTTATCACGCCGCTGCTGTACAATATGGACAGTTGTCCGTTGAAAATAAGTGTGTGGAGTGGTTGGAAAGAAGGATCACATCCAGTGCTACTGTAGAGCTTCTTAAAGATATCGGGTATGCGCTGAAAAAACAGACTAAAGTTACTAAACTAAACTAAACTAAACTAAATTTAACTAAACAACTAAACTAAAACAACTCAACTCAACTCAACTCAACTCAACTCAACTCAACTCAACTCAACTCAACTCAACTCAACTCAACTCAACTCAAGTAAACTGAACTGTGCTTGACTAAATTAAACCGACTCAAACTAAGCTACTAAACTAAACTCGTCGTAACTCTAGACTAGACTAGACTAGACTAGACTAGACTAGACTAGACTAGACTAGACTAGACTAGACTAGACTAGACTAGACTAGACTAGACTAGACTAGACTAACCTCGAATCGAATCGACCAGATCCGAATCGACCAGATTCGAATCGACCAGACTAGACCAGACTAGACTGGACTAGACTAGACTAGACCAGACCAGACCAGACCAGACCAGACCAGACCAGACCAGACCAGACCAGACCAGACTAGACTAGACTAGACTAGACTAGACTAGACTAGACTAGACTAAGACTAGACTAGACTAAGACTAAGACTACAGTAGACTAGACTAGACTAGACTAGACTAAAGCACGTTGTTTGTTCCTCATGCCGAATAAGACTTTAGCTTTGTAGTCGTTTTCATCTTCGTTCCAAAATCTAATCTTAACTGGTAAGCATGTTGAAAACATGACACACTAGCTCGAATCTGCTGCGTTAAAACGTTTGTTTTTGTTTTAGTATATATACTCTTTAACTCTATGGCATCCGACTCTCAAGTGTTATGTATTTACTGTGGCTAACGCTGTTTTAACATTACAACAATGACCAGCCAGTGTAAATAGGAGAAGATTAAGTCAATAAGTCAATAATACTGAAATTGTAAACCTAGAATGCACTATACACTTTTGTGGGATAATATTCTTTGAATTGCTCCTCGTTTCCATTTACTTTTGACGAGATATGGCTATTTAAACAGTGCACAGCATTGAAATACGGGATGTGCACCAGAAGGTTCTGGTGTCGTGTGAACACCTTCAAAGCGTCGTTAAATTATGACGGACTTAACCACATTTTATCGTTTATTTTCTCTACTGGACTGGTGTGAACGCAGTCTGAATCAACTTATCTTGCACATTGTAACAACAAGTGTTTATTCTTTAGTGTTGAGCTTATGGAACAAGTCATCAAGTCACCCAACCTCTTTGTCATGCAAATTGAAGTAGATACTTACAATCTGGCCAAAATGTGGATGTTCTTAAAACTGAACCCCAATTGGGAGGGAAGCAAAAAGGATTTACTTGTACAGTCAAATTCATTTTTTCAATCCAGAACTAGCGATAGGTCGTTTTTGGAGACCGACGAAGGGGTGAAGTTTGCTAGTGTTTTTCAGTCCGTCCGGCTGCATCATGTAATTTGTGATATAAAGGCAGTCCGACAATTGGATCAAGACAAGATTATACCAAATGGTGGGTGTAGCTAATGCGCTTCTGTACTTATTTTTATAGGTAATAGCATGGTTTTGGAAAAAACATGCACGAGTGAGTTTTTCAGACTATCAAAATGGCACGAGTCCCATGGACGAGTACTGTTTGAGGTCTTTGAAAAACCCACGAGTGTATGTTTTTCCAAATTGCACCAAAAACCATTGCTATTACCTATTATTCTCAAACGCATTAATAATTCATGAGGTAATTAGCCAAGCAGAGAAAAGTATATTGCCATGTGCATGAGTTTTGAAACCTGGGAAAGGTCGCGCAAACTGAATTTATAATTAAGAAATTAGATAATAAACGGCACAAACAAAGAAGCGTTTATTACCACATTTCTCAATTATAAATTCAACGTGAAACCATTGTTTAATCTAATATGCACCAATATCACCAAGTCCCTCTACTATGATTCACGATTGAGAAGCTATTTCATAAACTCGTGTATCGTGTTTTACCAGGGGTTACAAACACTCGAGAACAACAAAAATTACTCGGCCTATTACCTTCGTAATTTTCGATGTTCTTCGTGTCTGTAAAACCTTCGAAAACAATAAAAGTTACTCGGCTTGCAGCCTCGTGATTTTCACTATTCTCTCATGTTTTACAAACACTCGAGAACAATGAAAATTACTCGGTTAACGGCCTCGTGATTTTCATTGTCCTCTCGTGTTTGTAACCCCTGGTAAAACACTCCCACTCGTTTGTGAAATATTACATTATATACATGAAAAAATGTTCAAGCAACTGTACTTACAGTTTTCTTTTGGCAGTGGCCACTCTTCGCATATTTGGTTGTTTAAAAACGCTTTGCTTCTACCACTTGTCGAAAAAGTTTACTTAAAGCATTAAGGTCTTCGTTAAGGTTTGCAGGGTCATTTCTGTAAAGCGCTCTCAATTCGTCAGAATTTATGCCACAAAAATAAAATAGATATCGTTAGAAAGCTATTAATTTGTAATTCGCGAATATTTTTAAGATTATTGAACAAAATCACTTGAAACTTTGCATAGTGCTACAGTTCATGCAACTAAACATGAAAGACAAGTTACAAGTGATTTTGATCAATAATCTTAAAAATATTCACGATTTTCGAATATGTTAATTAGAAAAAAACGAACCATAAGTTATCTCATTTGAATTTCACATAAGTCTAAATATCTCAAGAACTAAGTAAAATATGAAAAAGCTGTAAATTGATATAGTTCTTTCAAATAAGACAAACTTAATTTTAGTTTCATATACACTTTAAGTCGCCCCGAGTGAAGCCCTCTGGTTTTAATTAAAAAAATCACAATTATTAACGGTTTGTGTTTATCGCGAAACCAAAGACACCATTGTATTCTACAAATTAATAGCTTTCTAACGATATCTATTTTATTTTTGTCGCATAAATTCTGACGAATTGAGAGCGCTTTACAAAAATGACCCTGCAAACCTTAACGAAGACCTTAAGAATCTTCTAGTTTTCTTGCAGGCACTTTACTGGACAATAATAAGGAATAATTAGCTTCAAATTTGAACGAAATGTTTTCCTATAATCCAAATGTTGGCCGCCATCTTTGTTTATTCTGTGCAGGAAGAGCCTGGGCACGAGATTGGAAAATGTCATCCGTCAAAATCTGCTGTGCAATTTTTATTGTTTTTGATTAGTTCATTGGCTTGAAAAATTTGCACTGTATTTCCTTCTGGGTGTTTGTAGAAAATACTTGTTTCTATCTGTCAAACTGACTTGATACCGCAACATTTGATGCGACATAAAATGACGTCATGTCAGTTTTAGAGATGGAAACAATTCCTGACAATAAACAAGTCAGTTCATCGTGAGACCTTAGCCATGAAGAAAGTCAAGTAAAGTTTACTTAAAACAGTTTAAAATTAGATAGAGACATTACTCGAAGATGCTGTTATCCAGTGGAAGAACTCGACGCCCTTTTGATATGCTGGTTTTGGTGTTAGTTTTGCCGTTTCGTCAAGCTTGCTGTTAATCACATATTATTTTGGGAAAGGGTTAAATTGATTGCATATATCTTATATAGATTGGCTCACTGATCTTTATAAGCAACAGTGGGAACGAATGTTGTTAGCTTACCAAGGCGTCGATAGTGGCCCTGAGGAAGGCATGTCTGAACAAGAATTTGATTTGCTGGCCTTCCGATGTGGAAGAATATTAGATGGTGATATGCAGGCAAGTGTAGTCTCAACAGTACTCGAGTCTTACTGATATGAGTTATACTGATATGATCTTTTTATATTTTTTTATGTTGTAGAAATGGTTCATTTTCTTTTTAAGTTTTGACGCTGTTTTCTTTTTCGAAGTTTACCCTTCCTTTCTCTTCCCTTCCTTTCTCTTCCCTTCCCCCTTTGTCCTTCTTTCCTTTTCCTTCCCTTTCTCTCCTTTCCCTTCCCTTCCTTTCTCGTTCCCTTTTTTTGCTTCCCTTCCCTTCATTTTCCTTCCCTTTTCCCTCCCTCACTTCCTTTCCCTTCCTTTCTTTTCATTCATTTCCTTTCTTTTTTTCTTTTCCTCCTCTTTCTCTCCATTTCCTTCCTCCTTTCCTTCCCTCTCCTTTTCTTCCCTTTCTTTTTCTTCCCTTTCCTTTCCTTTTTTCCCTTCTTTTTCCTCCCATATGCTTTCTTTTCCTTCCCTTTCCTTTCCTTCTCTTTCTGTCCATGTCCTTTCCTTCCCTTTCCTTTCCTTTTCTTCTTTTTTTTCTCTTCCCTTTCCTTCTCTTTCATTTTCTTCCCTTTCCTTTCCTTTTTTCCCTTCCTTTTCCTCCCATATGCTTTCTTTTCCTTCCCTTCCCTTTCATTCTCTTTCCTTCCATGTCCTTTCCTTTCCTGTTCTTCCCTTTCTTTTCCTTCCCTTTCCTTTCCTTCTCTTCCTTTTTCTTTCGTTCTTTTTCGTCCCATGTCCTTTCCTTCCCCTTCCTTTCCTTCCCTCTCCCTTCCTCCCATCTCCTTTTCTTCCCTTTCCTTTCCTTCCATTTTCTCTCCTCTCCTGTCTTTCCTTTTCTCTCAACTCCTTTCCTTCCTTCCTTCCTTTCCTTCCCTTTTCTTTCCTTTCCTTTCCTTCCCTTTCCTTCCCTTCCCTTCCTTGCCTTCTCTCTCTTGACTTACCTTACTTAGAATTTTATATAAAGAGTACTGATGGACATTGCTGTTTGTGTTTTTAGACATTACATGATGCTAAACCTTTGAGTATACACACGGTGTTTGCAAAAAGAGCTGGGTTTCTTCTTCAATCGAAATATTAGTAGAGTTGGATATACTGCCGAAACAGGGAACGTAGGAGTTTAACGTTTCGCCCGAGGGCCGTTCGTCACGTTTCTCTCTGACGAAGGGCCTTCGCTAAAAACGTTAGACTCCTACGTTCTCTTTTTCGGCAGTATTTCGAACCTTACTATATTTCCATTGTTGTTTCAACACTGCCTACACAGCACACTACTTTTATTTCACCATTTTTTTCTTCTTTTTTTATTTAATGTAACTTATAGTGGTTTACAAGTGACCGTGTGATTAATACAAAAATGACTTGCCAATGTTCTATTTTCTGTTTGTAGTACTGTTGGCGATGGACTGGCTTTACGTATGGTGTGGATATTATAGTGACCTACAACAGCCGTAAGAAGTTCCTGACATTTAAGCGCAACATGTACACACAGCCGTGTTCGACTGCGATATGTATGCAGCTAAAACGGGACATAATGTGTAAGGTTCAGGTGGCGGTATTTGACACCGAGGGCCACGAGAAGTTTTACAAATGCTCTGGACTTCTACACACTAGCTTAGGACCTGATGAAGAGCTGTGTGCTTTACATATAAACGAGGAAATTGACTACCCTTTGCACGTCAGCGCTCATATTGCTGTGCTGGGACCTAAAGAAGAGGCGCCTGAGCAGGAATGAACCACAGACAAGAATGTATCCACAACAAAATGTATTTTGACTTAGTGTCAAACTGACTAGTGTTGACTCTCCGCCATTGTTATTCCATCGCTACAGCTGTTTCTTAAAGGGAGTTAGCAATATAAGTTAAGTGTATAGAATTTGAACTCGTGAAGTGGTAATGGATAGCCAAACAACTTTCCCTCATTTTTTTCATTATCTGGATATTTCAGTTTAATTTTTGAATGTTTCAATTTATTTGATATGCAAATGAGATGGTCTGACGTTAAACCAGGGTACAGCATTTTCACGCTCGTCGCTAAAAGGAATGACTCAAAAAGACCCTCCCAATCTTTCCGTGGCTTTTTCAAAATATGTCGCCAAATTTGTTTTTCTTAATTTGTTGTCAGGCTTCAGTGAGTCTCGAGATTTTAGCAATCTTGTGGATAACCTAACGACAACAAAAACCCCAACCCTAGTCAGAAATCTGGTTTACCGCCTAACTTTTTAGATAAATATATCTGACGACACGGAAAGACTGGGAGGGTACGTCCCTTGGACGACCCATGTTCACGCATTTCAAACTCAGTCAGTTATATCTCTAAGATGTAATAAAAGTAGCGTGCTGCGTAGGCAGTGTAGAAACAACAATCGAAATATAGTAAGGTTAGATATACTGCCGAAACAGAGAACGTAGGAGTCTAACGTTTCGAGCGAAGGCCCTTCGCCTTTCTCTCTGACGAAGGGCCTTCGCTCAAAACGTTAGACTCCTACGTTCTCTGTTTCGGCAGTATATCTAACCGTACTATATTTCGATTGTTATATCTGTAAGGGGCTGTTTACATGGGGGCCGGGACGGGACAAGTAAGCGGGACGAGACGTTTTCATCCCGAGTTGATATGAGAATGTTTTCAGGCGGGACAATTGCGACTGGGACGTTTCGCAACATAGCTAGAAAGTTATAAAACCACAGAATAACAGAGAAATAAATAAAATTTAATAATTGTCAGTTGTTTGCTGTACACGCTGTGTTAGTTAGTAATACTCAGAAAAACTCTGAGCTCTAAGCGGGACTCGAACCCACAACCTTCTGAATGCTAGCCAGACGCTCTAACCATTGAGCCACTAGAACTCAGATAGCGGAGCAAGGTTAATTAAGGTATTTATACCTTAGACTGTGCCCAGTCCTCCAGGAACGAGTCTTAACCGCTCGGTTACAAGTACTTGTTTACCGTAGTCTACAAGTCGCCTTGTACAGCAAACAACTGCCAATTATTACGAATAGAATTTAACGTATTATAAAGAGTTGCTGTCCTATTAGCCGTTATCACTCATTTGTATCGAATAAACAGCTTAAGAATCAAAATAAATACTCGTTCGAAACGGTATCCGTCATATCGTCCCGGTTAGGCAAGTTTGTTCCCCGTGATACTGAACATTTCATGTTGAGCAGTCCTGGAGGTATTATCCTGGAGATTTAAAAGATCAGTTTTGTGCGCCAATTTTGTGGAAAAATCCGTGGTAGAGAATTCGTTATAGACGAGGAAAGTTTAAAATACATTCTCACTAAATTCAGATTTTCATAATCAGAAGCCATTTGGCTTCCTTGATTTGGATATACAGTGTGTATCAAAAAACCCTGAACCCTTAGAAAACAACCTATTGTAGTAGTTTGAAAGTCCTAAGCACTTCGCTGAACCTGCAGATGCGTAAAACACACGGTCTTATACACCTGGGAAATTAAGATAACTTGAAGTGCATGCATGGTGAAAGTATTGAAATGCTTTTTCTCTTCCTGTTTAACTTATGTGCTGATTAATTTATAACGCAGTGCTTTTAGGGCTCTCAAACTACTACAATAGGTTGTTTTCTAAGGGTTCAGGGTTTTTTTTATACACACTGTATAGCCCTAAAATTTGGTGCACAATGACCAATTTCCCCAAACAATGAAAAATATGTTTTCATTATCTAATGTAACCTTTGTAATGTATGAAAATACTGTATTCTGGTTATGACGTAAGAAGCCATCTCGTTTACATATCAAACAAGTTGAAATATCTCGAACACGAAGAAGAATACAGAAAAGCTGTAAAATGTCTTCCGTTACCATTTCACGAGTATTTTTCATATTATAGTAGACAGATTTAACTCATATTGCCAAATACCCTTTACATCAGTGCAAGTAAAGAAAATACGACAAAATTTTGACACAATTGGCCCAAAAAACGCAATTTTCCCATCGTGCTATGATCTTCGCGTATCCAACAAAGCGTTTCTTGGGTGTTCCTTCATGAGTTAAAGTATAATTTTATCGAATACATGCAATTCAAAGATCTTCTGCACATGCGGTCTCAAGAGTAATCTTCGCGCCGTTGTGACTCTAGATCTCTTGACAACGTAGAAAAAGCATTTTTACAACAGAAAACAGAAAAGGCCTAGCTGGTTTTCACTTGTCGTAAGAATCGTAAGAAATCGTGGATTTTTCCTGTCGCCGGTCGTCTGGGATGGCTACGACAAGTGTGAACATGGTTGAAGGAACGTCCCAGACAGTCGTCGATCTGATCGGTAGCATCGCAAGAATTGGAATCATTTCTATTTGGAAAATGCATCCCAGATGGTCGTCGACGACGATCAGGGATTCTTACTAGTTAATCACTCGTCTGGGACGATCGGGGACAGGAAAAATCCCCGATTCTTACGACAAGTGTGAACGTGGATGTCATAAGAATCGCCAACAATCGGGGATAGAACTGTAGTCGTAGTTCGCTGCCTGAATCTTGCGGCAAATAGGACGGGCAAAAAGGCATTCAACCCATTCAATTTTAGCTTTGTAGCACGTTTGTTCTTGAACTAACTAAAAGGTCAAGGTTCAGATCAGATGAAGGAAGACATGGATTTATTTGTAACGATTAGAAATTAAAATACTTTATCTATTGTATTACATCATTAAGGACCCTCAGCGTAGTTTAAGTAAACAAATGAAACTAATGAAATTTCTCGCCAAGTAGAATCAAATACATCCCGTGGTCAGGTCTGGTCACACGGTCAAACTTGACGAGCTCGAGGCTTTGCGACTAATGGGTATTACGGAATATGTCAAGTTTGAGACTTTGAGACTTGACTCCTGCATGAATTCTTGGGATATTTTGTTTTGTTTACCGAAGCAGGAGATTTTGTTGATAAACAAGGCTGATGCAGTAGAATAACGAGAAAAGTCAACAAAATTATGTAGAAGAGTGTCCACAGGTATGTTTCTTTACAATTTTGTAGCCATTAATATACAAAAGTTGTAAAAACTGTTTTGTCGACAAATAGCGAGTGCGCCAAGTTCAGAGGCCGAGTCTTGTTTGAAAATAACGAAAAATATAAGCATGTTAAACTGTTATTTTATTTATGAGGTATATGCTAAAACAATTACTCACCTCAGTGTCGGTGCTTCGCGCCTCGGTGAATATCTTCACCTCCACTTCGGTGAATAATTGTTAATTAAACGGGCAAGCCGCGGCTTATTCAAGAATTAACCGTTTATATTCGAGCTGTTCGCGACTCAAGCCGCGCCTTATAAGACTCTAATGTCAATAAAGACAATAATTCATGATAGAATGCATGCATGACAACCTGATGTCAACAAACTCCCGGCATACATGAGTTTAGCAGAAGATTTATTCAGTTGCATCTGATTGCGGTGCCTAACGATAGCAACGTCATTATGAGCCACAGCATATATTCATTAGCCTGAGAAAACAGCCGACGTCCTTTCGCGAGGGTCTTAAGCAGCGAAAGGACGTCTATTTTCTCAGGATACTGCTCCATCATTGCTCAATATGAAATGTTCATTGTCACGGCAAGAAGTTATGAAGGCATGGTCTGCTTGATTCTAAGTTCTAATTTGTACAGCCCTAGCACTGCTAATAATATCCCTAAAGTTTTAGACTCGATCCCACCTTACTTATATGTTTGGAGACATTGACTTTCCCGCTTCCTCATTATTTCGATCTCCAAAAAAGATTATTGGGTTTAATGGGTTATTGTGTTAAGTATGCTATTCCTGCTCCCATAAAATCAGTACAAATTTAAATGTGTCTCAGTGTTATCTTAAAAAAGCTATCGAAAATGTCCATTTTTTCGTATCGATCCACCTTAACCGTTACCCTATAGCTTTGCTTCCGAGACGTCTTTCCTCAACTCTTTCCTGTGCGAATCAGTCTTTGGTATTTTATTCTGTCTATTAAACGCCAGACGATTTGTTCACCTCTGGGGAAGCCCTCAGACAGAAATGAGTTAATATAGACCTTATTCAAAAATGGCCGCCGAATTAGAATTCTTTTATGTGCATATAAATTATCCCTTATGACCTCGTTTTAAAGTAAAAATGATTTTGAATTTCACACATGAAAACGAGTTCATAAGGGCTAATTTATATGTATATAAAAGAATTTTAATTCGGCGGCCATTTTTGAATAAGTTTTATAAAATAGCACTTTTAATTTCAAGGAGTCAATTCAACTCCAAAAGGAGTTATCCTGAACCTAAATTAGCTTCAGAATAACTCCTTTTTGGAGTCAAACTGACTCCCTGAAATTAACTGTGAGGGCGATATAGAGTTGTCCAACAATATTAATGTGAATGAACGGTTTGATCAACAGTGTGTGTAACCCTTTCCTAAGTAACTTTCTGAGACTTCTCCTTTTGACGAGTAGAATCGTCTGGCGTTAGACAGCGTAAAAGAGATAAAGTTCTTCTATGGAACATTAAATCGCTGCAAGCCAGGTATAAAATGACTTTAACTAAACCACACATGCAGTGGGATTATTTTTATAACTCACAAAGCTCTACCCCTAAAAACCAAGACCAGCCGACAACTGAAACATATTCCAAAGAATAATGTCATCCTGTAAACTCAAGGCATGAGTCAAACAAGTGGAACTATGTTGAAAAATTGCGATATTTCAACTTTATTTCAAAGTCATCATCAGACAAGTGATGATGACTTGTCTGATGATGACTTTGAAATAAAGTCGAAATATTACAATTTTCAACATAGTTCCACTTGTTTGACTCATGTCTTGAGTTTACAGGATGGCATTATTCTTACAGAGTAAGACGATAGAGTTCCCCAACGACAATAATACGAGTGAAAAAATTAAAGCCCCATGACCTTGTCATGGTTGTTTCCCATGCATAATGACGATAACCCATCGGCATAAACTTAAGACTTCACACGAGTATTAAGTTCATTAAAAACAATTCTACACTACTGGTCATTTTGAAACTTGAGCTTTATAAGCTGAACACATATAGTCAACGAACGACTATCATGCTTTCCTCGATATACTTAGCACGAATTTTTTGACTTGTTTTGGAAATTGTCTGCTTTTCTTAGGCGAGCGTTCTTCTATGTCATCTTTATTTTAGCCAACGTCAACGAAATCATGATTTCACCCAAGCTATTCGCGTCCCGTCGACAAGGCAATTTCCTGGTTTAATGCAATCCAAGCTAGCTATAAGCAACCTCTTCCTGTTATTCACTCAATTACCTTTTCCGTTTGGGGAGCACCCAGATTTGGTTTCGTTTTTCGATATAAAATGATCGCAAATATACGCTAAGCCTTATAATACATTCGCCCACGTATCAGAGAGACACTGTGGATTGTAATTGTAGAGTTAAAGTAAGATATATTGGAAACTGAATACAAACTGAATTTCATGGCAGAAAAAAGATTCTTCGTTAACAACTTTAGAAAGGTACAGAATCAAATAGCATTATATAGCATGTGTATATGTTTACATAAATAGTATTGTCCATATTGTCAATTTTATTCTCTTCGAAACAGTCGCGATGTTTGGCGAGCGAGTTCAGCTGATTGTTTTCGATTGCCTTGAGAACAGTAAACAATACGAAAACGCTCGGAAACGTTACCGTGTGCACATGGTCTCAGTTACAGGTTATAAATCTTCCCACCTTATATAAATTATAATAAATCTCGCAATAACAATGCAATCCTGATTCTTTTTCTTTAAACTATTACTTTAAAGAATAGGCTTTTCCTATTGAATCTTTAGAAAACGCCAGCAGCTCCTTGATATGCTAATAACTAAATATGCTAATAGACGTCGGGTTAGGTGAACCTTTAAGAAACAATTTTAAAACGTTTGATTCCGCGTTTTGCGTCATGAGTATATATATATATATATATATATATATATATATATATATATATATATATATATATATATATATATATATATATATATATATACTGTGTTTGGCCACCGTGGTTTGGCAAGCGGATATGTGCGGTTAGGCTCAGCTCGCACTGTAGCTCGTATAAACTAAATTTGTTTAGGATTTTTTTATATATAGTCTAGAATTTAGATACAGACAAATGTGAATGTTCATTCATATCCCTTCTTGCGGCAGACGAAAGAATTTCGTGACACGAGTTATAACGCGATGACTATATATAGCCGAACTATAGCCCGGCTGCGCCGTGTAAAGTCTGTTTACGATTACGTCCGCTTTGCCCACGAGTTTCCTGCACGACAATTTCGCTGTTAATCACCAGTTTCGTCAACTCACCCGTGAGTCGTGAATTCAATATATTTCTAATTTCTCACATTTCATTTAATCGTATTACTTTTTGTAAAGGGATGCTGTCAAATAATAAAAAAATTGTACTGAACTGCAGAAGGTTGCTCGAGTGAGCTGGTCGATTCAGTCACACATTATAATCCTCGTTAAGACATATACTCGGATGGGTGACCGCTTGTTCGAGCCTTGTTCGAGCTTGGGACTCATTTCAGTAGAGTTATCAGTTGGTCCTCTCATGTACTTAGCTTTGAGGGTTTTTCTCCTCCGGGTTTTCCTGTTTTCCTCCCCCGCAAAATCAACTTTAGCTAATCAAGTTATCGATATTAGCTATAATGTCTCTAATTAGTAGCTATCTTAGGGTCTGATACTGAAATATTATGACGACATGACTTCATTATGAGGTTATTTTTCTTGTCGTAGGAAAAACTATAGCCGTGTTTACACGGCCAAAATTTAAGCGGGATCTGAGACACATAAACAGATCGGCGTAAATTAATCGCGATTAGTTTGCACCACCTCAACGAGGTGGATTAAACTGAGCACGATCAGTTCGCGCTTAACTTGGCGCTATTAATACGGTGTTATTAATACGATAAAATGCATTTTTTCCCCTGCTGTAGAAGCTTCCATCTCTCTATTCTTTGTTCCTTTGTTTCTTTGTTTGTTTCTTTCTTTTAGCTATTACTCTTTCTCGTGTACCGATGTCTTCTGTTGTTCTCAGTTGACGCACACTACCCACGGCATGTATAGACTTGTAGTTTCTGCAGCAAATTGTTTATTAAGTGAAATTGTGCGAAAAGCCAAGAAAATATGTTTATATATAGAATAAATATACAAAGTAACGACTTCAGTCTTACTCAAGTTTTCGTTTAAGATAAACAAGATTAGATAACACTCAGTTTGAACATAAAAACGACACTGCGTGAGGAATAAACAGTTAATTCGCCGAAGCATGTGCTTGCAGTTTCTTTTAATCATGTGTCATAAGCCCTGTTTACATGGCCAAAATTTAAGCACGCTTAAGTTTAAGCGTGCTTAAAATGCGCCACCTTGCTGCGTCTACACGGTCATTTAATAATCCCTTACTAAAACACGTACACCATTATTCAACATAGCGGACGAGCTATATTTTTGGTTTGGAAGCTTCGTATAGTTATTATTACATTGGCTTATTAGTATGCAATTGCATGCCATTCGAGTGGGTTTAACTTCAAATTAGTAAGTACAACGGTCTGGTATACAGTATCGCAGTTTTATCGCATCTCTCCCTCTCCCTCTCCCTCTCCCTCTCCCTCTCCCTCTCCCTCTCCCTCTCCCTCTCCCTCTCCCTCTCCCTCTCCCTCTCCCTCTTTCTCCCTCTCCCTCTCCCTCTCCCTCTCCCTCTCCCTCTCCCTCTCCCTCTCCCTCTCCCTCTCCCTCTCCCCCAGAGAGCGTGATATCTCTCTTAAATTAGTCATTTGACATTCGAATCCAGAAAACGCACAGTTTGGACTGGACAATATTATCACCACCAAAAGGAAATCTGATGGAAGCAATTGATGTTTAAACAATAAATAAAACATGCATAGTCTAGAAATCTTGACGCCACACAGAATTATAAACCAACTCTTTGAGCATCTGTATCGTGTTATTGAACAGTGAAAATGAATACGGTTCCTGTTTGTAAGGTCTTTAGCCTCAATTACTGCACTATTGCCATATTGGGATTCGGAAGTAGTAATTAACAGTTTTCATATTTGCCGAACAAGCGTCATTCTTATTTTGAAAATCAGTTTGAGCTATTTCAAATCGTGCAAGTTCCTAAACACCTAACGTCGCCACTGTATTCGCCGATGGTCAAAGCATTTATCTTGCACCCTTCGAAATTGGTGTAGGTAGAGTTTGACATGTTAAGCATAGAGTCCGAAAACCAGTCGATTTCCTGTCGATTTTTCACTTCAAAAAAACTGAACCATATGTTTTTAACATCTTCTGTATTGACAAAAATTAAGTATATAAAACAATACTACAATACAAGAAATATATATAATGCAATAGAATACATGTGTACAATACAGTACAGCTGTACAATACAATACAATACAATACAATACAATACAATACAATACAATACAATACAATACAATACAATACAATACAGTGCAGTGCAGTGCAGTGCAGTGCAGTGCAGTGCAGTGCAGTGCAGTGCAGTGCAGTGCAGTACCGTACCAATACAATACAATACAATACAATACAATACAATACAATACAATACAATACAATACAATACAATACAATACAATACAATTTATTAGAACAACAAGGACCATGCACTACTAACTGATGTTATTATATAGTTATGAGTATTTTATTTTTGTAATTTTTAATATATTTTTTCTTTTTTTCTTATTATTTTTTCTTACGTAGTTTTTAGAAGCGAAGCTTGTAAATAAATACATGAATACAATACGCTGCAATGCAATGCAATGCAATACAATGTAATACTATGCAAGGCAATACAACGCAATACAATGCAATGCAATGTAATGCAAAATGCGATGCAATACAATACAATACAAGTGACGTGAAGTAAGGTGAGGTGAGGTAAGGTGATGTGAAATAATGTAAAATGAAGTGAAGTCACTGAAGTGAAGTGAAGTGAAGTGAAGTGA
Source organism: Corallium rubrum (assembly GCA_964035015.1). Lineage (NCBI taxonomy): Eukaryota > Metazoa > Cnidaria > Anthozoa > Scleralcyonacea > Coralliidae > Corallium > Corallium rubrum. The sequence continues at coordinate 11,013,354 of OZ036012.1, read as the reverse complement.
AGTGAAGTGAAGTGAAGTGAAGTGAAGTGAAGTTGAAGTGAAGTTGAAGTGAAGTTGAAGTGAAGTTGAAGTGAAGTGAAGCGAAGTGAAGCGAAGTGAAGCGAAGGGAAGCGAAGGGAGGCGAAGGGAAGCGAAGGGAAGACGGGCTTGAAATAATGTTCAAGTCAAAGGTGGGACCTAGGCTTACTACTCTTTAGTAATTAGTAATTTCTGAACTATTTAAATTTCATTTCTGTTGTTTCCCTTCAGGTGGGATTTTATCTGCTGGTTGTATTAACGTGTGCGATTGGTTCAGAAGGTGCGACTATCCCAAGTAGTCACTTCCAGCATACAAATTTATGTTCACACATCGATCCAGAGCCCAAAGTATTCCTCAGCAATATGTTGAACACAAAAGACTATTTCTTTCCCTCGCAATACACAGAGCGAAAATGCGCTTCGCCAAAGACCAAGGGTGCAGCCTCCGGCACCACTTCCACAGGTTGGCCGACGTGTTTGAATGGGAAATACCACTGCGTAACTCGTTACAGGGTCATGAGCTTTCTTCGTATGCCTTACCTAGGTAATGGAACTTTTGCCGGTGCTAAGGTGGAGAGACTTCACGTTCCTGTCGCATGTGAATGTTCTGGATATACAATTGTGTAATACGAACATTGTAATATATATGTTGAGTGCTTAAAGACACTGAAGTCAACTAGAAAATAATAGTCAATCGTTCTAATTATGCAGCCGAGTTTTGCAAGCCTTCAACTCCATGATTTTATAGTAAGTTTAAAGGCACAGCCACTGATCTCAATATATAACGTATGGGCGAGCAGTCAAAATACTCGTGCATGCCAGTAACCGCCATCTTACGTAGTGGAACATATGACGCATTGCGGCCTTACTGGGAAAAGTAATCTTGACGTCAGCACGGTCAGATTAACCAGGGGCACAGGGTATGAAGTGATTTTGTACCGCTGTCGAAGTCGCGGGAAAGCCCGTAGAGCAAACGACAGATAGTTGCCTCAGTTAAGTTTTCACTGTCCAACAACAAAATTGTCAAAAGATAGCAAATAAATAGCACGAGATATTGTTAAACCATTAAGCTCATAGCCTTTAGTATTAAATTAAGGCAGCTGACGGCCATCTTACCGAGTGGTCACGTCTATGTTTCATCGAGGTATATTGAGATCAGTGGACATGCACATCACGCAAACCGACATATAAGTGAGTTAGATGAATTGGAGTTATTAATTTTACTTCAGTACTTTTGAATTCTCCCAAACTCACGGCTCGAGTGTTTGCGTCACTCATCAGGTTATATAAACACAGGGCGTGCATTTTCTATTTTATTTTATTTTTTTGAAAGAAGACTAAGAAATGTCCCATGAAGTCACAACCGTGTTTACTAAGCCTGTTATCTGAGCCAAAGAGATCATAATATAAGACCAGATCAAGGGGGCATTGAGTGTCCAAAGGACCTGGATACTAGCTTTCCCACTCTAATGGCGACGCACTTATATTATGGTCTCTATGATCTGAACAGCCTAACTGCGTCAGACGCACACAGTGATTGGTCATTTATATACAAGTATATATAAATTATGTGACTATGGGTAACGAAATATGCTTGTACTGATATTCCCAACTTTGTAAATATATAAATATACTTGTGGCTTTGACTATATCACCTTTTTTGTGATTTTGCCGGGTACTATAAATTCTTATAGTATTTATGTATAAAGTATTATAGTATAATATAATATAATATAATATATGCTGCGCATTTATTCAAATTGTCGTGCGATAATACATCTGGCATTAGAGTATATATACAATGACTCAATAACTAGTATATATTGTTATTCTTTGGAGCGCTCGTCAAAACAGCCTAATCATTGCCATACGTGCATACACTGCGTGTGTGTGGTTGGACGCATTCCGTCTAATTTGAACTGGAGACAGTGATATGCCTGGCTTTTCAGTCGTCTAACTTTCCTGAATACTAATTATATATGTCATAAACAGCTAACCTTTGACTAAAAAAGCTTCAGTTTACACTGAACAGAACTGCTGTGACAATTTTAGAAGCTATATCATTGGCTATTATTAGTTATGTAAGCTCCAAAACGAAACCTAGCTTACTTTGACCAACTGAGACACGCATAGAGTCGATAGACACACGAACAAATCAATATAAACCAGAAATATAATAACCTTCATTGTATAAACCCAAGTTTCTCGATTCTATTTCAACTTGTACGTACGTATGATCTATGTTTCTATGCGTGTCTCAGTTGGTCAAAGTAAGCTAGGTTTCGTTTTGGAGCTTACATAGTTCTCGCATTTTGGCCACTAATCCATTGCTGAAAAGAACACCAGAACACATGGAACCAAAACTTCCCTTGCCACATCCGGGCATTTAGAATAAATTATAACATTGTATCTTGATATCCTACAATAACCGTCTCGATCCTGCAAGTTACCTTGTTAACTCTTTAACAGAGTCAGAGGCGAATTATAAAATCTTGTAAGATCCCTCTCATACTCGGATACTCCTTAGAATTGAATTGTCTACAACTGCCGCGAACGCGCGACTGCCATTAATTTTATATTTAGGGTGCCCTGAAAGAGCACAAATCTTATATGTTTTACTGCTCTTGTATAAGAAGTGTTCCCAAAACGTTCAGTGCAATTCAGTTCCTCAATCTCGGGCTGAAGGTGAGGTAATACGCAACTTTGTTCAGTTGAAAAGCGTTGTTGCACGTATTACCACCCACCTCACGCAACAATGATTTTGTTGCAAGTTGGAAAAAATTGTTGGAAAAAGTAGACTCCAGTTATACATACTGCAACATACTGGTGGGTGATAATACGCGCAACAACGCTATTCAACTTGCAACGCAACAATGTTGCAGCAATTTTTTGCTCGTGTTACCTCACCTTCACCAATTAATTACTCGGGCTACCTGTGGTAGCCGAGTCTAGGTTTCGGTCCGGTTATTATTATTTTTTGGGGTCGCGGTTATTAGTCCTCCGCGCGGCCGCTGGCGATATTGACCAATAAGCTTTGCGAAACTGAGGCATGTGACTACGGCGGACCTTGGAATCTACTAGACACTGTAATGATTGTTTTACCAAAACTCGCCAGGATCTGTCGAAGTAAAGGTAAGCTGTTTCGTTAACTTATTTCCATTGGTACAGTACGTAAGCTTATTTAGATAGCCGTTGTCTAAATTTAGTTTATAGAACAAAGTTTTTATACCATGTTTAAACGATTTTGTTTGAGCAGTTTGAAATCGCTTATCCGTGTATGAATTAAACATTTTGAAAAGTTGTTGAACACAATTAACTTAAGCTCATTTGGATAACCATAGTCACATAGACATGGATACATGTAAACAAATCTCTTAAAAATTGACATTGTGATTACTATACTGGTATAGCTTCATGGGTTTGTTCATGTAATGACTCATGTAATCACTCAAGATTTTGAGCCTTGGACCCTTAGGGTTGTCCACATTATGTCAACATGGTTTTGAGCATAATAGTGAGGCAAAAGTATAGTTCCACTCTGTGTTCTTGAAAAAACTTTTGACAAAACTATATTAAAGATGGATTCCCACACAAGACCCAAGGCACATCACTTTCTCGATACATAACATGCACAATGCAAACCGTAACCCATAACCATTTTGGTTGTGCATGTACTGTATTGAGAAAGAGCCCTAGGCACCTCATTTTAAGACCATTCCTGGTTACAATGACTTCCAGACATACATCGCTTCCAGTATATCCAGTTCTAGATGACTACTGGTACAAGTTTTAATGCTTCAGTGTCAGCTGCCTCCTGTGTTTACTGTCATCTACTAATTCATTTTACCTGTCTTTATGCGAATCATAATGGAGCATAATAGATAGTGATGCTACAGTATTTAAGCAAGGTTTAAAACACATGTTCTCCTTAGTTCATCCACCTGATATTGATTGAAATTCCACTTTTATACCCTGGGCTAAATTACTGTAACTGTCACAAACCCATACCCAGGGTCTTTATTACTTGCCTTTTATGTACCTACACTCTTAATTCCTGGGTGTTCAGCGAACACCCAAATGGTGTAAATTCATTGCAGCTCTGTGGACACCCGATGGGGTGTGAATTTACACCAACAAAGTGTACATTTTACACAAAACAAGTGTTGGCTGAACACCCAGAAATTAAGCAACACTTGTTTAGTGTAAAATTTACACTTTGTTGGTGTAAATTTACACCCCATCGGTGTCCACAGAGCTGCAATGAATTTACACCATTTGGGTGTTCGCTGAACACCCAGGAATTAAGAGTGTAATTCTATGTTTTCTCAATCTAGGTTGGCCATGCATGTAAGTTTATAATGGTAGTCAATAAAAAAATTGTTCTTTGTAAAACAAGTGAGTGTGCTTTCTAACATGTCCTCCTCCACCAATCTCGTTGTCCACAATCATCGCCATGCCCATTGCCCATGCCTAGTAGCCCGAGTTAACGCCTAACGGGCGTCTTGTTTAATGAAGTTCGTCGAAAAACTTCGTGCTTTGGATTTTATTCGGGTTTGACTATTAGTTAATCATATTTCTTATTAGTTATTAAAAAAAAAACACAAACCAATGAAATTCAAAAAAGAAAGTTTCCGGCAAATTTGAACAAATGAATTGGTGATCAAGCTGAAGAACTCAAAAGCAACAATATTAATCCCCGAGCCCGGGCGTAGGGCCGAAGGCCCGGAGCCCGGTGAGGGTGCTAATCTCGACATGCGTGTAGTCCACTTTACACGGGTGTAGAAAAAGCGAGGGAGACGAAATCTGGGAAATAGCTTATTTTATATATATATATATATATATATATATATATATATATATATATATATATATATATATATATATATATATGTTTGGTACGGTGTCACGTGGTAAGAATGGTTGGACACTGGACAAATAGTATTTTGCTTTCGTTATTAAATCGAAACGAAATGGAGCACGAAGAAAAGAAGGATACAAACAACCCGTTTAATATATCTTGAAGAGAAACCAGAGAACTTGAAGAAACCAAACGCCGTATGGTAAACAAAAACTCGATCTGAATTGCAGTATTTGTGGTCACTCCGTGGTCAAATCCTTTTAAAGTTAACGGTAGGATTCTTTAAATTAAAATCGTAGACGTTCTCTGGTTTAAATATTTATTATTTACGAGCTTTCGGTTGCCAGTCTGCAGCCTTCAACGGGTTGGTTACAATGAATAGCACTGGCATGGTTTACAATTACTAACACAAAACAGATACATTGACTATAAAGACATAGTGACACTTCCGCCCACGTGAAAAGATGAATAATTATTTACATTGATTTATAACAATATTTTGACAGTGTTTTTAAGCCTTTTTAAGTAAAAATCGATATTGTTCTGGCAAGTGTTTTGCATTATTGTCTGCGTTTTCTCTACATGCTGTATACCAAGATTCTAGAGTCGATCTGTGTCGATAATTTGCGGTGTCTAAAATTTTTCCGTTAGAAAAGTCAATCCGGTGATCGTTTGCCCACGCATGATTAGAAATGTTGGATCCATTTTTGCAGTTTTTTACGTTGCGTTCGTGTTCCTTTCTTCTTGTTTTAAACGCTCTTCCTGTCTCACCAATGTAACTCCACGAACAATCAGAGCAATTTATTTGATAAATTACATTTGTCTGGTCTTCTGAGGATGGTCTGTCTTTGATCGAGGGAAACATTTGTTCAAGTGTGCGAAGAGGTTTTGTAGTGGTTCGGATGTCATAGGGTTTCAGGAGTCGTTTGAGTGGTTCAGTTAGGCCTTTAATATAAGGGAGGACCGCATAATTGTAGTGACTCTTCGGTTCCACAACATCAAAAAACATGCGTACTAACTCTTCAGGTGGTGGTGTTCTGTTCTGCTGCTTAGTACGGCGACTCTCTACTTGTTGGAGGAATTTCTTGGGGTATCCATTTGATATTAAGGTGTTAGTTATATGTCTGTGTTCTTGTTGTTTTCCTTCGTTTGTGTTAGGTAATGTTGCTGCTCTATGAAAAAGAGTTTGTGCTGTGCTAACTTTGTGTTGTTTGTCATGATGTGAGTTATAGTCTAAGTATCGGTCAGTGTGTGTAGGTTTACGGTATACATTAATAGTAAGAGATCCGTTATCGCGTGTAATTATAGCGTCTAAAAATGAAAGTTTTCCGTTAAGTTCGTGTTCAATTGTAAAATTAATATGTGGGTCGATAGAGTTGAGTAGATTGAAAAAGTTAGTCAACGCATGTGTCTTGATGATGGCAAAGACATCATCTACATAGCGAAACCATTTCTTAGGTGGTACAGTTGATTGACTATGTGCAGAGTCCTCAATTTCCTCCATACAGAGGTTTGCCACAATAGGGCTGACAGGACTGCCCATCGCACAACCATGAATTTGTTTGTATGTCTTCTTATTAAAATTAAAATAACTATTAGTCAACGTATAACGTAAAAGTCTAATGATGTCGTCAATTGATAATTTAGTTCTATGTTGTAAGGTTTCGTCTTTAGTGAGTTTGTTGCGTATGTGTTCACATGCTCTATCAACAGGTATAGCTGTAAAAAGTGATACAACGTCAAATGATACCATAATTTCGTCATCGTCAATGTGAGTTTGAGTAAGTTTTTTGGCAAATTCAGTGGAGTTGTTGACAGAATATCCATTATCGTTTTGGAGTGGTGAAAGGAGGTTAGCAAGAAATTTGGAAGTGTTGTAAAGAGCTGTGTTCCTACAAGTAATAATAGGACGGAGTGGATTGTTGAGTTTGTGATGTTTGACAGATCCTCGTATGGCTGGTGGTATTGCGTCAGTAGAGTGTAGTTTCCTGTATGTGTTCTGGTCTAGTTTTTGTTCGTTTTTCAATTTAAGCAGTTGTCCGTTTAGTTCACGTTCGATTCTTTTGAACGGCGGTTTAGATACTTCCTCGTACGTTTGTCGATCATCTAGCAATTGATTCATTTTTCTCTCATATTCGCAAGTGTCCATAACAACGAAACAGTTTCCTTTGTCAGCTTTCATCACTAATCGAGACTTGTCTTTCCGCAGATCATGTAGTGCTTTCCTTTCATTCGCTGATGTATTTTTGTGGTTTGGTAGTTGAGACCGTCGGAGAAGGTTTGCCGCTGATGTTCGGATGGCGTCTTTAGATTCATCAGGTAGATCGATGATTGCAGCTTCGATTTCGGCCACGATATCTTTGTGAGGGATTTGAGATGGCGTTGGAGCAAACTTAGGTCCTTTCTCTAGGACGGCCTGTTCGTTGGCTGATAAGGGCTTGCTTGAGAGAAAGGAAACTGTTTCGTTGTTATGGACACTTGCGAATATGAGAGAAAAATGAATCAATTGCTAGATGATCGACAAACGTACGAGGAAGTATCTAAACCTCCGTTCAAAAGAATCGAACGTGAACTAAACGGACAACTGCTTAAATTGAAAAACGAACAAAAACTAGACCAGAACACATACAGGAAACTACACTCTACTGACGCAATACCACCAGCCATACGAGGATCTGTCAAACATCACAAACTCAACAATCCACTCCGTCCTATTATTACTTGTAGGAACACAGCTCTTTACAACACTTCCAAATTTCTTGCTAACCTCCTTTCACCACTCCAAAACGATAATGGATATTCTGTCAACAACTCCACTGAATTTGCCAGAAAACTTACTCAAACTCACATTGACGATGACGAAATTATGGTATCATTTGACGTTGTATCACTTTTTACAGCTATACCTGTTGATAGAGCATGTGAACACATACGCAACAAACTCACTAAAGACGAAACCTTACAACATAGAACTAAATTATCAATTGACGACATCATTAGACTTTTACGTTATACGTTGACTAATAGTTATTTTAATTTTAATAAGAAGACATACAAACAAATTCATGGTTGTGCGATGGGCAGTCCTGTCAGCCCTATTGTGGCAAACCTCTGTATGGAGGAAATTGAGGACTCTGCACATAGTCAATCAACTGTACCACCTAAGAAATGGTTTCGCTATGTAGATGATGTCTTTGCCATCATCAAGACACATGCGTTGACTAACTTTTTCAATCTACTCAACTCTATCGACCCACATATTAATTTTACAATTGAACACGAACTTAACGGAAAACTTTCATTTTTAGACGCTATAATTACACGCGATAACGGATCTCTTACTATTAATGTATACCGTAAACCTACACACACTGACCGATACTTAGACTATAACTCACATCATGACAAACAACACAAAGTTAGCACAGCACAAACTCTTTTTCATAGAGCAGCAACATTACCTAACACAAACGAAGGAAAACAACAAGAACACAGACATATAACTAACACCTTAATATCAAATGGATACCCCAAGAAATTCCTCCAACAAGTAGAGAGTCGCCGTACTAAGCAGCAGAACAGAACACCACCACCTGAAGAGTTAGTACGCATGTTTTTTGATGTTGTGGAACCGAAGAGTCACTACAATTATGCGGTCCTCCCTTATATTAAAGGCCTAACTGAACCACTCAAACGACTCCTGAAACCCTATGACATCCGAACCACTACAAAACCTCTTCGCACACTTGAACAAATGTTTCCCTCGATCAAAGACAGACCATCCTCAGAAGACCAGACAAATGTAATTTATCAAATAAATTGCTCTGATTGTTCGTGGAGTTACATTGGTGAGACAGGAAGAGCGTTTAAAACAAGAAGAAAGGAACACGAACGCAACGTAAAAAACTGCAAAAATGGATCCAACATTTCTAATCATGCGTGGGCAAACGATCACCGGATTGACTTTTCTAACGGAAAAATTTTAGACACCGCAAATTATCGACACAGATCGACTCTAGAATCTTGGTATACAGCATGTAGAGAAAACGCAGACAATAATGCAAAACACTTGCCAGAACAATATCGATTTTTACTTAAAAAGGCTTAAAAACACTGTCAAAATATTGTTATAAATCAATGTAAATAATTATTCATCTTTTCACGTGGGCGGAAGTGTCACTATGTCTTTATAGTCAATGTATCTGTTTTGTGTTAGTAATTGTAAACCAGTGCTATTCATTGTAACCAACCCGTTGAAGGCTGCAGACTGGCAACCGAAAGCTTGTAAATAATAAATATTTAAACCAGAGAACGTCTACGATTTTAATTATGAATCCTGGTTTCGCCTCTTCTATATTTAAAGGTAGGATTCTTGTTGTTTTCAAGTTTTCGCTTAACCTAAACAATATACTGCTTTACGTTTTCGTGCTTCCCCTTTGCTCGTCCAAAGCATAAATCACCTTAACTAAAGGGCTATCTTTAAAACAAGGAACGGGGAATCAGGGAACGGAACGGGGAACGGAACGGGGAACGCGAAAACCGGAACGGAAAAAGCCGGAATCTTTAAAACCAGGAACGGAAAAAGCCGGAATCTTTAAAATCAGGAACGGAAAAAGCCGGAATCTTTAAAACCAGAAACGGAAAAAGCCGGAATCTTTAAAACCAGAAACGGAAAAACCCGGAATCTTTAAAACCAGGAACGGAAAAAGCCGGTATCTTTAAAACCAGGAACGGGAAAACCCGGAATCTTTAAAACCAGGAACGGAAAAACCCGGAATCTTTAAAACCAGGAACGGAAAAAGCCGGAATCTTTAAAACCAGGAACGGAAAAACCCGGAATCTTTAAAACCAGGAACGGAAAAACCCGGAATCTTTAAAACCAGGAACGGAAAAACCCGGAATCTTTAAAACCAGGAACGGGAAAACCCGGAATCTTTAAAACCAGGAACGGAAAAACCCGGAATCTTTAAAACCAGGAACGGAAAAACCCGGAATCTTTAAAACCAGGAACGGAAAAACCCGGAATCTTTAAAACCAGGAACGGAAAAACCCGGAATCTTTAAAACCAGGAACGGAAAAACCCGGAATCTTTAAAACCAGGAATGGAAAAACCCGGAATCTTGCAACAAAACGGACGTTGGGCTTTTGATTATATAACGTATATTTCCTTTATTCGCTGGTTTGACAGCGGACACGCCAGCCGCGCTTATATATCGATTACGCAAATTGAAAATCGTTATTGTTGGAAATCGTCTTAAGCGAGTGTAACTATAAGTCGAGGGTCGAGAGTCGAGAGTCGAGAGTCGAGGGTTGAAGTCGAGAGTCGATAAATTGACCAGAAAATACCAAAAAATCACTAATACTATAATCGATTATATATCGCAACATTGTATCTTATTTCTACGCGCCGCGGGATATATTTATAACCTTTGATCTAAAAACCGGGGGAAAGCGGCCACTTTCACGAACAGCTTACGCAGGGGTCTAAGAACCGGGGGAAAGCGGCCACTTTCACGAACAGCTTACATACTTTCACGAACAGCTTACACAGAAATAGTGATGTATGCGTCGCTTTTTAGCAAATATATATTTATATACTGCGTAACGCCAGGCGCCATTTTGTTTGAAAGGATAATTGAAGGCTTGTTTAATTTTTATTAGTCTCAAATAATGCCATCATTCATCAGAGCTGCCACCGCGTTTTTTTAAAATTTTATTATTACATGTAAGAGTATCATGGCCCGCTTGTAACTTTAGTCTATCAGTTACACGACGTGACAGTTTCGATCACCACAACAATTGCGTCTGGCTTAAGACGAGTGTAACTATAAGTCGAGAGTCGAGGGTCGAGAGTCGAGAGTCGAAGTCGAGAGTCGAGGGTTGAAGTCGAGAGTCGATAATTGACCAGAAAATACCAAAAAATCACTATAATACTATAATCGATTATATACCGCAACATTGTGTCTTATTTCTACGCACCGCGGGATATATTTATAACCTTTGAGCCTTTGATCTAAAAACCGGCGAAGTCGTTTTCAGGCTTGACGAGTCTAAATAAAAACAATTAAATTCGACTGAAAATTCTTTTAATCTTTATAAATAAGAAAACCAAACGCACTCGGCAAGTCTCTAATTCTAGAATGAAGGTACACAAGTAACTTTTGTGAAGTTTCTTTTACAACAGCAGGAAACGAATATCTGTCATACGCCGTTAAGCCTTCAATTATCCTTTCAAACAAAACGGCGCCTGGCGTTACGCAGTATATAAATATATATTTGCTAAAAAGCGACGCATACATCACTATTTCTGTGTAAGCTGTTCGTGAAAGTATGTAAGCTGTTCGTGAAAGTGGCCGCTTTCCCCCGGTTCTTAGACCCCCTGTGTAAGCTGTTCGTGAAAGTGGCCGCTTTCCCCCGGTTTTTAGATCAAAGGCTCAAAGGTTATAAATATATCCCGCGGCGCGTAGAAATAAGATACAATGTTGCGATATATAATCGATTATAGTATTAGTGATTTTTTGGTATTTTCTGGTCAATTTATCGACTCTCGACTTCAACCCTCGACTCTCGACTTCGACTCTCGACTCTCGACTCTCGACTCTCGACTCTCGACCCTCGACTTATAGTTACACTCGCTTAAGACGATTTCCAACAATAACGATTTTCAATTTGCGTAATCGATATATAGGCCTAAGCGCTGCTGGCGTGTCCGCTGTCAAACCAGCGAATAAAGGAAATATACGTTATACAATCAAAAGCACTGGAATTACATCTGAAAGAAGTATCGTGGAGCAGGGTATGTCAGTAGAATCCAACGTCTGTTTTGTTGCAAGATTCCGGGTTTTTCCGTTCCTGGTTTTAAAGATTCCGGGTTTTTCCGTTCCTGGTTTTAAAGATTCCGGGTTTTTCCGTTCCTGGTTTTAAAGATTCCGGGTTTTTCCGTTCCTGGTTTTAAAGATTCCGGCTTTTTCCGTTCCTGGTTTTAAAGATTCCGGGTTTTTCCGTTCCTGGTTTTAAAGATTCCGGCTTTTTCCGTTCCTGGTTTTAAAGATTCCGGGTTTTTCCGTTCCTGGTTTTAAAGATTCCGGGTTTTTCCATTCCTGGTTTTAAAGATTCCGGCTTTTTCCGTTCCTGGTTTTAAAGATTCCGGCTTTTTCCGTTCCTGGTTTTCGCGTTCCCGATTCCGTTCCCCGTTCCGTTCCCTGATTCCCCGTTCCTGGTTTTAAAGATAGCCTTAACTAAAGCTAACTTAAAACACTACCGTAGACTTTATGTGGACGAGATGTTTTGGCTGTATTTCCAAATTTTAGACTGAAACGTTGTCTGTTTAATACTTCTTTCTAGAATCCGATTCAACCGAATTGTTTTTATCTCGGAGTCTATTATAAATGTAATTTTTGAGCTGTTGTTAGTTGACTTTTAATTCTGCCTTTGCAAAACATGTTTGCATAGGAAAGCCATTTAAAGCCTGTTAAAAATAATCCCTTTTGAAACCTCCAAAAAAATATTTTGTACAACCAGAATTCAACAATGAAATCTATGTTTTGCTTTGATATGTTAAATCAGTGTTTAGTCATCTTATCCATAAATTATAGAATTATCTTGAGGATTATCATTTGTTTTTATATCTGTTTGTTTTATATTGCCTGTATATCAGGTGTGCTTATTTTAATCAAGGTGGGTGGGTGGGTGGTTGGGTGGGGGGTGTTTCAAAAAAGCATTTAATAAAAGTGGGCGAGGGGTAGTTGCATTCATGTATTTTTAGTTTAGGAAATAAAACACTTCCTGGAACACTTCAATTCTACTGCTCTATTTTTATTTGAAATTCCCGCTTCGTAGTTACGTTCGGGATTCAATCGGAATTCGTTCGCACATACCGGCGACGACATTATTGTAAGACAGCGGAGATACGTATTAATTTTAAAAAATGGCGATCATGCAACCAGGCTAAAAATAGCAACACTATATTTACGTCGTTATGATTATGGTAATATGATACACGCTATCTGTCAACGTTGTATTCCCTACGGGTAATCTTCTTCTTCTAATTCTTCTTCTTCTTCTTCTTCTTCTTCTTCTTCTTCTTCTTCTTCTTCTTCTTCTTCTTCTTCTTCTTCTTCTTCTTCTTCTTCTTCTTCTTCTTCTTCTTCTTCTTCTTCTTCTTCTTCTTCTTCTTCATCTTCTTCTTCTTCTTCTCTGCGTTAATCCCTACTGGGGTCGGCCTCTTTTATATGTTGTCGCCAACGTCTTCTGCATCTTCCTTCTCCAAGCCCAGCTGTCTCATGTCTCTTTCCACTCCATCCTCCATCTAATTCTCTGTCTCCTTCTCGATCTCTTTCCCTCCACCTGTTTTTCCAGCGCCACTCTCACCGGGTTGTCTACTTTCATATGTGGCCATACTATCTCAGGCGAGCCTCTCTCACTTTCTCACCGCGATCGACATCACTCCAGCTTCTGCTCTGATATCTTCGTTCCTCCTTCTCTCTCTTAAAGATACTAGCTCCCATCAGCCATCGCAGCATTCTCATCTCCGTCCTTTCCAGCTGTTTTTCTTCACTCCTTCTCATCGCCCAGTTCTCTGCACCATACAGCAATACAGGTCTCACCACTGCCGTGTAGATCTTCACCCTCAGCATCAATGGCATTTTTCTATCGTGTACTACACTACTGACCTCCTTCCATCTTGCCCATTCTTGGTAATAAACCGCGCAGTTATTAATTATAATATTTTTGGGGACTCGCTGATCAATCATGATATGTGAAGCATGTTTTCATTCTGTTGCGAGATTCAGATAAACGTAGTTTATTCTCTTCGTCAAGCTCTTCGTGGTTTATACTATTCGAATTGTTCGCTGCTCCTTTGCGCACTATACTTCATCTTGGAAACATCCCAAACGTAAGTAGAGAAAACATAACCAGCCGATAAAAGCTATTAAACCGTTTATTTATTGAGCTTGGGTACCGTAATGATTAGAATAAGCGCCCTCCTTCCAATAAGCGCCCCCTCTCGAATAAGTGCCCTTCCTTCCACTACATTTTTTGAAATAAGCGCCCCCCCGCCCCCCCCCCCCCGCCCCCTCCCCCCTCCTTCCTCTCGATAGGGAACTACTGCATGTAAATGATTACCCAACCGATAAGATACGCATAACATCGGTATAAAATCAACTGTCCTTCAACATTTTATTTGTCACAAATATATGCATTGCGCATATTAGAACTTGTCATTGATTGACTGAGAACAATTAGCTACATTATAAATATAACTTGTATTCTATCTACTAGAGCAGAGAACTAGAGTTTCATTTTCTTTTAAATCCTTGTTCTTGTTCTTGTCAAGATTGTTATTAAAATTCTGCGTTTTTATGGAATCAGATCGCGGTGTTTGCTAAAACATTAAATAAGCGTCCCCTCTCGAATAAGCGCCCCCTCTCGAATAAGCGCCCCCTCTCGAATAAGCGTCCCCTCTCGAATAAGCGCCCCCTCTCGAATAAGCGGCCCCTCTCGAATAAGCGGCCCCTCTCGAATAAGCGGCCCCTCTCGAATAAGCGCCCCCTCTCGAATAAGCGGCCCCCTTCGACCTCCTAAAATTAAATAAGCGCCCCGGGCGCTTATTCGAATCATTACGGTAATTGAACACGCAGGCTACCACTGTTTGTGATTTGTTAACACCAGCCCCGTTGCGCTTCAGCGGTGTTGCTATTTTTAGCCTGGTGCAGCTCAGCTTTTAGCCGCGTGTCATGGTTCACTATATTACTGGAAATATGCAAAAATATAAAAGAAAACAAAGGTGAAGATCATGTACGAAACAATAGCATCCTGCTGTGTTCCCTTGGCCAAAACAAGAAACACTGGATACAACCCAGAGCCTTCGTGCGCTGCGCAGCATTTCCATGGGCCAAAAAACAATATGGCTGCCGCTCAACCTGAAAAATATGCTGCTGACAATTTATAAACGGAAAAGCCTCACCTGAAAGTCTTGAACAGGTTTTTATTGATTTTGTGAAGAAGACAAAATGGGAGGAGAACTACAAATTTAGGTACCGTCAAAGAAGGAGGCAAAATACAGGTCATATGTACATTTTTATATAAATAGCTTGAATTATACTATAATAAGAAATAAATAATTTATGTAAAATTTGACGTTTAAAACGTTTAGTGTTAGTAGGCAGTATGTGTTCAGAAATACTATGTAGCTTCTTTACTAAATGCTTTTTACAATTTTCTCTACCCCAAATTTATATACTGAAGCGGTGAAGCCAAAATAGTTTTTAGGAGAAATGGATTTAGTACTGGCATGGTCCCCCCCCTCCCCCCCCCCCCCCCCTCAGTTAAAATAATCTGTATAATTTTTGAACCAAAAAACAACAACAAATGACTGCCTGAAATGGTAGTAATGAATCACATAAAGAATTGTTTAAAACAGAATTTAATTTTTTATATTCTATGTTGGCCAATTAATATATAGCTGACAGTTACAATATAATTGTATACTGTATTTCCTCTATTACATTCCCCGGGGGGCTTATTATAATTTTGGACCATCAAGAGAGGGGGCTTATTAGAGGGAGGGGGCGAGGGGCTTAATAGAGGGAGGGGCTTATTTAATTTTCCAAATTTCTAAAATCATCTGTAACTGATTTTCTGTTAATGAAGCTATTTATTTATGAACATGTGTGTCCCAGACATTGTAACAAAAAACAAGATGTACCATAGGAATTATATAAATAAAAGTAAAATATTTAATTATTGGGTCATTCCAGAAAACATCCACACCTCCCCCACAGAGGTAATGTGAAGTTGACCCCCTCCCCCTTCGGACGTCCTAGTACATTTTACTATTATCAGAAGTAGATTTACCCCCCCTCCCCTCCCTGTATGGCACAAATTTCCTCTGTGGGGGAGCTATGGATCTTTTCTGGAATGACCCATTTCTTGTCATGTTGTGGGAAGGCTTAATAGAGGGGTGGGGGGCTTATTTTTATTTTTCACTGAATGAGGGGGGGGGGGGGGGGGTGTGATTAAGGGGGGTCTTACAGAGGGAGGGGGCTAATTGAGGGAATACGGTAACTTACTCAAAGAATCTGGTTTAAAACAACAAACTTAAAATATGTGTGCAGAAACCCATGTATATACCTTTAAGTTATGAATATTTTACTGAACATTCGTGTGATTTTTGATTATTTTTTGAGTATTATTTCCAATACTAAATAATATTTCAATCAATTTTTCTCATTTGTGTTATTTCATAAAAACAATTTAGTTTTTCATATGGCACAAACAGGATAATTAATTGTGGGGTCCTTAGTTTTTGAGCTTTTAACCTAATGAGTGTTGCACCACTGCACTAGCTTTTGTGGCTAACTGCTGCCTGCTGCATGACCAATGATCAGCAGTTAATTATACATGTACCTAGTTGAGATGTGGTTTGTTTGCTTGATTGCTTGTCTTAGATGAAGATTCAAGATGTGCTTGCCTGGTTGAAGGAAATTTAAAGTTTCATGAGAACTAGTGATCAAAATGTGTTGCATTACCAAGTGATTTATAAGGTTTTCAAAATTTTCATGGCGATTACTTATTTTCAAGGTACTGCTGGGTTTATCTTGTGCATTCATCATTCATGTCTGTTTCTCACTCAATGTATTTATTAAATTAATATATTGAATAACTTGATTACTTACTTACTTACTTGAAATTACTGAAATTATATTTCATGTGCCAAAGAAATGAAAATTTCCATTGTATATGTGAGTTGTTTCATTTTACGTAATATGTAATTTCATATGTCTGAAATTATATGGAATTTTCATGGGGTTAGTTAGAACATCAAAACAAAGAAATACCGAATGTTGCTATATGACAACTATAAAACATTTATATTTGCGAGTAAATCTCAACAATGCAATATTCTGTCATGTGTGTTTGTGAGCATTGTGCTCGGAGGAGGTGGAAGACGAGATGGATAAGGTAACAATGCAACATGCATGGACACATGCATGCAGAGCCTTCCTGCAGACTCTACCGTCTACTTAAATGAAATGTGATCATTTCATTCAATCATGTACAGTAGACAGTCTGCACTGCATGCGTAACATGCTTATTTTTTCTATCATTCAATCACTTACAAAAAGTGTTTTGAAACGCAAGCATGCTGACTAGATGTCAAAGAAAACTCAGTGTGGCCGAACCATAAGGCTTTAGTTCAATAATTTTGGTGTTTTTCACATTTCAACATTTTGGAAATGAAATATATTCCCTTTAGCGTTTTGCCATCTGTTGGTACTGAATGCTTGGGCTAATTACGATGCGGCTGTCAAACGATACCATATCATTTATTAGTGGATATATAGTTTACACGATTTCTACTTCTGTCGTCACCTCCCCCACTTGGACGTGTTGTTAATCACTTAAAAAACACTTTGAGATTCTTTTACAAAACGAAACACGCAACGATGTTTTCAAGTAGCTGAAGCAGGTTTAGACAAAATTAATATTATATGTCATCAGATTTCATATTTTAGACAGTTTTTGTGATATTTTATAAATATTTCTCTTCGGTTAAAACCGTTCAGCCAGCTGTATTATATTATTAAGAGCATTATATTAAGAGCAAAAACGAAACCAGTACACTGGTATAAAGTTCTCTTTTTAACTCGTTCCTCTTTGAGCCTGTCTCTCTATTTTACTCTGCCAAACGCCATCCCTATACCTGAGCCAGTTTATTAGAAGCGCCCCATTTTTTATCGTTTTACTCTGTTAAAGCCAGACGATTTTACCCATCAAAGGGTAATCAAAGGTAGAGCCCTCAACCAGCCTATAGGCAGCAATGAGTCATTATTAACTCGTCCTGACCTAGCAGTGGGCTAGCCAGAATAGGCATATTTTTGTCCTTTTTCTCTCAGCCTGCAGCAATGGGTTGGGGATGTAAGACGGCAGAAACTGACCCGCTAAATATAGATTATCATTAATAACGAAATATTCCTATAGGAGTTTTGGAAATATATAACTAATATTTACATACATATGGATATATATTTAATTATGATAAAAAATAATAAAATAGGTAAATATACGAGTTAATGCAAGAAAGAAAATCCAATCCAATCCAATCCAATCCAATCCAATCCAATCCAATCCAATCCAATCCAATCCAATCAACAAGATGGATGGCACAAATACTTCATTGAAAGCTTAGCAAAGGCTTGTTACTGCACTGGATCTGGCAAAAAAGGAGAGCTGGTGACGTATAGTTATCCGAGATACTGCATTTGAAGGAAACATCGTTTCCCGAAAATTTTATACCTAGTCTTAATTGCTGGATAAGATGGACTTATGGTCATAAGATATACTATGAGTACGCTAAGTCGGTTATGTCGGTCTTTAGTTTGTCGGTTCCCAAAGCTGTCTTTATTACTGCGTGGGAATTGCTTTATTACTGCGTGGGAATTGCTGCCCGTTAAATGGAGATTCCATGTTGATTAAACACATACATGAACATCATGGTGGATGGATGAGTGTCGGTTCAAGCATCATTTCCTGCTTTAGAGAGGAAACAATTTGATTGATTTGTTTTGACAGTCGATAAACGGCGATGATTGCCTTTAGTCTCGACACGACATCACCTCCTGGAAGGACACTGATTACTTCCTTCCGCCTACAAACCAAGACAGAGTGTCGTGGAATGAAGGGCCTTCTTGACGCAAATTGGCTTCATCCAAGTCAGAGCCAAGTATTAAAATACATGTCTGTAAACAAGAACAAAGACAGTATCTGATATCAGTGACTATAGAACTGTTCTTAAATGGATACAAAGGTAAGAGAAAATAGATGTTGATGTTTATGCGTAAATTTAGATCTAAAAATAAAATTAGTGTGCGCGTTTATGACGTTCAGAATAGTCTAGAATTGAAAGTTGTTTAAATAACGCCATCTGGGGAAAAATGTCCTAATCGACTTACTGATTGTTATTCACAACAGTCACTGTGACAATTGTTATACAAGGATGTTGCTACACGAATAGAAACCAAATGAGAAGGGTTTTTTTAAAGTAGGATGCTGCGTTGCCAGTGTTTTGCATAGAGCAAAGTGAAAAGGTGGTAAACTGCAGAGATTAATTGGTATCAAATGAAATATTGAGTCAGTATTTCGTTATTGTTGAGCCAATCCACAATAGCGATTTTAACCCATAATTTTCACAAAATTCAGTTATTAGATATTCGGCTAGTAATAATAAACATTCCTACTACTAGCGGATGTAGTCACTATAGTCATATAATTACCCACTTCACTCGTGTGAAATTGATTATAACCAGCTTTTAATTGACAGAAGATATTTTTCCGACTATTTGGTTTTATCGTTCTCTGTAATCAGCCTGACAGTTCTTGTTTCTCTCTATATATAACGTAAACTAACCACTATGACGCGAAAAAAGAACACGCATGCATACAAGGTGACGAGTGGCAGAAGCAACTCTGGTAACAAAATCAACTCTTGCCTGCTCTCGAGCACGAAACTTGGCCCCTCTAATAACCACACAATTTACATCGTCGCGTACACACAAACCTGGTTCAAAACTGCTCACAATACTCCGAAACCTTTCGGTTAATTTCCTCCAGTATATTATATAGTATTACCGAGCTTGTGCGATGTTGAAATACATATCTCAAGTAAAACTCAGAGAAAAACTCTGAGCTCCAGACGGGACTCGAACCCACAACCTTCCGAATGCCAGCTGGACGCTCCAACCATTGAGCCGACTGGAACTCAGATGGTAGACCGAGGTTGTTTTCGATATTAAAACCTGTGTCACAAGTACTATATGTTGGGCTACAAGTGGCATTGTGTCAGTTTATTTTCAGTAAATGTTTTTCTGTCTTAGTAGTGTTTTCAGCTTGAGTGGCTTGAGGTTGGAGTTTTTTCGTTTATTTTTGCTGTGCGAGCCATCGTAAGTTAAACTCAGAGAAAAACTCCCAGCTACGACAGCTTGTACGGCAAAAACGAAAAACTTTACCAACCACTACTAACAATAGTCATATTTCGTCGGAAACAAATTGAAACGTGAGCCATTTAAAGAACATTATCCTACCAAAGTGTAGTGCATTCTTGGTTTGCAATTTTAGCTTTCTTTTAAGAACTTACCTTATTGACTTAATCTTTTTTATTTTCACTAATCATTGTAAAGCTATAGATAACCTTCTGAAAAAATTCGCCAGGTTATGCCGGGAGTTGGAGATTTTAGGAATTGGGTGCTTGATAAAAGCGGAGTGAATCCTGGATTTTCATGATTTGTGCGTGTTCACACGACACCGCCAAGGATTCCGGTTTGATCTCGCCCCGTTTAAGAATATTTTTCAAATCGCTCCTGTTAAGGTGACGCTTTCACACGATTTCGACCCGGTCCCGAGTGTGTGCAACGGCGTTTTGTGACATTAGCGCCGTTGTGGTATTAGGGACCTTTATCAAACACAATGGGACCGTCGTGATAATGTTCTTCATAGAAAAGAAATTAAAACTTCTCAAACTTGTTGATAATTCATAAATTATAACAAATTAATAACAAAAACATGTATCTGCGCCAAACCCACCACTGTGAGAATCTTATCAAGATCTTGTAAGGTCTTGTGTGATCTTGGAAAATCTTGTAGGATCTTAAGAAAAATCTTATAAGATTTTTACACGTAGATCTTATAAGATTTTAGCGAGATCTTATATGATAATTAAACAGAAAGTACACGTTCTCTGACCAAAATAATTTTTTATCATGACTCACGAAAACTGTAGTAGATCACACTCACAAGTTTACTATAAGTCACGTTAAAATACTTACCAGTTTTATCAGCAATAACCCCTGTCTCCGAAATGTGATGGATTTTTTTTTTTTACCTATTTGAGAAAATTATCGCAGCAATTGATAAAGAGGATAAAGAACTAATCATTTTAGGAGATTTAAATTGTGACCTTTTGTCATTAAAACCCGAACCTTGCACAAAACAATTGATAGATTTATGTTCATTATTTAATTTGACACAAACTCTACAACATATGCGAATTAGAAAAAAATCGTATAGAAGCTGACTGAGTGTTGGCCGAGTTTGACGTTAACCTACAATATTATAGAGGCTCTAGCCCTCCCCTACTTAAATACTTAATTTAGATTGCCGGCTTCGTTCTGTAGCTATAAGTTTAACTTGAGCAATAACCTCTTAAATTGAAGTGCAATGTTCAAGAATGGCGAGTGTGATTTCTTTTAATTTGAAACCAAAAATATTCTAGCACAGCATTGTAGCCAGTCATACCAGCTCTCCAATTTGAAATCTTGTTTAAGTTTACATATTTTCAATTAATACACGTCGTGCGCTATATTGAGTTTTTTTCCCCCAAAACGCACCCCGAAGATCTATGGCAACATTAAGTATCGGCTAAACGGACAGCCCCGGAAAGCTTCAACAAAACACTTCAAATATCAAGCTTTGCTAATTCATTCGTACTGTTCTCGAATTTGGCTGTGAATATTTCTTTCGAACGGAAGGGATTGGTTTGCTGACCGCAGGATGACACAAGTACATATGACTTAGTAATTTGAATCTCAAAACTAATCGTTGTCCAACAGACTTATGCATTCGCTCACTAGAATCATATTAATATTTCGTCCCCTTGAAATCACATTATAAATTAGCATAATTATCTAATAAATGTGGAATGAAGTCATGATAATACACTATATGGTTGTTATTCATTCTTATCTCTTTTTTACTTGGCACGTCATAAGGTTATAAGTTACAGAGATACGTATGTCCCTGTACCAGGAATTACTCGAAGAAACTGGAAGTGGAAATTGTTTAAGGTAGGATGTGCCACAGGCAGCCCAGACAAATAGTACGAACAAGCAATAACAAGTTGTATATAAGTAAAATTATAAATCAAACTAACTAAAAAGATATTAAAGTTTGCTTACCGCTATTGTGCATTCATCCTCTCAAATTATTCAAATCCGAAGTGCTGAAATTTCGACCAACCCATTTTGGGATACAGCCAGAATAAATAGAAAGGGTGCACACTCTGATCCTGGACTCGCACGACCGATCGACAACCAGTAGCCAAAATTCGACGTTAATGGAACCGTCTCGCCCCAGAACTTCACCCAAGCAAAGATAAGACACTTTTCTTCCCAGGTAAACAATTTGTATTCAACACCCTTTCTATTTATTCTGGCTGTATCCCAAAACGGGTTGGTCGAAATTTCAGCACTTCGGATTTGAATAATTTGAGAGGATGAATGCACAATAGAACGACTTCATAACAACATTAGCTACACGGTAAGCAAACTTTAATATCTTTTTAGTTAGTTTTATTTATAGTTTTACTTATATATACAACTTGTTATTGCTTGTTCGTACTATTTGTCTGGGCTCCCTGTGGATGTGGGAAGTGTTTTCGATGATTTATTCTCTGCACCTGTAGTGGTCGTTTTTTGGTTAGGCGTTGTTCTTAAAGTGCCTATCACCCCAAATACGATATTACTGATATAGACTTCTATGTAAAGTAGTTGAATGTCAAAATATTTTTTTGAACTGAGCTTTTACTTATTGTTATATTGTGGTTTGTATTTCTAAAATGTTAATGAACATGGCGCGGTTAACCCTTTATTGGAGCTCTCCCCTTGTCGAGTAAAATCGTCTGACGTTAGCAGAGTAAAAAATAAGAGTGCCAAATGCCACCGATGCGAATGAAAGAGTTAAACGAACTGCTTCCTAATCTTGTTAACCGTCGATACCGTTTTAGGAATCCTCGAAAGTATCCACTATTTAAATGTAGGACTGAACGATTCAAAATGTTTTATTCCAGAAAATGGGATTCACTTGACAGTGAACCAAATTAGTGCTAAACTATACTATAGATCATTGTATATTAATTACTTAACACAACTATATTTTTTTATTTTAATCATATATGCTACTTCTTGTAATTTCAAGTTTTCCAGATTGCTGACTATCTCATTCAATCTGCTATTTGAAAATTTTAATAAATTTTGAAAATTTTAATAAATTATAAATTAATATCGTATTTGGGGTGATAGGCATTTTAACTAATTTTCCATGCACATGTTGTCAGTGTGTTTACACCATTGTCTAGTTCAATAAAACGAAGAAAAAAACATTACATTGAACTTCACCTTTAAGTTATTTGTAGGTTAACGACAGTCAATCATCAAACAACACTCATAACATGTGACATGTATCTTTATACGTCATATTAATGTCCTTATAATTTCTACATTTCAGCTAACCCTTGTGATACTTGTATTTACCATAATGGTTTACTCACTAAAATTGGTTACCACAGCAACAAACGTCACCAGGGCGTTAACTCCGGACAGAGTTTCTCACTTCAATCCTTGTCAGCACATCACACCAGAACCCGAAGTGATCTTACAAGAACAATTTGACAGTCGTGATTATTTTTTCCCGTATTCTTACAAAGAACGGAAATGTGCACCTCCAATTAGATTAAGGGGAAAGGAGGATCAGGAATTATTTCAAACTTGTTTTGGAGATGAATATCACTGCGTGACTAGATACCAGACTCTTCCTGTCATGCGCATTCCATATCCTGGGAACACAACGTATGCCCATTGGAAAGTTGAAACTATTCATATTGCTGTTGCTTGTGAATGTTCTGTAATACAATATGTTTAAATTTACCAAGCATAACAATACATGTACTTTAAAGTGCCTATGAAGCGACAGTTTTTCGTTTCCGTGCTTCGTTGTTGAGATATTTCAGTTTGTTTAATATGTAAATTAAACATCTTGACGTAAAACGTGCATAATGATTATCAGAGAAGGTTACATGTATATATCGTTGCTATTATCAAACATAATCACTTGGTATGATCACTAGTATTTGGTGTTTTTCGCCACGTTGGGTGGCGACTTCAAAGTACCGACGTTTAGTGGACCAAATAATGATGGTACTCCTTTTGTTTATATGGATTTGACACCTAGCATGGGAATACTAGCCTGCATGCATCCTCCACCCGATTTCGAAACCTGATAGTAATACTTATAACTATTGGATTTCGAAATCGGGTAGAGGTGCACGCAGGCTAGGGAATACGGCAAGAGCTCAATAAGAGATATTCACAAGCAAGTATTGTGGCGAGGTTATTTAAATAGAAAAGTTGATTGTTTTATATTTATATATAACCAAAGTAGCACTATACACAATAATCGAAATATAGTAAGGTTAGTTATACTGCCGAAACAGAGAACGTAGGAGTCAAACGTTTCGAGCGAAGGCCCTTCGCCAGAGAGAAACGTTTCTCTCTGACGAAGGGCCTTCGCTCGAAACGTTTGACTCCTACGTTCTCTGTTTCGGCAGTATATCTAACCTTACTATATTTCGATTGTTGTTTCTACACTGCCTACGCAGCACGCTACTTTTATTACACTATACACAATATATGGTTCCCCACACAACTTGTTTACTAGGTAAAAATCACCCTTTCCCATCAGTGGAGTTTTCCTGTGACAACTATAGTAAATTCGTCTGGCCTTATTAGGGTGAAATATATAAGAGTTGAAGGTACAGTGTCACCATGACGCAAACTTGAAAAACTTCGTGGACAAGTTCAAGTTCACATGATTAAAATTATCGCGAATATAACACTTGGATAAAATAGTCCGTAAGAAAACGCACTAATGACTTACTATTTTAACGTTTTATGAATATTATTCCTTTTCTTTGCACACAAATATAATTTTTGTCTTGCGCAAAACTATTGATTAAGCAGTAATTTAATACCTGACGCTGTGCCTTTAAGAGTCGGATGCCGCCCAGAAAGTGTTAAAAATCCTTAAAACGCTCTCCTTAAAAATCTCAAAAATAATCATTAAAATCTTTGAAGAAATCTTACGAAGTTCTGAAATTCAAAAAACGTGCGCACCTTGCGTTCAATTTTAACATTCATTGGGTAATAGACCTTTCCGCATGAAGTGAATGGATCATGTGTTCTTTCTTTTTGACAAATCTGATTGGCGAATGTTCAAAGTTGTCTGAAGTTTTGGATGTCCAAAGTTTTGCGAGACCCAATCAAATTTCTCAACGCGTTATCCACGCACTTCGTGCGGAAACGTCTCTTGGCATTAGGATCTCTTCTTTATTTTATATAAATGATGTTCCCTTTAGTTATTTATATACACCAATAAATATTAAAAATTATCAAACTTAACGAACTAGGAAATGTTATGTTAAGACATATATATTTAATCAATTAAGGATATGTCATTATAGCGTATCTACAGACAATAAATGTGAAATGTCTATTAAACCCAATTTAATATTCAATTTTCCAACACCGATGTATTTTGTGAGTTCTGATTGGATAATTTGCGCCACGTGATACCTGTTATGTCATGGCAACGCTCTCCATGCGTTATTACTCGTACAGTAAATTTAATAACACATGTAAATTAATGCACGGTTGCCAAATTTTTTGAAATTGCGAAGCTACACTGAGGGATACAAAAGATTAAACAGCTTGGAATATTACAATTTCTTGAGGTAAACTAGTATTTTAGGAGTTGCTATAGAAAACTCGTTCTTAAGCGAGGAAATTTAAGCAAACATACCTTGTAAATGATCACATTGCATGCCACTCATTTCGCAAGCGTAAATTTCTTATCCAGTGTGCTCAAATTGAATATTAAAATGTTTCAAGCTCTCTTTGTTCGTGTTTTATCTGGATTTACATCCACTCGTTCACTTACAAGGAGAAATTAAATACTGCACTCGTCTTCGCTCGAGCAGTATTTAATTTCTCGCTTAATGCTTAAATATCATCATAAGCTTTACTCTGTAAGTGTATTGCACCAGTTAATTTAAACAGTGTAATAATGTAGTTGTGTAGCCTTTGACATACACAACTGGCAGAAAGCGAGTTTGATATAGTGACTTGGTGTAGCAGATTTTTTAAAATCGTTCTGAAATATTACTGTTCGTCCAATCACCAGCATTTTAACCGTACATGCTCTTCTAGCAATATATAACAATTATTGAATATAGTAAGTGCAGTTCATTTATTACATTATTTTTAGCTTAGAGACTTGGAGACTTGTTAGTTCTTTTTGCATTTTTCTTGTGTCTTCTACTTTTTCTACTTTGTGTTTTAATCCCCATTATTTTATATATATATATATATATATTATTTTTGTGGAAACACCACGTAAATTATTTATTTGCTAAGCTTTCGGCCTGTTGACTTAGACCTTCCTGTTGGTTGACTCACAACAGGTCGAAAGCTTAGCTAATAAATTAATTTACGTGGTGTTTCCACAAAATATATATATATATATATATATATATATATATATATATATATATATATATATATATATATATATATATATATGCAGTCTAACAAAATATTACAAAGATGGGATAAAGTGGTGTCGTTCAGCTAATACAGATATTTAGCTTAATTTGTTAGTTCTCGTTTCCCATTTTTTGTCTACTTTTTCCAAACTTTGTGTCTCTTAATCTTCAGTTTTCATTATTTTGCCTGCAAATGGTATCACATAATATATTCACCACTTGCGTGGCGAACGTGGAAACAGTCGAGCTTTTGTCATATGGAATATTTACCCGAGTTTCTTTGTTGCCGGACGTCACATGAACTGGTGATTTTGGAAAATCTTTCGGGAACCTCGCCATAATTACATCGTTGTGGTTTCTCTTTACCATTATTGTGATGTCCTTACTGATCAAATCTCGGGATAATTCAGTCTTAGGAAAGGGTTGCATCAATTTCTGAAAGATCTCGTGCAACGCCTTTTCGCCTTGGTCTGTTGTGTACCACTGTTCGGTGCTGGCTTTACTGAAAGAGCTGCCTGTTACCTGAAAACAAAAGAATAACAAAAGAAGGGTTTTTTCACAATTAGGTGTGCCAATAGATATTTTCAAACTCAAGTAATTTAATATAGATATACGTTTATCTTTTGTAAGCATGAGCCAGTGATAATTTTTTTGCAACATTGCATCAGAAAATAATTTAATAGTGCTCCGTCGTGATGACGTCACTATTTAGGTCTGTTCGCTTTTACCCATAATTCTTGCAGTCCGAACAATAGATAATGGATCAATTTTGGCTGGTTTGTTTGAATTGTGTGCTATAAATAGCAGCTCGACGGTACGCTATTACGTTCCCCATGCTTGTCATACCAGGCTTCCCGCGAAATGGGTCGTCATTCCCGCCCCCAGAGCCCTCCCGTGCTGCCGCACGGAAAAAACTCAGTGGGGGGCATCCAAAGCAGAACACAAACATTCCTTGGTGTTCTTTCTAAAGCGCATGCGTTTAAGGTGGCTCCCCACTGTTTCTTGAAAAGTTGAAAAAACGCAAGTTTCAACCTCAGAAACTGCATGCTCATGAATATTCTGAAATAGAGTAACGTTCAAGACATTAATACCAACGGCTGAAACACATCTATTAACAGTATTTAATGTCTTGAACGTTATTCTATGGATAACGTTATTCACTCTTTTCCAAAATATTCACGAGCACCGTTTGGGATTAGACTCTTTAGTATGTATTTTAAAGTTTAACTCTTTCTCGTCGGTGGGTTTTTCCTGTGGCGAGGAAATTGTTTGGCGTTAGCTAGAATATAATACATAAGGCTTGAGAGTTGAGAGTAACATTCCGCCCATACAGAGTTAAAGCTAAGTTCTTCATTAAGGTTTGCAGAGTCATTAATTCGGTAAAGCGCTCTCAATTTGTCAGAATGTATGCCAAATAAATAGAATAAACATTGACAGAAATTTGGGACAAGATGGTGGCGCGCGTGTGCATTAACGACCATTATAATGGCGATTCTGAACAGTAGATAATAAGGAGAGTACACAGTAATTCAAATTTTGCTTAAACGGTTATATATTTCTTCTTTGCGCAGCTCCATCTGACTTCAGTATGGACTAAGCAACAGTTATAACTAAAAAACATTTGCTATACATCGACGACAAAGTACTTAACCTAGCTCGTCTTATTTTTGCACTGAGAGTGCCACTATCCATGCTAGGAATTGGCCACATTGACCAACAACGTTACGGGCGATGCGAAGTGCGCACCTCGTGATGCATTCGGCATGAGTCAGTCTACTTCCTGAGCACATAAAGATCCTGATTTGTCCCTAGCATAGTACTTCCAAAAAGCGTTTGAATTTGCTTGATTTCACAGTTCTTATAGTCGTTTACAGGTTGTTTACATATTCATACACGCACGATTTAGGCAAATTCTAAAGAACTCAATGACCTGAATAATGAGAATACACTAGAATACATTAGTTGAAACTTACTAGTATTCTATTGCAAACGCTGCAATCTGATTGGCTACTCTACTCGGTATCTATTCGTCAATAGATAGCGAGTAGCAAATTGAGTACCAGTACTCGCGCGGCCATGCAGTAAAACAACATGGAGGACACGAGGAGTGAAAGATTGTTTTGCCTTGGTTTTCGCACAGAAACAATGGTTATGCTTCGTTTTTTGAAATAATTTGGAAGGACTAAGGTACACAAGTTAGTTTCTACTAAAACAATTAGATTATTCGCTCTCAATTTCTATGAGATGATAGTTGACTCGAGCTCCGCTCTCGTCAACTATTCACTCATAGAAATTTCGAGCTCATAATCTAATTGTTAAATGGAATCAAACGCATTAGAATACATAATTATATTGTTAGGCGACCGAGAGCAGCGGCACAAATGACCAAAATTTCTGGTGATGATATCGTTAGAAATCTATTAATTTGTAGAATATACAATGTTGCATTTGATTTTGCAATAAACACAGGCCAATATATAATATAATAGTTGTGGATTTTTCAAGTAAAACCAGAGTTAGGGCTTTACTCGGGGCGACTCAAGTACAAAGCGTTTTATTTTGTTCAAAAAAGATTTTCGCAGTTCGATTTCGAGATAAATTTCCAGCAAAAAGGTGTAGGCGTTTTTTTTACTGCCTGGTTTCGATTTTATAACTTATTTTGTCCGAATGTTGGTCGAAAAACAGCATTTTTAAGTTTGTTCGTCAATAAAATCAGCGAAACTCGACATATCAAAAAACACTGACACTATTACTGGTTTGTGTTTACCGCAAAATCAAGTACAAGATTGCATTCAACAAATTAATAGCTCTCTAACGATATCTGATTTTATTTTATTTTTGTGGCATAAATTCTGACGAATTGAGAGCGCTTTATCGAAATGACCTTGCAAACCATAACGAAGACCTGAAGACTTTAAATTTAAATTTTCTCGAGTAAGTCGTTGTCTGTAGTCGGTGCGATATAAGTCATGCACTCTATCGAGTCCTAATCAATATTGTGTTCAGTTTGTTGCTGGTGTTTTGGAAAGTGGTTGGCTCCGTTTTCATTCTTTGTTGCTCGTGTATCTGCCGGTCTCACGTGCATGGTCGAAAACATTAACCCTTTCATTAGCGTTGTTGTTCTAGAACAACTTTATCCATTTACCGTCTAACGCCAGACGATTTTACTCGTCAATTTTCAAATTGTTATGATTATAGAATTGGCATTTGTTATGGCATTTTTTAGCACTCACCTGAATACTTGCTTGGCGCAGATCATTGGTTGTTCGGTCAACATCTCTGATTGGACGTGGGAAATAATTTGCATTTTTTTCTTTTAGTTTTGCGATCTCCTCTTTCAGTTCATCGATTGTACATTCAAGTTTCTTCTTTTCGCTTTCCACCAGACTGTTTTTCCTTTCAAGCTGCGCGTTTTGACTTCGTAGAACTGCGTTCTCTTCATTGAGTGCATCCAAAGCTCTGGTTAATTGCTCGGCTTCGTCGGAGACCTTCACCTTAGACTGTTGCTCCAGTCTTTTCAAACGATTATTCTCTCTTTCCAATCCGCTGCACTTGTCGTTGAGATCATCGCGTTCGTCGGTTACTTCTTTCATCGCGTTTGTTAACTTCTGTAATTCTGTGGTAGAATTTTTTTCATAAAGTTCACGTTTATCCCTTTCAGACATTAGCGTTTTGAATTCCAACTTCATGGCAATTAGCTCCTCTTCCAGCGTGTCTTTCTCTTCTTGAATCGTTTTACACAGACTTTTTTGCATTTCAAACTTCTTTTTGAGATCTTGATTGCAATCTTCAATTTTCTTTTCATTTTTTCTTTTCTCATTTTCCAGAGCGCTGATTTGTTTTTGAAACTTTGTGACATGCTGTTCTTTAACCTTCATCTTCGATTGGAGTTCTTTTAAAGCGATATCTTTTTCAATCAGTTCTCCTTCGAGCTCCTCGTGGATTTTCTCAAGCTTCTTGTATTCCTCTTTCTGGTTTTGGACTTCTTGAATTTGAGATTTTGTACCCTCCAAGTTTCTGATCTCTTTTGCTTCCATTTCACCGATCTTGCTCAAAGATTCGGCATTTTTTTCTTTCTCAGCTTCGAGGAGGGACTTCAGCTCCTTGTATTTAGACTCGAGAGCTGTGTATTGATCGTTGTCTTCGATGCTATTATTTTTCTGCTCCCCAATCCCTGACAACTCTTCCTTTTTCTCTTTTAAATCACTTTCAAGATTTTTAATTTTTTGGAGAAGTTTTTCTTTTTCTCTACACCACGCTGCTTCTCTCTTGCTGTGTATCTCGTAATTTGGATCCTAGGGAAATATAATTCGAAAGTATTAATGTTTGTAGGTTGACGTACTGCGAAATATGCTTCAAAAACATTAATAATTCATGAAGAAAACACAAAGGAAATCAGTACCATGTCCGTGGTTTTAAATCTGATAAAGAAACCTCCGATTTACATAAACTTTAGCTTTGATTTTTTTCGGCCTAGACAACGTTATTTTTTCCAACTTACTACGCCAGTGAACTTACCAAATGGGTCGTTTTTGAAGCTATTTAAAACATTCGCGCATGGATCGAGAGACAGACTTGATCCAAGTCTATCTAAAACACTGCTGCTCATGTTTTGGCACCATTAACTGTTTGAAGTCTAACAGCAAGACATGGGAGAGCACCGGCTAATTTTCTCTATAATTTTTAACTTTTTCTCATAATTTATCGATATCGCCGTATGCTTGCATACTTTCTTCATTGCCTTTGCGTATGTATATATCCCAGCGAATTTTAAAGACGTTTAAGCCATTTATTGTCATCATGAAGCAACTCGTATCCTCCGATAAAAACTCATCAAACGCTTAACCATATTCTTTTCTTTTTAACTTATTAACCAGACAGCGGTACACGGTGTCTGCTTATGTAAACTGTAAAGGAGTCTGCATAGTGTTGGATTTGGCAAATTCAAGCGATCATTTCAATATAAAATCTATTTAAGTCGGACAAATAGAAAATATGTTTTGAAATACGACACGTACATGATATCTAAACATGCAAACAGTTTACAGTAACATCTTTATATATTTGGCGTTATTCAGTTCTTATACTTGCGTTTTGTATAGTTCTTGGACTAAGCAGCAAGTTGTTACTCAGTAAGCTGCATATGCATTCTAAAATGCACTGTGTGGCGTTTGTTTCTTGTATTTCTTAGGTCGAGCTTCCTTAGGTATTAAGACCCCGTTTACACGATGCGGTACAATTTGAAAACGGAACAAAATCATGCCGTTTGGGACATGAAATGTTATATGCTGTATTTGCATACTGGCATGATTTTGTTCCGTTTTCACATTGTTCCGGCATCGTGTAAACGGGGTCTAAATGTACTGAATATGTAAACACAGCACGCATATTGTCCGTTTCCTTTGCATTTCGGCCATTCTGTCTTCATAGAATTACGCGTTAGCCAATAAAAATCAATATACCCGAGGCCTTTGTTGTAGTAGCCGACATTTGTATAATAGAGAGCTTAAGATGCTACGACGACGGCGCTTAAAAAAGCAACAAAAGTTCTGTAACTGAAAAAAAAGTCACGGTTAACTGACTATTATATTTGATATTTAAAGTTAGTTTAATGACTTTTAAAACGTTCTAGTATTGCTAAAATGATTGTAGTGATTTGTATCGAGTTTGTATTGCGGTCAATGTCAAGCAACAGTTCTCGACGTCGTCCTGAAGACGTGAAGATTCTCGGCGAAGTGGCGTTGTATAAAGAACGAGGACGGTGTTGGGATTTCTCTTGGGATTACAAATTATTCATTCTCTTTGTTTCACAACTAGAATTGTTTTATTTGGAGGATGCCGTCGTTGAGGTTGCCGTCGTAGCATCAGTAACAGGGACTTTAAGAAAACACAACGACTACGACTACGGCAACGTGTTTGCACAATAGAATGTTAATAATGTCAAGTACAAAAATCTTTTGCGAATGACGGTCCCAAGAGTAATCTTTACGCCGTCGTGACTCTGTTGACAACGTAGAAAAAGCATTTTTACGTTGTAAAGACAACGCGGAACCTGAGTCACTACAGAAGCCTTGGAAAAGCCACTTAGCCATATTCTCGCGACTAACATTGATTGAACATTGTCAAGTGTTTTTCTTCAAGAATTTAAGAACAAAACGAGTCCGCGCGATTATGTATCTTAAAATATGAATGTATAAATACACCACCATTTAATATCACTGTTAAACTTTCTACCGTAGCCGTAGTCTGAATCTTAAAGTCCCTAACAACAAATGATAGAGAACTACTGAACTACTGAACTACTACTGATCCGAATGACTACTTCCGGTATTATTCTTGGAATTTTAAAAGGCTCGCGCGTAATTGCGCTGCACTTCCGCCTTTTAGTTTTCTTTCGATTTCATTTCTGCTGAATAGGAGGAATACGTTGTTTTATCTCGGTCTTTCTTCGGGAAGTTCGATGTACTTATATATGTGGTAAACTTAACTAACATTGCACGTATGTAGAACAACACATATTCAACGCCGAATCAATAATTTATTTTTAAACCGCATCGACACAACGACTCATAGGTGACCAACACATCGGCACAACGTATAGGAGTTTAATAAACAATAAACTATTCTCACTATTAGAGCTATATATATTACTTCTCGTCCAACACAGCTATAACAAGGCAATTACGCCAAAAATATGTAATATTCATACACTTACATTATTTGATATAGCGATCTGCGAATAATAAGAGAGATTCTTAGACTTTGCCACGTTCTTATAGCTACTCTCGACAAGTCTGAATAGACTTTTGCTATTCCAAAACTTCAAACATATGCTTTCTATTTTTGACTATATGTTAGTTGCGGTGTCGCTTGCCACTTCTTAAATTTTACGAAACAAAGGAGCCGAAATTGTGGTACTTTTACTTTCACTTTCACATGAATATGAGACATTCGATTTTATGTCGATCTATCTAGAAGTATAGGAACAGTATTATCTTATTAAGTTTAACATATATTGTATTAACTGGTTGAGTAGTATTACCATCTTTCTATTCCTTGATACTGTTGGAGCGTTTGTGATGGTTTGATCAACAGAAGCCATCGTGTGGGACGAACAACTTAATAATACACCTCCGTTCCTTTCGTTGATCTCAGATCCGTTTGGCTCGTCGATTATTTCAAAGTCGTTCGAATAGCACTCTTCACAGTGACTATCACTTGTCATCTGTGTTCTTTACACTTTCTGAATCTCTGGCGTAAAGTAGACGCGAATTTCTGCCATACCCATTTGCAGTACTCATCCTTGTTGCCAAGTTTATATATATATATTTTGCTACCTCATGGTGCGAAGGCTCATGGGAATACAAGTTCGACTGAAAATAGCCGGGGAAACCCCTTACGTAATTCGCACAACGATTTCGTTGTTCTCTAATGGCTCCTTTCCAGTCATCGCAAAAACAGCTCTGCGAGTGCTTGCATCTACTTAAAAACAACTCGTAGTGCTTAATTGTTTTCTCGCTGTGAGTTCTTTTTAATAAGATACAAGTACTCGCAGCAACATTAAAAAGGACTCACAACGAGAAAACAAGCACTGCGAATGGTTTTTAATTAGATGCAAACACTCGCAGCGAGCTGGTGTTTGCGATGACTGGAAAAGAGCCTTAACTCTACGATTTGTGCGATATTTTTTTTTTGTTATTTGCTAAAGTTCAGTATTTAAACTTCAAACGTCAAACTTAATTTGCTTCTAAGGAACTTGTCATCTTTAACATATACAGTATAATTATGTATGACATCATCATTTAGTTATTATCTTGTATATATAGTAGATCGCGTTACACCATCGTTCCTGATACTCCACGACGTAACCAGAGTAAACTAAACTAACTTTATTTATACTTGATAACCCTATCAGCCTCTAAACTGTTCTCTCTAGACGTCCAGTATATTAAAGGGCCATTCCTCGTTGGTCCAGTGTTACTGCCCAAAGAAAGTAGAGTAATCTAAACTAACTTTATTTATACTGGGTAACACTATCGGTCATATCTAAACTCTCTCGGGTCACGTAATGGTCATCGCTCATTGGTCTACTGTTATTACAGGAGGAAACTGGAGTACCTAGAGAAAACGTGCCGTATTTGGTAGAGTCAAATTGGAAGCACTCTTTTCCAATACAGCCAAGGTGAAATTTCATCGAGCAGGAATTGAATTACTCGGGTCGCAGAGGTGAAATGCGTGCATGTATAAATAAGTTGTTGAAATAAGTATAAAGTACAAAGTAGTACTCTACACATGTAGTGTATAATGTATAGTGTAGTGTAGTGTAGTGTAGTGTAGTGTAGTGTAGTGTAGTGTAGTGTAGTGTAGTGTAGTGTAGTGTAGTGTGGTGTGGTGTGGTGTGGTGTGGTGTGGTGTGGTGTGGTGTGGTGTGGTGTGGTGTGGTGTGGTGTGGTGTGGTGTGGTGTGGTGTGGTGTGGTGTGGTGTGGTGTGGTGTGGTGTGGTGTGGTGTGGTGTGGTGTGGTGTGGTGTGGTGTGGTGTGGTGTGGTGTGGTGTGGTGTGGTGTGGTGTGGTGTGGTGTGGTGTGGTGTGGTGTGGTGTGGTGTGGTGTGGTGTGGTGTGGTGTCTTGTCGTGTCGTGTCGTGTCGTGTCGTGCATGTCGTGCGCAGTGCAGTGCAGTGGTGGGGAGTGGAGTAAGTGGAGTCCAGCCCATTCCAACCCACTACAGTGTTTAAAGTGCCTATGAAGCGAAAATTAAGTATCTCTTAGGGCCTGTTTATATGATCCCGGTGTACCGGGACGGGATGGCAGCTGGGATGATTTTGATGTATTGAAATAAGTCACGGTCTTTGATTATGTGCATCGGAAAGCTTTCGCCTACATTTTTCAAGGCCTAGATTACTAAATAACTTCAACAAAAGCCATTTTCAATTGCCACAATCATTCACTTTTAACTTTAGGATCAGATCAACAAAATCTGAGTTTCTTCAGGCATCGCGTGGTTTTTCTGTTTCACGTGTTGACTTATTTCAATACATCAAAATCATCCCGGCTGCCATCCCGTCCTGGTACACCGGGATCATATAAACAGACCCTAAATTGAGAGAATATATAACCTTTTCCGAGAAGTCATTATGCACGTGTCACGTCAAAATGTTTGATTTGTTTATCAAATAACCTGAAATATTTCAACAACGAAACAAGGAAGCAAAAAAACTATAAAACATGTTACTTTGTCATTTGAAGTGTTCTTTCAAATAAGACAGACTTAATTTTTGCTACATAAGCACTTTAATCCAGCGGCAAATGTATTTAGTTTAATCACAAAACTGTCCACGAATTAGCATAACTGTTCTCTTTAATTTTATTTACTAACATGATCTATTTTTTTCGGAGAAAATGCATGATTTACATTTATAATTTCCCACATGGGGTTAATTTAAGATATCAGTACAACACATTGTATTCTACAACACATCATTCCAAGTGACTGCAGTATCCTTTTTATCTGGTCGTTCTCTTTTGATGTTGGGATTTTCGTGGATCATAGCTTTTTTCCAGTATTTTGAAACACTAAGAATAGAAGCAAAAGTTATTAGTTGCAGCAAGCTCAAAAGTGTCATGCGACTTTATTCGCCTTTGGGAACAGTCCTGAACACAAATAAATTTACAGAACACGCCAAACAATTTTGTTTAATGGCCTCTTGAGAAAATTTTAGATAGACAAAAACTCTTTAAGAGGAGAATATCTTCTATGTTGCGTAATATGCGCTCATAACTGATTTCTACCGATCATGTTTAACATTTAACAATTAGATAACGAGCTGGAATTTTCTATGAGCGAATAGTCGATGAGGCGAACACTCGATTGTGGCTTAGGCAGGTTTGTAAGGCGATAAAATCATTTGAAACGCCAACATAGTCAAATTAATGTGAGAATATGAAGAATTTGAAGAAAAGTTGACATAAAAACCTCAGTAAAACAAGCATACTCGCGCCATTCGTGACATCACAATTTTCAACTAGCTTTCAACCATTTTGCAAACTGAGAGTGAATGTGATTTAACCAATAAAAACGCTCAAAACACCCCACATGACTATTAGTTTCCTATCCAGGCCTTTTACAGTCCATGGTTGTGGTTATCCGAATTAAAATTTCACTTTGGCCGCACCGTGAGAATATATACACCGGTTTCCTCCTGTGGTAATACTGGACCCATGAGGAATGGGTCCTTACTCTGATATAGGTTATAGCATAAATTAATAAAGTTAGTTTAGTCTTCTTTTGTGGTTCTCGTGCTTTATTTTAGAGTGTGTTTCCTCCTGTTCTAACACTGGGTCAATGAGCCATGAGGGGTGGTCCGTACTGGATTTCTAGAGATGACAATATGACTGATAATGTTATCTAGTATAAATAAAATTAGCTGATATATAGGCACAAATGAAATTGTACAAGAACGTGCATAAGATAAATGTACAACAATTTTGTCGCGCAAAACAAAAAAGCTATGTAAATCCTTTTCAATTTAACTCCACACATTAACTAAAACCTTATTTGAAGACCGCCTTAGCAATATATGATATCGAAAGAGAAATATAACAGTTGGTTCATGTTTTAATTTATATTAAATTTTCAGAGCTTTGTATAGTTTCAATATACTACTTTTATCGTGATGTAAAATGACCACGTCAAATTAGTACTCACATCTGATCTCTCTTTTTGCCAGAATGCATGTTTCCTCCACCGCCAACACTGAAACAACCCACCTGATGTAGGAGAAGTATCAAGATTATTGATAGGGGAATCACAGTGGCGATGAACTTCGACATGTTCGTTATATCTCTCGCAAGCTTCGATATAGTGATTCGTCTTTCGGGTGATCCGGTGTCCAACTTCGTCTGTCTGTCTATCTGGCGTCCAACCGTCTGCTTCTTCGACAACCGATCGTCCCTTTTTCAAGCCGTTTTGCGTCTAATAATGAACCAACATTCATTATACGCCTTCTCTTTGATATTGCCGCGTGTCATGTGAAAATTGCTTTCTTTTAGTTATTCAAATCAGTTGTTTTCAACCTATTTCTTTCGTTTTTAGACAGGATCAATAACATCAAGCTAATTACAAGTTTTCCAATCCAGTTTCTTTAATAAATAAAGCTACCTGCTTTTTATTCCAAAAACAATGGGGACAAAATTGCATTCCCATATTTGCATGTAAAGTAATTTTCAAGGAAACGTGAAATTATGCTACAAAAATGCCTGTGAAAATCATAGACGTCTGTTGCAGTATATGCTTTATTTTCGTTTCCAGGTGTTTCTCATGTGTATTTCAAAGTTTGTTAATTTTTGTTTCTTTTTAATTTACACCTTTTGCTAAGGCAAATACAAACGGGTTTTCTCCAAACACATGTATCTCTGATTTCGATTTATTCTAACGAATTATTTTAAACTCCTCTTGAAGCAATAAGACTTAATTAGGACAAATTTAGATGGAAGACCGGCTTTAACACAATAAAAATTATACGAAAATCTTTGATTGTCCTGATCGGGCCTCAATAGCTCATGCTGTGGTCAGAGTACCAATGCGCTAATTCGGAGACCTTCGGTTGGATTCCCGGTTGGGACAATCATATTTTTTATATTATTATTATTATTAATTAAAACAAAGTAATTACAAGGAGATTATTCTCTCCATTCAAACCAGAAATCAGGCTTTAAATATTCATAGTCGTAGAAAATTGAAAATTTTAATTTTTGCTGCAAATTTAGATGAATTTCGTAACTAATACAGCAGTCCAGGCAAAACTTGTTTATTTATAATTGTAGGGAACATGGTGCATGCATGTATATGTTAACCGCAAATAAAATGCGTTTTTATGCCCTCAGACGCATTGATCAACTTGACGTTTATACATTATGAAAACAGTATGACTGTAATTAAATTCAGCTAGATATAGCTTAATCTTTTTACGGGTGTTATTCTTTTTACTCTGCCTTACGCCAGACCATTTTACTCGTCAATGGGCTACGTCTCAGAAAGCCATATATGAAAGACAAAGCGAAATACACAGTAAGGTTTGAGTGCTGCCGAAATTATTGAACGTAAATTTCTAACGTTTCGAGCGAAGGCCCTTCGTCAGAGAGAAACGTGGTACGCAGCACTAAGCTTACATTAGATGATGAAAGCATATTCTTCATTGTTTGGGGAAATTGGCCATTGTGCACCAAATTTTAGGACTATCTCAAATTTTCAGTCAAGAAAGGCAAATGGTTGCTGAGTAGGAAATTTAAATTTAGTGAGAATTTAAAACTTCCCTTATTTATAACGAGGTCTCCATGGATTTTTCCACAAAATTGGCGCGCAAAAGTGATTTTTAAAATCTCAGGTTTCACTAGATTTTTCTAAAATCGTGTTACCGTATTAGTTTTGTTATGGACTATCCTGTGTTACTCGGTCGTTATATGATTTTTCAATACTTTCTCGTTACATTTTTGTCGTTTTAGTCAACGCAGATCTGAAAAGAATCCTGGGTTATCTAAATAACCACTAAAAAGTATAAAATATTTTATACTTTATAATATAGTAATCACACAGGATTTTGTGCGATTACTATATTCAAGATTGAAATCATTATGGTATGCAGGATTATTTTTAGTTAAACAGTAAATTTGTTTTTTGAATTTTCCTGGAGTTTCGTTATAACTCGTTAAAAACAGGGAATATTCAGTGAAGTAAATACTCATCAAATTTATACTTTAACAATATACACTTAATGTCTGTTCCCGTGGGAAACAGTTAGTTTTGTTTTCCCGAGAGTCTTGATATTTCCCGAGACGAAGTCGAGGGAAACATCGAGACTCGAGGGAAACCAAAACTAACTGTTTCCCGAGGGATCAGACATTAAGTGTCTTGTTATATAGCTAGAGTTTCACTGAATAATTTCGACGTTTATCAAGGGAAAGTACACAAAAGACAAACGCTAAGACTTACCAAAACATGTCGCCTGGCTCCGTAACTTAACTTCAACCAAACAAATATGAGTCTCAGAACAAAAGAACAGAAATACATTTCTCCAGTTAATCTTCACACATGCTTTGAAGAACTATAAATATTCTTTTTTTCGTAGCAAACAAGCTTTTGTTTATAGGATCCCGTGAAGAGTTCAAAGTTCTAGCGGGCAACAATTGAAAACTTATTGACCGAGCAGGCAATAAGTTCTCGATTATTGCCCGCTCGGTAGACATTGAAATTTAGCTAAGGTCAGGTGACCACAAACCAACCAATGACAGTCATCGTTGCATCCAGTGAAACTCTAGCTATATAACAATCAGCAATTATTTGTGCATGTTTCTTGATTGGAAATTTGAGATACATGCCGCTAAAATTCGCCGCGCGCTATAGTCAATCTCCCAAAAACATACCCTAATGTAACCTTAAACGCAATACTGAATAATTATTTTACGCCCATTGTTGTTGTGGGAAAGCTTTCTGTTTTTACGCTGTCTAACGCAAGTCGATTTTACTCGTCAAGGGAGACGTCTTGGAAACTAAAGCTACATGTATGGAAGAGTTATGACCCTTTTGCTCGTATTGTTCTTGTGGGAAAACTTTATATTTTTACTCTGTCTAACGCCAGACCATTTTACGCGAAAGAGTTAAACACACTTGATTAACTTTTTCACTTAGATTGTTGTTGTGGAGAAATTTTATGGTTTTTTATATAATATAATATAATATGTACGAAATTATTTTCGTGTTGTGAGAGACAAGCGTACAAGATTGTTTTCAAGTGATTTCATTTGATAATTGCAAAGAAATATATATATATATATATATATATATATATATATATATATATATAATAAATATATAAATAATAAATATATTATTTATAATCTGAAGATTGCTCACGGGCATGAAACTTTAAGTAACAATGTATATTCAGTTTTTAAGTGGATATCAATAAATAAATAAATTGAGCACTCTTCGAGCTATACGCAACAAAATCTGGTTTATCTGGTTTTATATATATATATATATATATATATATATATATATATATATATATATATATATATATATATATGTGTGTGTGTGTGTGTGTGAATGGTGGAAGTTGTCACTCAGGTGGATAGACGGTAATAAGGTTGTTCTCCGAGTGTAACGATTACAATAATATAGAGGTAGCGTTCGGAAGGTCGTGGGTTCGATTCCTACAGGGGTCTGCATTTTTTAAAAATGCTTCCCAGTTTACCATATATATATATACATATATATATATATATATATATATATATATATATATATATATATATATATATATATAAAAATGTCTTGGTTTGGATATCAACACAAGTAAATGGTATACATAAATGTTGATGGTGTGGCAACGCAGAAAAATGAAAAATAAGGTAAAATAAAATAACCACTTCAATCACTTTACACAAACGTTTTCGCTTTATTAGCTCTTCAGGTGTAACTAAATTATTATGAAGTGGTATTTACATGTATTTCGTGCTATTTGTCATGTGATCTCCGGTTCGAATTTCACACGTGGTCTCTAATTTACATAATAATATGAATCTATGAGTCCTAAATAATTAA
Source organism: Corallium rubrum (assembly GCA_964035015.1). Taxonomy (NCBI): domain Eukaryota; kingdom Metazoa; phylum Cnidaria; class Anthozoa; order Scleralcyonacea; family Coralliidae; genus Corallium; species Corallium rubrum. The sequence goes on along the minus strand of OZ036012.1, from coordinate 10,972,507 downwards.
TGTTACAGTATATAATTTCATGCAGAACTTTAAAATACGTTTAGGTTTGGTTTCAACTTGTTTATAATGTCACTCTCCTTCGATTCGCGTACTAGTCTATTGGCATTAGCCTGGCACTGGTAAATAGGCATTATCTTAAAATGTCCGTCGCTGCATGACGCCAAATGTTTGCTGACAGTTAAATGCCGGTATTCTTCGTGTCGTATCTGTTGTTTGTGAAGAGTCACTCTTTTCCTCAGGTTTTCTGTTTGGCCAATATAAAAGGAATCACAGTTTTCACACGATAGAATATAAATAACGTTCCTCGCTTTGCAGTTCATTGTTGTTCTGATTTCCCAACGTTGTCCATTTCGAAGCTGAATACTATCTCCTGTGAAGATGTGCTCGCATGTTCCACACCTCGGTTCGTCGCAACGTGTTATTGTCGGTTTCGTTCTGTTTGAGTTGAATTCTGCTCGTGTAAGATATTGTTTTAAGTTTTTCGGTTGTCGTCGGCTCACTATTAAGTCTGTCTTGTCCAGTAATTGCTTGAGTTTCGGCGAATTGTCCAGGAATTTCAAGTCTTGTTTGATCTTTCCTACTATTTGTGGATTGTTCGGATTGTGTGTGATGACCAGTGGAAGTACTTGTTTGTTGTTGGTGTTACTGTTTTTCGGCGCTCTCAGTGCTTCTGGTGGTACTGCTTTTGCTTTCTTAATGCCTTCGACAATAAGTTTACGCGGGTAGCTTTGCCGTAGTAGAAATTCGGTTAATTCTTCTAAACGTTTATCACGAATATCCGGTTTTGATACAATGCAACAAATCCTTCTGGCGAGTGAGTAAGGTATGTTGTTTTTGACGTGCTTTGGGTGCGAAGATTTAAAGTGAAGATATTGGTGTGCGTCGGTTTCTTTGTAAAATATATCCGTGTGTAGTCTCCTCCCCTCTTTATATACTAACACGTCGAGGAATGGTAGTTGACGTTCGTCCTTTTCCATGGTGAATTGTATTTTGTCATGTAAGCTATATATATATATATATATATATATATATATATATATATATATATATATATATATATATATATATATATATATATATGTACCGGGTGGCGCAAAAAAAAGTACCCCTGTTTGATTAAACTAGAAAAGCTATTACACTATAACAACTTTCTTTGCATTCAATAATGGCTAACTTACATTTTGATATACAACGTTTGCATTTTCATGCAATATTGACCGAGATATTAATGTTTAAAATTGAGTAAACATTTTTTGGAAGTATCAGAAATCAGCACGGCCTATCAAATATTAATACATCAAAATAACTTCTGTTAAAGACGCAATATTGGTATGTACAGTTTGTTAAAACTTGATAAGGAACGAAAGTATAACATAAGTCTTCACAGATAAAGATTTATTCATCAGGAAATGCATGTCCTTCAACACGAATACATCGTCTTGCTCGCGAAAGCATACCATTGAAGGAATTTTGGATCATTTTCTGCGGCATGCTGTAACAATAGCGTCACGAATCAACATCACCTTATTAGTTCATTTTCATTCCAAAAGGTCGTAAAACAATAATAAAATAGTATATCCATCCAGGAAACATCCTCAACTTGAAGTTCACTTCATTGAAATTCCCAATACTTATGATAAAATAGTAATGGTTTTCGAATTAGTTTAAAACGCCTTTTCCCGTCGTTTTCAAACAAATTTTTCAAAGTTCATGCAACTTCAAACGTTTGTATCTCGGTCAATATTGCATGAAAATGCAAAAGTTGTCTTTCAAAATTTAAGTTAGCCATTATTGAATGCAAAGAAAGTTGTTTTAGTGTATTAGCTTTTCTAGTTTTTACGTTATACTGAATCACACAGGGGTACTTTTTTTTGCCCCACCCGGTATATACATATATATATATATATATATATATATATATATATATATATATGCAAACGAGCACATGTGATTTTGTTCACCCCCCCCCCTCACCATCCCCCCACCCCACCCCACCCCCCGCGAAAATCAAAAACATGATTTTTATAACGTCACACATCATCACATTTTTTCCCATAGTCACAGAATAAAGAACTAGGTAGTCGTTTAATATCATAACTTTGACAATGAGTTTTCGATCGCGTTGCGTTCGCGCTTTATCCTGTTAGAGTAACTATTATTTTACAGTCATTTTGCTACTCACTTTTCACCAAAATGTTCGGAAGTTCGCAAGTTCGTTGGGAAATTCAAAGCTCGTTTTAAACTACCCATTTGATTGACTTCTTGCCTTCTTGGTTCCTACTAGCTGGCAATCAATTGCGTAGTTCAAAACAAACTTTGAACGTCCCAACGAACTTCGTAATGAACTTCTGAACATTTTGGTGAAAAGTGACAAGTGAGTTGCAAATGACTGTAGTTGTCTTTGTAAATATGTAATACTGTAGTTTTCGACAAAATTTTTTGTAAAAATGAGAGAATGTGTCTTAAAAAATATTTTTAAAATGTTCAAAATTTTGCTCAAATATGATGTCAGATCGCGGGAGATGCCATTTCAGAGATTCAAATTTCAAAAATTTTCCGCGGGAGCGTACCCCCAGACTCCCCTACGAATTGGGCAGTATTACTCCCCGGATTGGATCGAGTTTTCTATTGTGTCAGTAGTATAGAACATGAGGCTACCAGGCCACTTTTTATTATTTTGCCAAAAACTGCCCCAAAATGTCAGAATTCAACGGAAGATGATGTTTGAAAGGGCAGACTTTTTTTCCTCTTTTTCCCCTTTTCATATTTTAAGGATGGATTATGACGTTTTTCCTGAAAACACCTAAAGTGATCAGGGTTGTGGTTTTGACACACATCTTACTTACTCCCCGATTTCTGCTCAGATACTTTTGTTTTGTGTTGGTATACATGTTTTCCCACAGTTACACCACCAGATAGCAGTCCGAGGCATGGTATGTACGGAGTGATCATGGCCACAACTTTACCAACGTCACTCTTTAACAGTTTGTCTTTTTGTAATCGTGACAATTTTAATATGGAGGAGATTGAACTTAGGCCATTAGATCCGAATCATGACCCAGACCCAGACCCTGATCAGGAGGAAACAGATTTTGGGGGTGCTGATGCTTCGGAAGACTTTTTAGAGAGTAATAGTGTCGGATCTGATGACGCTATTGATGGCCCCACTGTGAATAATGTGTCAGAAGACAGAACTGAGAGGATAAGAAGAAGGGCTGCGTATAGAGACTGTGAGGACTTTTTCACAAATATACTAGAGCTGGAACCACAGTGCACTGACCCAATGTTTGTTGACTATCTGATTGATAATAACATATTAAGTATATCCAGGGAGTTTCGTAAGTCTGGTTTAGTTATCGATTATTCTGTGAAACATCTGGGAGGTGACTTCCAAACAATCGGAAGGGTTTTAACTGAGGAGGATGATGATCTGCTTAGGGGTGGCATCAGAACACACTATGATGAGTGGACTAAGGCTAACCTAAATAAGAGACTGAGGAAGGCTGGAATTGTAACTGCCATTGGTTTGGGGGTGGTTGCATTGGTAACTGGTTTGTCTGTGGGTCTAACCAGGAAGGGATCTGATATAGCTCATCAGGCTAAGAAATGGGAAAAGTTACATCCAGCAAAAGGAAGGGATGTGATACCATGGACAGAAATACAGGCAGCTGGTGGGAAGGTAATTGTTTTAACTGGGGAGTATTTAATAGTGATTATTATGACAGCTGGATTGTTTTCCTACCGTTACACAAAGAGAGGATAATCTATGAACATATACCTCACCGACCACACTTAAGTCAACTGAATATCCTTATGTCCATATGCGTAGGAGGTGACCCCATCTTCCAGCAGGTATCTCTTGTCGTCAAAGCATGAGAGTGACACCTTATTTATCTCATAACTACCCAACTCATGTTTCACGCTTCGAATGGTTTTCATTTTTTGAAGCACCTGTTTTTTGCCAAGTAATACGTTCTTGTAGTGTTCATGTTTGATTTGTTTTTTAGTGACACTCTTTTTGATTCCCTTCGCTGTTTTACCACCTGTTCCGTTGTCTTTTAGATAGGAATACATTTTACTCCTAAGACCAACGAATTCGGTTATGGGAACGCCAGCCGCTTCGTCTTTCATCTTCCCAATAACCTTCTTGTTCGACTTGTTGTGATACTTCGAGCTCTCCGGATAGTCCGAGTTGTCGAAGATATTTTTGTCGGCCCAGAAGTCCTTATAAACATCCTCCGCCTCAATCTCATATGTCAAACTGTCCGTGTCTGTAAACAGCAGCTTAGCCCTACTTCCATATCTCTTTAGCACATAGTTGTAATGGAAATCATACATCAAGGTTTTTGATAGATCTAGAATACACATACCAACGTATGCTGGCCGGTTCAACGTCAGGACTTCCTTAATCTTATGAACAACAACAAGGTTCTCGTTGAATATTTTGGCGGACACAAAGGTTGGTTTAGAAGCCAGCCTCAACAGCTTTTCCTCACTGGTGACCAACCGAACATCCACACGCTTTCTCAGGTTCTCCATTGTTTTACCGAAGACGCTGTTGTTCATCAGCTTGAAGAAGTCCTTTTCGAAGGCATTCCTGGCGGCAGTTCTCTTCACCGTGTTGAAGTCGATGTACTGCTTCAGCCAAGCCGATTGATCGAACAACAAAACCCGGTGAACTTTTTTCACCTTTATCCCAAGTCTGACGTACAGCTGTAGGTTTCTATAGTGGACGACATACCTTTCCTTCCCCATCAGGTTGGTTACCAACTTACTCACACCACCAACACTGACACCGAACTTCCCCCTAATCTCAGAACAATACTCCGACAACATATCTTCCCGTATTTCCATCTTTTCCGGAGCTAATGGGTAGTCATTGTGTAGGTTGTGGAGTTCGGGAGGATACTCAAGATCAACCTCAAGTATCATCCCAGTTCGGCTGTCATTTTCCGGAAATTCCCAGGCCAGGTTTTTCAGATTACCCTCATTCATCCACCTGAATCCGCCAGTCGGGAGGCACTGACTCATGGCCCAACCATACAGATTGTTGGCGTCCAGATACATTATATACTTCACAGCCTCGTCCTCACTATACCCCTTCATATATGGGTTGTTGGCTTTCCCATATCTGTTGGCTATGTAACTAACACCGCCTCTCAATTCTTTCTCAATGAACTGGAACATGTCGATGTCAGTCATCAGCTCCAGCTCAATCCCAGTCATCTTCAGCATAGCGTCCCATGCCAACCCAGGTGAGGTGAAATAGTGACAGGGGTCCAACCCATAGTACTGAACACAGGTCTTTCTAAAGTTCTCAAAGACGTCAGCTAACAGCAACACATCTGATTTTAGATACACATCATGGTAGTCCCCCATCGTTCTCATCCCAAACGACTTCCAAACCTCAGAAGCATGGGAATACTGTTTATCGGTTATCGGTTCGTCATTCAACACACTATAAAACTCATTTTTTGGGGGCAACTCTGTTTCATCAAACCGACTGAACGCGTTCATGTAGTCATAAGGATAAACACCCTTCGATCTCATAAGATACAACCGATCACCGAATTCCTCAGCTGTGTACCTGAAGGCGTCAGCCGGTAAGTTCCCAACCAGCCTGTCCAGTGAGCTACTCATGAACTGAAGACTGTCCAAAAACACAAGGTTCTTACCTAACATGAAGGCCATGTACTTCTCCATATTATTCGGAATGACGTTAATCTCCTGTCCGAACTTCCCAATCTCCCCCATGATGAGATGACTATCATAACCCCTCAGGTTGTGTAAGATGACTGGTATTTTATCAGTCATTCTGTGATTTCTGTTACAAAGCTGATGGGCCGATCCCCGATATCTTCCCGTTACATGACAATGGTCCCGGACCCTAACATCCCTTTCCCCATACTCCCGACCACAGATGTGACACCCGTTGGCGTCCCTAAAGTCCACCCTGTCGGAATCAGTCAGAATCATATCCTGGTTAAAGTGCTTTTTCCGAATACCATTACAATACTCCACTTCCTCCAACATCTTTCCGATAAACTTGTTGACAGCACCAGGACCTCTATACACCTGTATGTCCTTACTGTATCTGTCGTCATAACAACAGACAACCTTATACCCATAACCACAATCAATATGTTTCTGGTACTTCTCCATATATGGTTTTCTCTCTTTCTCCTCTCGGTCTGACTCCGACACCTCCGGTCTGTTAACCTTTTCCGTGATCGCCTCGAAGTCAGCGTACACAACAAATGAAACGTTTAGCTGTTTGTGGAAATTACTGTACTTCAACACGTTCTTACCGGGGTCAGGCATCCTAACAGCCTGTTTACCATTCACACTGATACACACAACCTTATGCCTATCCAAAACCTCCGTTGAGCTGAAACATTGGAGGCAGTAAACACAGAAGTGTTTTTTTCTCTTATGTTTTGTTTTGTTGTACATAAACCTATCAAAGTCCTTGATGAGGACGTAATGTTTGTTGTTCCCGTTGGTTATAATCAGGAGGTTTATGACCTGGGTGAACCTTTCCTCTGATACGTAAACCGGAAAGGTTAGCCCGTTTTCATAACCAAAGACGTTGATACGTATTTCATTCTGTCTTTCCACCCGGTTGTACTGTCTCTGGCTCACAGGGAAGCTGATTCCACTGTAATCCAAGTCGTTAACATGGTCCCAGTACTTAGACACTCTTTGTGGGTGCTGTGGGACAGGAAACTTATGAGCTAGATGACACCACATGAAACACCTATCATCACTATTCTTAACATTAATCAGTCCCTTCCGACTATTCTTCAGCTCCTCCGGGAGGTCGACGTATGACGAGCCTTCCAGTGGACTGTAGACAGTCAGATTAACGTAGTGACCGTCTACTGACTCCACTGTCCAGCCAGATCCCTCGCTTATCCATCGGGCTATCCCAACCACCACCTCCTCATTCGCGGTGTCAACGTCCTGACCGATCTCACCACCGTTGATTATAGTTTTGATGTGGCTGTTGAAGTGAGCCGTCTTATAAGTTGTTCCTCCGGACACCTCCTTCTCAAGCGTTACAACCAGCGTCTCAGCGAACTGCAACCCCCTCATCTCAGCCAGCTCCCGACGTAGCAGCCGTACCACATCATTCCTGAGGGCGTTTACCTGTTCCAGTGGATCCTGACTCACAACAGCACAGCTGAACGACTTAGTTTTACCCCTCAGGGCTCTGTCTAACTGATTTATGTCGTAACCGATTACTCTTTCGTAGAGACGGGGGTCTATGTCATCGGAATTGTCAAACATATCAGGGTCTAAGTCGTCGTCCTGGTGGATCATGACATCTGGGTCGCTCATCGTTATAACAGGGGTGGTCACATTCCGTTAGGTGTCGTCCCAACCACTCGGTGTAGAACCTGTCCGGGGTACGATCCCAACCAAGCTCCTTATACACAATCCCAAACAGATTGTTATCAAACAAGTCCTTCGTTTTCCCCTCCCTAAGATCCTTCAGACCACCCAGTAACCCAATCCCTCTCCTTGAGCACAGTCTGATGATGTAATAATTGTATCTGGACACATTACGACCTCTTATCAGACCCTTACTTCTCATCACCCGAAGAACCTTGGAAAAGTCGGATAAGACAACGTCAACGGCTGTATCCCTGACAACTCTGGTAAGTCTCTTCCTCATCCAACCACCCCTCGAATGCACACTTCTACGACCGGCCGTCCGATGTCTCCCAACAACATATCCATACTCCGTATCACCACATTCCGGACAGGAATACATCTCAGTTCTCACCTTCACACGGAATCTGGAACAATCTCCACACCACAACTTTGTGCTACGTCTGGGTGGATCCCAAGCCGGGGCTTCGATCCCCATCTGCTTACAAACCCATTCAACGCTTGAAGACCCACAATCCCTCAGTCCTTTCGGTAAGTCCGACCAGGAAACAGACATTATAACTAAACCCCAACAAATCCTCTTAACCCCTACAAAACAAACCTAGACATCAGATACCCACCAACCAGACCAATAGACCCAACGAACAGGGTTTGATACTCTTTCATCTCACCCGATGGTTTGTAATAGTCAGACAACTCAGGCCCTGACCGGGACGACCCGACGGCCTCAACCTGCCTCAGCCTATCCTTCAACAGATCCAGAGCGTGATTCGTTGTGTTGATGTCAGCGTTGGCGTTAGACAGTTCCTGCCTCAACCTCTGTATCCTATCCTTCCTAGCCACCTCACTCTCATACCATTTCTCCTTTGCCCTGGCCAGCTGCTCAAGGGCGTGGTTGTGTCTCTTAATCTCAGCCTCATATCCGGTGTGATTTAACTTTGAAAACAGGAATCCAGCGCCCGCGAAGGCCAAGGCGTTAAACAGTCCACCAGCAACCACACTAGCCATATATAATCACACATAATACACTCCGTCACAAAGATCCGATAATAGAACGGATGTTACGTCTTTCCCAATACGGAATCCTGAGTAGGTGGTGACCGTTGTTCTTGGCGTACTCGTCTTTCATCCGATCGTGTATCTTCTGTACCCTAAAACGTCTTTCTGCTTCTTCCTGAGTAAACTTACCAGACCAAGTGGAAGGGCCGAAATGTTGTTCACCATCATACTCAATCAGTAAGAAAGTACCATCACTGAGAGGCTCCGCGAAGTCATACCTCAAAAGGCCACCACCCAACCCCACTAACCCATCAAAGGTCTTCTCCCTAACCGCCTCAATCCCAATAGCGCGTAGGGCATCCCACACATTCCTCTCTCCTCTAGACATAGGGGGCAGCCAACGTGTCTCAATCTCTACGCTCATAGTAACCACCGGATACGGAACCCCCTTAGGATACTTGAGCTTTGAAAAAGGGTCAACCGGCAGGTACCCCTTCGACTGGGCATATTTGATCCCAACTGTACTAATTCCAACGGCTACAGCCAGCCTAACGATACCCTTTACAGACTCAGGAGTACCCAAAGGTTCCCTCAGGACCTTCCTCGAAGCCATGGAGACTGCCACAGCTCCACTTGTAATCAGGAGAGCGTCGTAGAGCTCGTTCATCAGTTCTTTTCGGTCGGTCATTATACACTAACACATATTTCACTCATCGAAGGTGTCTAAAACCGGAGGGGTCTGGACGGGGTTCTGTGGTTCGACAGTTCCTTCCATTACCTTCTCCTCATCAATGGTTTTCAGTCTCTGAACCTCCCTTTTCTCCTGCCTCATAGTGTAATAAAGTGAGGCCCCACCGATAACCAACCCAACGGTTCCGATGATGTAGCCATAATAGGCTGATCGACCACCACCAACTCCAGAACCAATCTCAGCCGCCAACCGCTCCCTGGCTTTTCTCTCCTTGGCTGCCTTCGATATCTGAGCCAGTCGTTTACCAGCCTCCACCCGTTTTGGGTCCTTGACTCTTTCCGTCTTGACCACTGATGTCACCTTAGGGACTTCCGAGGTTTTTTCAGGTACTACGTCAGCCATCTATACACTAATCTATGTTTCATCTGTGAGGTCATCTGTAGGAATCTCTGAGGTCGTTTCTGGGGAATCTGTGAGACCGTCGGCTGGGATCTCTGAGGTCGTCTCTGGGAAGTCTGTGAGACCATCTGTAGGGATCTCTGAGGCTGCTTGTGGGAAGTCTGTGAGGTCATCTGTAGGGGTTTCTAAGACCGTCGGCCAGACAACAACAGACTCAGTCACGTAGTACTCTCCTCTACGGTTTCTTCTAACACAATGTCTCATCACCCCGATAGCTCTTCTGAGTCCGTGGAAGATAATCAGTATGGGTCGTCTAAGTCTCTTTGGAATCTTCATATAAAATACAGGAGGTTTAAAGTCGTACCGTATACCTGAGGTATAATGACTGGGACAGAGTCTGGTGCTCGGCTGATCACCCTCGACGGAAACATCGGTGTGGGAAAGACAACGTTCGTGAGACCATTCGCTGAAAGAAATGGTTATTACCTTGCTGAGGAGCCAGTTTACGACAATCCATACCTCGAGAGGTTTTACGCCGACCCTGGGAGGTGGGCGTATGAGATGGAGACCTGGTTCCTCGGTGAGAGAATTGACGTCTACCTAGAGGCTTTGGAGTTAATCAACGAAGGGAGGAATGTGATCGTAGAGCGAACACATCACAGCTGTATGGTTTTCGCTAAAAACTGTTGGCGTAATGGGTGGATAACTGACGAACAGTTTTCTGATTATTCCAAGATCTTCCACTCACTAAACAATCTACTCCCAACCCCTGACGCTCTACTATTCCTGAAAGCCTCGGTTGACACCTGCCACGACCGAATGCTCAGGAGAGGTCGGGAGTGTGAAGCTGGTGTGACTAAGGATTACCTCAGGTGTGTGGAGAGGTATATGGGGGAGATGACTGAGGACATAGCCTCTGGGGGGACTAAGGTGATTACCCTTGATTGGGAAGACTTCGGTCCGGATGAGTCTGAAGTGGTCGGTACCCTCAGTGGGGTCCCTAGCGGATTTCACGGTTGGATGGCTCGTGTGAGCGGTCGGGATGTTTACATACCAGAGATCGTCAGAACCGTTAGCCAGGCCCGACAGGCTCAGCTGAATCGTGGGTCCAGGACGCCAGGACTGGTTATGGTTCCGAGGATCAGTGGGTTAGCTGTAACACTACCGGATATCCCCCCAACCACAGTCAGCCCAACAGAGACCGTCTCGGGGATCATCTTCAGTCTCTTCAGTCGGGTGTGTTCCCACTTGTAACAGGTCGGAAATGTGAAGCCGGTGTTACTAAGGATTACCTAGAGCAGATACAAAGGTATATGGAAGAGACGGTTGTAATGGTTTGGAAGAAGGGGACCAGGGTAATTGGTCTCGACTGGGAAGACTTCGGTCCGGATGAGTCGGAGGTGGTCGATGCCCTCAATAGGACCCCTAGCAGGTTTTATGGTTGGATGGCTTGTGTGGGTGACCGAGACGTCTACATACCAGAGATCGTCAGAACCGTTAGCCAGGCCCGCCAGGCCCGGCAGGCTCATAAGTCCTATGGTACCGTGTGATCATACTGTCGGAATGTGGACAGACCTCAGTCACAATGTCGTCGAGTACACGGACATCGGATAGGAAGACAGTCTCATCGTACTGGACCCCACGTAGGAAGCTTCTGATTTGTGTCAGGACCTTGTGGTAGCTAACGTGAGCGAATTCACAGTTTTCCAGCCTACCAGGCATTCCCGACTTGGTCATGTACCCTTGGATTAGGACGCCAGGACCGGCTATGGTTCCGAGGATCAATGGGTTAGCTGTAACACCACCGGCTATTCCCCCAACCACAGTCAGCCCAATAGAGACCGTCTCAAGGATCATCTTCAGTCTCTTCAGTCGGGTGTGTTTCCACTTGTAACAAGTCGCTAGCCTGTGGTAATACGAATAGAGTCTGGTTAGTTTGTCCACTTCAGCCGATTGGAGGTTTTTACCAATGTGGTTGAAGCTGACGACGCTTTTCCTCTTTTCCCCCATTCTATTTATAGGTCATATTCAACCATAGTCCTGTTACAAATCTTCTCAATGTCAGCGTCCCCCAGACGACCCTCTACGATCTTCATACCGTAAAAGTTGATGTCTGAATAATACTTCTCAAATTTGTTTAGCCCGAAGACATTCATATAAGATGTCCCTCTCTGATCGATGTTACTGATAAAAAATGAGTCCCTCAGTATTTCACCATTTATCCTAACGTGTGACACTCTAAGTCCGGATAGCCAGTGGGCAGATATTAGAACCTTCTTCCCAATGAACTTCGCTGGGATCGTACACTCATGAGTCTTACGTGGTGATGCCCCATCTATAAACAGTTTGTCATTCACCCCAGCTTTAAACCCAATGCTTTTGCCCAGATGGTTGTCATTATTGGAAACAATCATTTCCCAGGCACCCGACGATGGTCTCACGCTGTTCCTCTTTACCACGACGAAAACCGAAACATCGGTGAACATAAATCTGGGTATGCTAACGTGGAAGCCTGTTCTTACTAAGTACTCAGGGTGAAGGAAGTGGTGGTCGCCGGTGGTGCTTAGCAGTGGGTTGACACTAGGGGGTCTCCAAAACATGGCTGAGTTGATCCTAGTCTCACCGTCCCTGTCTTCTATGTAGTCAACAAAGGGAGGGAGTTTGGAAACCGCGTTCTTACTGGATCTGGTTACGTTCAGATCGAAGATAACTCTGTGGTCACGGGTCTTTATGTGGGCTTTCAGTCTGTCGTTGAGTTGTTTATTAGTGATTGGTCTGCTGTAACCATAAAACAGACTCATATACTATAGAGCAGATACCCAGACGCGACTACAGACCGTACTCAGCCATAACCTCCTTACAAATCCTCCCGATCTCGGGTTCCCCCAAACGACCCTCCACAACCCTCATACCGTAGAAGCTGATGTCTGAGTAAAAACTTTTTAAGCTGTTCACCCCAAGGACACTCAGGTAGGGTGTTCCCAGCTGTCCGATGTCACACATAGTGTATGAGTCCCTTAATATCTCACCGTTTATCCTGACGTGTGACACTCTAATCCCAGATAGCCAGTGGGCAGATATCAGAACCCTCTTCCCGACGAACTTCGCTGGAATCGTACACTCATGAAACCTAGTCGGTGTCATCCCACCGAAGACCAGTCTATTACTCACCCCAGCTTTAAATCCAAGGCTTCTACCGTCGTTAACATTGGCATTGGAAACAATTGTTTCCCAGGCACCCGACGCCGATCTTACGCCGTTCCTCTTTACCACGACAAAGACTGAAACATCGGTGCCCATAAATCTGGGTACGTTAGCCTGGAAGGCTGTTCTTATTGAGGACTCAGGGTAAAGGAAGTGGTGGTCACCGGTGGTGTTCAGCTGTGGGTTGATACTAGGGGGTCTCCAAAACATGACTGAGTGGATCTCACCGTCCCTGTCTTCTATGTAGTCAACAGAAGGAGGGGGTTTGGAGACTGCGTTCTTACTGGATCTGGTTACGTTCAGGTCAAAGATGACCTTGTAGTCAGGCTTCGTGTTAAGGACTTCTCTCAACCTGTCGCTGAGATGTTCATCAGTCACTGTGTTCCAGTCTGTTGTAACCATAAAACAGACTCATATACTATAAGACGTATTTGCTGAACAGATACCCAGACACAGCTGTTAGGACTAGTAGGATTCCCAACTCATTGTCTGGCTTTGGTTGTCTACCAGGTGTGTGAACGACTGGTTTGTCAGGTGTATGGACGGTTGGTTTGTCAGGTGTGTGAACGGCTGGTTTGTCAGGTGTGTGGACGGTTGGTCTGTCAGGTGTGTGGACGGTTGGTTTGTCGGGTGTATAAACGGTTGGTTTGTCAGGTTTGTCGTCTAGTGTTTCCAGGTGTGGACCGTTTTCTTGATGTGTCTTTGGTGATTGTTTGTGAACACCTTGGTAGTTGACCTCAGTGTTAACTCCGAAAACCATAGACGGACTAGCTGTTTTAAGTAAGTTGTTATAACCTCCTATGGGTTTCTTCAGGATAACCATCTTACTAGGGACTAACCACCCTTCCGGGGTGATAGCTAAATCTTGAGTTACAAAAGTGTCTTTTATGCTTTTGTTCATATTTAGTATCCAAGTGCTGACAGAGTAGTTGAGGATAGCATCATTAGTTAGGTTACGGAACTCCTGTTGACTTTCAAGGGAGCCGCCTCCATGATTGACTACTGACACTCGGGTTTTTGCCTGAGCGCCAAGAACGCTGTAAACATATGCCTCAATAGATTGATTAAAATACTGAAGACCTACCTTAGTCAGCCCATCGCTTTCTCTCGGCACGTACCTCCTGTAATGGTCCTTATACCCAGACCTTACGACTTTCACATTACGCACTCCCTTTTTTCCCGCGTGATCTGTAAAGGGTTCATAGCTAAAGGTCCAAGGCAGCTTTTCCACTTGCCTATACAACTCTGATGCACCAAACTCTTTTGAGATGGCGTACATGGATTCATCACCAGCCATCCGTCTTAGTAATCGCCTCACAGTGAAATAGAGATGGTAACGAGCAATGGTTGTTATAACAGGATAAACATCGTCTGATTGTGTTAGGTGCTTCAGACTGATTCCACAGCAATAGCTAGCACAATAAACTGAGAGGATTATCATAAAGTATGAACCCTCGTCGTCCCAAACAATGGTTTACCCGGAAAACTGATTTTAAGTTCAGGCAGCTTCGACATGAAATAGTCTTCACCGTTAACGTAGACTCTGAAATTGTTTATTGGGTAATCCAACACATTTTCGCTTGGAAACCCATCATAATACCCCTGCCTTTTCCCAAACCTAGTGAAGAAGTGCCCCTCCCCTTTTGGCAACGGGAAAACGGTGCCATTACTTAACCATATCTTAGGAAATCCACCCTCAACCAGACTTTGCTTCCCTTTATGGTTATGTAGCCAAATCCACATAGACTTGTCATTTCTAAAAGTGCTGCTATCCACGTTCGTTGATACGGTGTCACTATTCTTAAACCATACGTCACTTCTTTCGATTTCACCGTCTTTTTTGAGAGTTGTCGTAAAGGTGAATTTGGATAACGTGGCATGGGGGTATCTCTTGAGTAAATTGATCTTAGCTGACTTATTCCCCTTTCTGATATTCTCCATTGCCTTTTCATAGTTTTCCCCATAATACTTGTGATAGAGTTTGTCGGTATCCATATATTATAGGTTAGGTTATATGGACGCTGGGGTTGGGCTGGAACAGGAACTGAGAGATATATGGTATGATCCGAAAACAGGATATCAGTCAGCTGAACGATTGTAACAGAGGGCGGTGGGAGAAGGTCTTGATGTGAGTGGGAAGGCAGTAAGGGATTGGCTGAAAACACAGGACACGTACACGAGGTATAGGCCGATTGTGAGAAAGCATAAGTTCAGACAGACGTTCGTCAGCCACCTTGGTGAACAGATACAGATGGACCTGGTTGATATGGGGAAGTATAAGAACCAGAATAAGGGGTATTACTGGATTTTGACCGCTGTTGAGATCCTGAGTCGGTATGCTTTCGCCGTTCCCGTTTACAGGAAGGACACGGGTAATATGACTGGGGCTGTGAGTAAGCTGTTGGAACAGTTTAGAGGTCGCTTTGGTGGTTACCCCGACCTGGCTCAGTTCGACGATGGGAAGGAGTTTTATAACGTTGGTGTAAAGGACTTACTGAAGGAACGTGGTGTTGAGTACTTCAGTACGTTTTCAGACAAGAAAGCAGCGATCGTCGAACGGTTCAACAGAACACTTAAGACTGCTATGTGGAAGTATTTCTACACCAAGGGGACTTATAGGTGGATTGATGTCCTGGACGATCTCGTTGAGGGTTATAACAACACAAAACACAGTGTCGTTCTGCTGAAGCCCAAGGACGTCAATAAGTCAAACGAGAATCAGGTCTGGAATACGTTGTTCGGTCATCATTTTGGTGATCACCCCTTACCCAAGTTCCGGGTTGGAGACACTGTGAGGGTGTCAAAGTACAAGAGCATATTTACAAAGGGTTATGAGGCTAACTTCACTGAGGAAATCTTCAGGATTACGAAGGTCATCCGTGGTGATCCAAACGTTTACGAGATAGAGGACGCTGAGGGTGAGCCGATTATCGGAAAGTTCTATGAGGAAGAGCTTTCGCCGGTGGATAAGAAGGATGATGTTTATAGGGTGGAGAAGGTGTTGAGGAGGAAGAGAGTCGCTGGAAAGAAGATGGTGTTGGTCAAGTGGTTGGGTTATGGTGATAAACACAACTCATGGGTACCTGAGAGTGACGTACAAAACCTGGGTTAGTATATACTCGGGTAATGAGGCTAACATTATTCATTGAAAACGGTGAGAAGACTGTCTATTTCGAACAACCTATCATGGTGACAGGTCCAAGACCACAGGTGATGCTGAAGAAAGCGACGGTATACTGGAACTACAACAATGTGGTGTCAGGTCTGAACGATTCGGTGTTGTTCGATGGTAAGGAGGCATCCGCTCCTGAAGGTTATTTCAGCTTTGACGCGTTGGAAACGTTCGTTAAGGGTTTGGCCGGGACCCACAGTGGGGTGGTTGAGTTCGGAAAGAATGTTTACAACGGGACTTCTAAGGTGAAAACGTCTGAAAAGCTGAAACTTGGGAAGATGGGTCTTCTTTTGGGGTTTGGCGAGGACGATGTGATAGATGTTGGTGACGGGTGGACGAATAGTCCGAATCAGGTGGACATCAACAGAGGATTGAGATATGTCAGAATCTCGTGTGACGCTGTTGAAAGTGAGAAAAGTCTGGACAATGGGAGGAGGAGTAATCTGATTGGTACTCTTCCGATAACCTCTGAGCAGAGCCTGAAAGGAAGCGTGCAGCACTACACAGACATTGAGTCGAAAGCTGAGATCCGTAAGGGTGTCTATGGTAAGATGACCTTTAGGGTTCGTGGGAATAATGATCATTCGGTAGGTCGGCCGGTTGGGATTGGAGCTGTCCTGCTTGAGTTGTATATAGGCTAGTATATAATGGCTGAAGGGGAGGACTTTGAAATGAATGATCTCGGTAAGGAAAAGGAGAGGGAAGAGGAAGAAGAAGATACTGACGAGACAAGCCTCACCGATGAAGATCAGGGAACGGTAACGATAGGTCAGACGTCTGCTACGGATGGTATAACCCACGTAACAGAAGAGACTAGCCGTCCCAACAGTAGCTTTAGTCTCGACAGTGACTCCAGGAAACATGAGAGGTATCTTACAGAGGTTAAGAAAAAACTCATCATGGATACGCTTGGAATACAGGTAAATAAGGGAGATGGTAAGAAATCTAGTGAATTGTTGTTAGGTGTTAGTCCTGTTTATAGTAGTAAAACAGGAAAGCTTATCGGACTGAAGTTTAATAATGAGAGAGTTAGAAAACTTGATAATGGTAAGTTTATGTATAATGAGGGAAAAAGTAACAGAGAAGCCGTTGAGAGTTTCAAGAAGTTGTTAAGGGAGGTTGAAAAGGAACACTCTAAAAAAATCTCAGGGGCTATTGAGAAGGTTAACAACGACTCCACAACCCCCCAGGAAGTTGTAAACGATGTGGCCTCACAGACCATCTCAGAGAGTGAGAGTGTGCTTAAAAAAAGAGAGGAGGACCTACAAGAACAGGCTAGAGAAATCCTAACCGAGCAGGAAGCAAGAGAATTCATGGGAATGCTCGAACCACAGGGTACAAGTGCACAAAAGATTGGGCTCCTTGAAACAGAAGTCATATACTACAGAGAAAAATCAATTGATGAGAAAGATCCCCGTAGAAAACAGTTGTTTGAAAAGTTCAGCGAAGTGGCGGAAATGAAGGCGGACACAATAAGAATTAGTATCGGTGACGCCCCCCAACACATTGATGTCATATCTATCTTAAAAAACAAAGTGGAAAACAATGACCTGAATAGGTTGGAACGTTTTAAGAGGTGGGCTAAGAAAAATATGGTTGGGTTATCTGCCATAGCCATCACCATAGCTGGGATCGTAACCACAATAGTTGTCGCTGCTAGGAGGGCTGTCTCGGGGGGAGCGAGGGCTGTTGGTGGTTTCGCTAAGGCACTCGCTAATCTGGGTAAGAGTTTGGGACCTCTGTTGGCACCACTGTTCAGTCTGATAGCACAGGTTCTGACTTGGGGAGCAAAAGGAATAGCGTGGTTAGCCAACAATCTGTGGGTTCTAGCCATAGCTATGGCGTGGTTCTTGTATGACTACTGGAAAAACAGAAAATAAAACCTGTTATGTAGTATATGACCAACAGAAGTCAGACAGAGCTGTTACCTGGATTTAGACGGGCGAGAATGTCGGAAATCAAGGGACTCCGGACAAGACACACAATCACCATGAACCCCAACAAAGTCAACCCTGGTGAGGACCTCTACATCGACATACCAAAGCTAAAACCTGATAGCTGTTTGGTCCCGAGTAGTTTTCATCTATTGTTCGACTTTAAGAACATGAACACCAAGTCGTGGTTCCTAAACAATCTCTCCAGGCTTCTGGTTGAAAGGCTGGTTGTTAAGCTAGCCGGCGAAACTGTTTACGATAATACAGGTGAAAGTGTCCTCGGTGTGTACAGAGATCTTTGGCTACCAAAGAGTGTAAGAGATCAGATGGTTGGGTATGGAATTGGTCCAGAAAACCTGAGAAAGCTGATGTCTAAGGACGACAGTGGGGCCTCCTCTGGAGACGCTGAAAAGGCAGCCGACGCTCTGATGCTCACAATCCATGGGGTGAGGATGAAGGTGAGATTGGATAAGATCCTCGGGGACCATGGACTATATGCTCCTTTTGAAATGTACAAAAACTTCCGCTATGTCATTAGCCTACCGAAAGCGAGTGACATCATGGTGGCCCAGTCAAGTGAATCTGTTGATGGGTACACACTGGAAAACCTTGAGCTGGAGTATGAGACGATTGATAACACCGACATCGCCAGTGAAATAACGTCGCTGTACACAGCCGGTCGATCGCTGTCCTACGAACATGTCACGTTGATGAAGTCAACTGAATGGGTGGCTGGATCAACCCTGATCAACAAACATATTAACCTACCACGAAAGTCTATGAGAGGAATTGTGATGATGTTCACAAACAAAACCCGAACTGATAGTGAGAAATACGTCTATCCAAACATTGAGAGTGTTAAGCTAACAATCGAGGGTGTGCCCAACGCTGTCTTCAGTCAGGGGATCCCAAAGAGTCGGTTTTATGATGAAGCTAAGAGACTGTTTGGTGGAAAGGAAAACACAGATCAGTTTATGACAATCCAGAAGTTCTACAAGGACGCTTTCGCTCTAGCGATTGACTTGAGAAGTATTGAGGACCGTGACAGTGTTGGAACTGGTAAAAGGATCGTTAATACACAGTCCGGGGTTCTGATTGAGATCACTAAGAAGGTGACTTTGGCTAACGTAGTCTGTCGAATCTTTGTGCTGAGTGATGGTTTGGTAAACATGGTAAATAAGAATCTAAAATCAATCCAGTATTAAATGGACCACCCATTCAATATGCTGATCGTTGGTATGACGGCCTGTGGAAAAACCTGGTATCTCCTGAAGATGTTAGAAGATGAATACCTCAGGTTCTTCGACTACATCGTTCTGCTCTGTCCAACGTTCAGCTGGAACAAAACCTACACCACCTGGAAATACACCTCCGACCCGGACTTCATCGCTGTGGACTGTAGTCAGGACGACGTTGAGATTGTACTAGAATATATTGTTCGGATATTCAAAGGATCCAAAACACTGATAGTCCTCGACGACTGTGCCAGTGGGCAACCCGTAAAAAACAGAACAAGTGAGTTGGTTAAATTAGCCTTCAGCGCCCGACACTACAATCTCTCAACTATCGTAATCACACAACAGCTAACAGCCATCACAAAACCCTACAGGGAGAATATCAGTAAGCTGGTAACGTTCTACAACCCCAACAAAACCGATATGAAGGTTATTACTGATGACTACCTTGGTGGTTTAGACCGTGAAAACGTCATGGGGATAACTGAAAAGCTAAAAGAAAACAAATACGCTAGGCTTGAGATTATGTTAAGGCATCCGTACGCGTATAAGGTAGTCATCCCAAAATCTGGTCTGTAGTAAGATGGCTGAAAAGAAGAGTAAGACGGTGAGAGTTGGGAAAAAAGTCAAGGCACCTGCTGCAGAACCAGCTGAAGCATCTGTTGAGGAGCCAAAAACGGAAATACCTACTGAAATCCCCAACCTAGTCGATGAGCTCGTCAATGATCTGAAAAAGACTGAGGAGACCAGCCCAGCACCTCCACCAACCGATGATGCCAACAAGAAGAGAAGTGAGCTAATAAAACTGTCAGAGGATGGTGAAATAACTCAGTCAGTTGGCTACATCAAAAAAGCGTCGGTAAAGGTTGTGGACAAGCTATACGCTGAATACGAGGCCAGAAGGATGGAAAGAGCTAATGAATTCCTGACTGATATGTTAATCAGTAGATTCTCCAATGTTCTCGGTGGTCTGGACGCCGTAGAAAGCTCTGAGGAGTTAGACAACGAATTACAAAAAGACAAACTGTTAAAGAGTGAAGTTGGTAAAGTTGTGGCCATGATCACTCCGTACATACCATGCCTCGGACTGCTATCTGGTGGTGTAACTGTGGGAAAACATGTATACCAACACAAAACAAAAGTATCTGAGCAGAAATCGGGGAGTAAGTAAGATGTGTGTCAAAACCACAACCCTGATCACTTTAGGTGTTTTCAGGAAAAACGTCATAATCCATCCTTAAAATATGAAAAGGGGAAAAAGAGGAAAAAAAGTCTGCCCTTTCAAACATCATCTTCCGTTGAATTCTGACATTTTGGGGCAGTTTTTTGCAAAATAATAAAAAGTGGCCTGGTAGCCTCATGTTCTATACTACTTGTGTCGGATGAGCTGATTTTGAAGCCAGCATAGTTGCATAGACCAGAGATCATTAGAAATTGCGATTGTGCAAGCAAATCAAACTGAGACACTTGCGAAATGGGTTTAGAGTCTGGCCAATATATTTACTTTGCTAACCATAAATGCACCAAAACCTAACCTTAATTTGACGCTTCACAGTTGGCTTTCCTCACCAGATAATTAGAGCCAACGGCGGCCATATTGGAGTGACCTCATTACAAATTCAGTGGCTAATCTGAGAGGAAAAGCAAAACTAACCGACATCAAATAACTGTCCAACCAATATGTCCCTTCACTAACATTAAATAGAAAATGTCAGAATGCCCTCCAACATGTCTGCAATACCACAGTAGTTGTTAGGTGGTCATCCTAACATGGCCACCGTTGGCTTCATTTTCAGTAATAGAAACTCGATCCAGTCCTATTTTTCAGATCAGTAGAAACAGTGTTGTAGGAGGTTATATATAGCACTGATTTGGGGGATATTTGTGATATTCGTTCTGTTGTAGATAAATGAAAACCGAGTCTGTTTGTTTTTTGTTTGTTTATTTGGTCAACAATTTCCTGCTATAACTTTGACTGCTTTGATTGGTGTTCAACTAATCATATTTGCGATTATCACGACAGTAAGTTTCTTCATTACACAAACATTTCGGGTATGCCTCCAAGTCTAAGGCTCGAAATTTCGCCGGCCGCGTTCCATTCTCCGCGTTCATCTAATAAGACAATTGATTAGACATAATGAGTTATCCGGAAGGTTAAATAGGCTGAAATATCTCAACAACGAAGCAAGGAAACGAACTGAACTACGAAATAGATGTTACTTTTTCATTTTAAGTGTTCTTTGGAATAAGACAAACTTAAATTTTGTTTTATAATAAGCACTTGAAATCGAAATTATTCGTGCTCAACTCACCGTTTTCCCCCGGGTTGCCTGTCTCCCGGTTTACAACGCGCCAAAGATGCATACGCTGGAGGGCACGAAGAATTGCCCTAAATCGACGCACTCCACGTCGTAGAACGGCGATTAACCTAATAAACAATTAAGGTTTTAATGAATTATATATATACTGTATATATATATATATATATATATTAAAAAAGATAAAAAATACAGTTTTAAAAAGTTCGGTTACTCGACTTTCACGCTCAAAGCGATCATCAGACTAAAGGTTTTTAAAATATGAATATTTTATTTTATTTTTATTTTATTTTATTTAACTTTGCCCTGATAATATCATTAATTATATATGTGCAATTTGTACCAACAAAAGTAATACAAGGCAGGAATACCGCAACAGCTAAAGCCAATTACTGCGGATCCTTTGTTAAAAATATTATAACAACGTGAACGGAAATACACATGCACTAGATAATACAAAAACAATAATATGGCTATAAGTATTTAAAATCTAAGTATATGTACATAAAAATTTGTTTTCGTGTCTACCCCAAATATATACATATATATATATATATATATATATATATATATATATATATATATTATATGGTTGGGTTTGATTTCCGGTCCGTACGCAAAACGACGCACGCTGATTGGTTCCCGAGAGGTCGGGATTTTACGATATTGACCTCGGGGTCAATACGCTGTTTTCTCGGCCCTGTAAGTTTTGGCGGGAAAACAAAATAAAAGAGTACTGCGTATTTTTATTCAAAGATTCTGAACAATAAAGTGTTTTGGAACATTTGCTGGTTTTCTTTAAAGCTGTTTATCTAGAAACGCTACAAATAAAAGCCGAACTTGTGTAAACAAGAAGGACAAGAAGCGACACGTACAAAAGTTAACAGGTAAGGTAAACAGCATACTCCGAAGACGAAAACAACGCTCGAAACTTAAAAATAAAACGAACCAATAGCCATATAATAAATTCCTTATTAACCTCGTTTGCTCGGTCTGTACGGAAAGTATTTGCCCTCGGTTTTATCGCACAAACCTCGCTCCTTTGTCGCTCGGTCTGTACGAAAACCTCAGGCAAATACTTTCCCGTACAGACCTGGCACTCGGTTAATAAGTCCTTAATATATCAAGCTATCTAGATGTCCAGTATTGTCCCACAAGCGGCTGTTACCGGCAGTTACATGGGTGATAATTCTCACATCTAGATCGGTTCCAAATATATATATATATATATATATAACAAACAGATTTCATTTTGCCGTTGTCTGTTCAGTTATAGATGCACAGATGACGTCACAACGTGGTAAGAACAAAAACGTGGCCCACGAGACGCAGTCGAATGGGTCACTGATGTTCTTACCACGTTGTTACGTCTTCTGTGCATCTATAACTGAACAGACAACAAAAAAATGGAATCTATTTATTTTATACAATAGAAAAACTTAAAAGTTTTTTTCAAAACTCTTGACGGATTTTGGATTTTGGGGCATGAAGAAAGAAAAAAGCGAGAGGTAGAATAAAATAAAGGGCGCATTTAATTTTTAGACGGCTCAGTTAGGAATAGATTTTTTTACTTTACTTTATTTTATTTATCTATTTTTTAATTTATTTATTTATTTATTTATTTATTTATTTATTTGTTTATTTATTTATTTATTTATTTATTTATGTATTTATGTATTTATGTATTTATCTATTTATTTATTTATTTATTTATTTATTTATTTATTTATTAAATATTTATACATATATTATATATAGTTCATATATATATATATATATATATATATATATATATATATATATATACAATACTCTGGTTGCTATGCGTGTTTTCACTTAGTGAATCGTATAAAGACATTGATCGCTTTGAAATTTTAATGTAATTTTATATGTGTTAGATCTCTAATTATAAACTAGTTTAAAGTTGCTTCTTATTTGTACTTAGTTAGGTAAATTTGAGGGCCACAAGTTTATCAGCCAATTGCTGTCATGTGTCACCCTCGTGAAATAAAGTTGTTCATTCATTCATTCATTCATTCATTCATTCATTCATTCATTCATTCATTCATTCATTCATTCATTCATTCATTCATTCATTCATTCATTCATTCACTGGTTGTTGCCCATGATCTATTAGCCCAACGCCAGACAATATATTATACTTGCCAAAGAGAGAACCCTCAACAAGTCCAGGCAGCTATATATCGGATATAGAAGTGCACCTAACTCCTAAAATGAAGTCGATTTTGTTTAAAAGAGCGTCAAAAATTACGAAAGGTGGTGTTAACGTGTTTTGTATTTTTCAATATCGGTTTTTGTTTTAGAGTTTGTTTTTATCATGTGTAAGTGAGGTAGTAAGCAGGGCTCTCACAACTTATTTGCATAGTCCTGTCCTCATCGGGGGAGGGGATTAGAACAAAGAGAGACACAAAGAACTTTTGAAAAGATTGTATAATATATACTATTAATACTGACCCCTCCCCCCACAGTGATGGTCTTTTTTAAGGAAATTTCCTTAAAAAGTGAGAACACTGGTAGTAAGAAGGTCTATGCCGCCCAACAGCATTGTAAAAAGACGTTTAATTCATATTAGTATAAATACACCGGTGATTATAGAAAATCACGCGCGCTGATTGGTCCAGCTACTTCGGATTAATTCTCGATAATCACCTACAGCGTTTCTTCAAAATGGCCGCCAGCCAAAGTTGTCAATGGGACAGACAAGGAAATTAACAATTTTAAAGAAAATGCTCTTCCTAAAAGTACGAAAATGTGTATTTATACTAAAACCATTATTTTCCTCAGGCTCAGTGAATATCGGTGAATAATAACCTCGACTTCGTCTCGGTTATTATTATACACTTAATGTCTGCTCCCGAGGGAAACAGTTAGTTTTGTTTTCCCGAGAGTCTTGATATTTCCCGAGACGAAGTCGAGGGAAACATCGAGACTCGAGGGAAAACAAAACTAAATGTTTCCCGAGGGATCAGACATTAAGTGTTTTGTTATATAGCTTGAGTTTCACTGAATAATTTCGACGTTTATCAAGGGAAAGTACACAAAAGACAAACGCTAAGACTTACCAAAACATTTCGCCTGGCTCCGTAATTTCACTTCAACCAAACAAATATGAGTCTCAGAACAAAGGAACAGCAATACATTTCTCCAGTTAATCTTCACACAAGCTTTGAAGACCTAGAAATATTCTTTTTTCGTAGCAAACAAACTTTTGTTTATGGGATGTCGTGAAGAGTTCAAAGTTCTAGCGGTCAACAATTGAAAACTTATTGACCGAGCATGCAATAAGTTCTCAATTATTGCCCGCTCGGTAGACATTGAAATTTAGCTAAGGTCATGTGACCACAAACCAACCAATGACAGTCATCGTTGTATCCAGCGAAACTCTAGCTATATAACAAACACCGATATTCACCTCGCCTTCGGCGAATAATTGTTAATTAATCAGTTGAAACTTTGCATGTGAATGCAGACCACCAAACTCTATAACATCGTTCAAGTTTTATGGTCGCCGTAGTAACGAACTAGTTTCCAAACCTCTTAATTTCTAAAACACAATTTTGTGTTTTCCCCTCGGTTGGTACTTATTGAACACATTTCCAATGACTTCAACAATTTTAAACTGAAGGTTGAAGTTGGTGAAAACCCTATATTATGGGAGGAAACATAGATTTTTGATAAAGGAACCCAGAGGTCTGAAAACTAACCTGTTACTATCGTAACAATGAAACCGGAATAATGTGAAACCGTTTGGTGCACTGTAACCACACGGAAAGTTTCAAGTAATTTTTTGGTTAATTTCGAAGATATGTCCAACTTCAAGACTTTCCGCAATGTTGCTGACCAGCATGAACGTCATCACTATTTTATTTCCATATTGCAAAAAAGCAAATAACTCAAGAACGAAAAGAGATAATGAAAAAATGTTAGCGCCATTCATCATTCAACAAAACAAATTTCATTTTCGGGGTTAGGTGCACTTTAAGCCAACCTCGGGCATTTTGTTTCCTTGACGGAAGGTCTGCGAGAATTGTCCCGGCATCGGCTGGACACCGGACACAGATAATTTATGCGGTCTATGAAGATACCGTTCACACGGCGCAGGTGTAACAGGACCAGATGCCCCTCCTTTAGAAGGCATGCCCAGAATGCCCCCGGTGCCTCTGGTACCTAGGCTAGGCCCAGATGCCTGCCCCCCCCCCCCCACCCCCCCTCCTCGAACACCAGATGTCCATCTCAAATCTTTCAAAATACATAGGAAATCTTAAATCAAGTTTGAAATGCATTGAAACTTGTTTCGAAACTAACAATAAAACTTTTAGATGGTTAAATGGCTTCACAAGCATCCGATAGACGTTGCTTTGAAGAAAAACCACTGCCGATATTAGTGCCTTTTTCAGAGTATGCCAGACCCGAAAACGGGCTCGAATTCAACGCTTCGAAACATCAGCTCAACAGTGTTACTAATCAATAAAAGCGAAACTTGAACATCTATTTAATATATTGGAAATTCGGCATGACCATATGCATGACCACACAACAAAAAATTTCTGATGTACTTCCGCGTGCTGGAGTTTGACTTTCGCTTTATTTATTTTGGCACATAACCATCGAAAAACGTGGAATAGCCTGATAGCCATATGAGAATTTAACCCATTTAACCATCTAATAGTTTGATTTAAGGATTTTGGGTGAAGGAAAATTCGAGTATAGAATATATACATTTTAAGACCAAATCGGGACCAGTTGCGAAAAATGCAACTACACAGGCCTTCCGGCAGGAATTGAACCCACGACCTTGCAATTCTAGTTCAATGATCTGACCACTGAGCCATGGAGGGCGTTGCCGAGAGCTTGATCGCGAGTTCTATATATAATAAGGTGGTAATGCCAGGTGAAAATTGGGTATATATAAGTAATATTGGGCATTTCACTCGATTACATAGCATGTTGTAAGGATTTTGGGTGAAGGAAAATTCGAGTTAGTTTCGAAACAAGTTTAATCAATACATTTTCGACTTGATTTAAGATGTTCTTCTAAGTATTTTGAAGTATTTCGCAAAAGGGGGTGTCTGCTCCTGGGGGTGGGGGGGTGGGGGGTGGGGGGGGGGGGGTGTCATCTGGTCCTAGTATACCAGATAGATGCCCCGAGGTGCATTCTGAAATTTAAAGGGGGGATCTGGTCCTGTGAGAAAGAATAATGCGGAAGAATATACAACAGTTTCAAAAGTGTCCATGCACCAATCCAGTATTACTGAGCCGTGTGCTCTTTAAATAGCAGTGGCTTCACTTGTCAAAAGTAAATTAAAACAAGACGCCTGGTCAGGCGTTCACTCGGGCTACAGCAAAATCACGCGCAGGTTGTCACATGCAGTGCTAAGATCTAAGCCGCCGTCTAATCACATTCATGTCACAGACAAAAGTCAAAACACAATCCAATCTCCGATAGAAAACGCAATTTGCAATACACGAAACACGATTGCCTGTAAGGTATTTCTTCGGTTATTAAATATCAACACAGCTAGCGACATTACTGACCAATATCAAACTATGTCTGTGAACACGCAAAACACATCCGAGACGAGAAAGACTTGATCAGACTTTGATCATCAGACAGTAGGAAAGCTAAGAAAGAAAGCATTATTTCCACATATGTACAGCGTTCATATGTTCAAGTCTCTTCGGGTATTAAATATCAACACAGCTTCATGTATACGGCGTGTGAGATCGTAAGCGTATATAATATCAAGATACTTGCCAGCGACATTACTGACCAATAACTATGTCTGTGAAAACACAAAACACATCCGAGAGGAGAAAGACTTGATCAGACATCAGGAAAGCAAAAGAAAGAAAGCATTTGGCATGCACGCATCATTGACTTGAGCCTGCGCTTTCTGATTAGAGAGGCCTGCGGAGTAGGCAAAGAGCGTGACACAGAAGGGGAAAAAACAAACCCGAGCCGAAACCTAGACTCGTCTAGCCCGAGTAACAAGGAGCAATTCAATATTATCATACCAAATCCTGGTGCATTGTAGGTTTACAATTTTAGTTCTTCTGTCAGGAGTAAAGGAACATGCCTTATTTACTTAATTCTCCGATTTCCACTGACTAGTCATTGGTTTAATCCCCGAGCCCGGGCGAGGGTACTAATCTCGACACGCGTGGAGTCCACTTTACACGCGAGATGAAAAGCTGAAAGCAATTCTGAAACCTGTTTGTATAAACAGGTGGGAAAATTGTCTTAACTGACCAAAAATCGCGGGCGCATTTGCTCTGTTTCTTTATTTTTGTTCGAAATGAGGTTCGTTCAGGTTTGAATGTTTTGTTAACTGAAATATTTGGTACGCTGAAGAAGAGAAACCTCGGCGATTTAAAACTGGTTGTGATGACTTTCATGTGAGCTATATATTCCTATGATTGGAGTTATGGAAAGCTTGGATTATTCGAGGAGAATATGCAACAAACAGGGTTTTTCGTTTCGATGTCCATTTTGTTTGTGTCGACAAACTGTTTAAACAGCAAAATACTACTAAAAGGTGAGTTGAAGTATCTAGATCATATGTTTATCTTTAAAACTACTGTGTGAATTGTTAATATTGAAGCCCACTTGACGGTGTAAATTTATCGCCTAGTTGCTTAATATCCTAAACACAGTTAAAATCAGTGCTTTTGAACGAGCCATAGTTAAAAATTTAGCCCTTTGCCACCCAAATTTTATTCTCTTAAACTATCCATAGTTCTTTGCTCCACCCACTGAAATAAATGAAATCGAAATGAATCTTGTGCCCTTTCGCCTGTCCATAGGAAATTGCGATAACAGTCGGCTTAGGAAATGCGCTTGAATTACCGTATATTGTTTGTTAATCGTCTAAATGAAACTTTACAACTGCTTACAGGTTCTTGCAGTATGACTAAAACCAGTCTGTTTAAGAATCAACTGCATTTCCGAAGCCTACGCGAACTCTAAAGTTTGCTCATTTTCGGTACACAATTTTGACAGCTATAAAAAGCGACGAAAGCCAATAAATTAAAATTTTCGCCTATGCCACCAATTTTTTTGTCTTTCAAAGTATGCTTTTGATCCTAATTGTTAACATTGTGCCAGCTTCTGAGCTTCAAAAAATCGTAAACACTTGAATTTCACGCTTTGAATTTGAGTCACTTGAAGCCGCCATTTTGGATTTGGAATATTGAACAGAATAACTGCTACCAAAAATAATATTGCATTGTTATCATGCAAATCTTTGTGTTCTTTTTCTCTTTTTAGATACTATATTAGCTGTATTTATGGCTAAAGAAAAAGTTAAAAGAGTGGAGTGTTTAATATGCTGTATATATTTATATACATGCTTATTTTGAAATTGCTAGATTTAAATAAGTGTGTTCAAGCAAAGGTTGACCAACAACGTTGAGTGAAGATACTGAAAGGATTCAAGTTTATTTAATTTACATATATTCTGCTACATGTACCTATGTTTAAATGTTTATATATAGTCTTATTGCTTATTAATGTTAAAAAAAGTTGGAATGTTACTCATGTGTTGTAATAGACTCTGTTGTAATTTAAATTGGCAATGATATGAAGATGTGACAATAACTCCTTATTTTTGCTGTGAATTGTTCTTTTCATTTTCTACTGAACCTTTGACATAACCACCAAAAAGGCCAGACACAAGCTATAGTTATAAATTGTATTATTGAGTTTATAAAACACGAGCAACTGCCAACTCGTACTTCCCTGAGCTTTAATATTATGTGTATTATAACCAAAAACTATTTATTATGGGTTTTTCTCTTTTTTATTGTATGGTAGAACATAGTATGTTTCTTATTCAGTATTTCGTTTTTAATAAAATATCTAAAAAGAAGTAGAATTACCAAAAAACTCTTCGGATTATTTACAGCTTAAAAGCCGTCATATTGACGTCCCAGTCCCCCGCAAGCTTGTTTATATCACGGTTTTCGCGCATGCTCAGACAATTTTCCCACCTGTTGTTTGTATATATATTTTCAAATCCACAACTTGCGCAGTTCGAATAGCAGGGTACTGGTAACTAACCTGTCAAATTATTCAAATTATTTAAATTTACGTCAGCAAATTATAATTTATAAGTTCGGCTGGATTACGAAATAGTTTTTCAACGAACATGACGAAAGAAATCTTTGCAAGAAAAAAGGTTTCAGCTAAAATGTACATTAATATTACTATGGAAAAAGACCAAAGAAAGAAGGCTAAGAAGAGATGTGGCAGCGAGAAAAAGACAACAATAAATACGACTTAAAACCACTGAAAAAATCCTAAAAATTTATAATACGATAAAGACCGAAAACGCGAACGAGAAAAACAATCCGAAAAGAGTAGACTGAATTGGAAGTGTTTGTGGTGACAAAAGCAGAAGAAAGTTTAACGGTAGGAGATTCGTATTTACCAGTTTAGCTGAGTTAAAACGGAAGAAATCTTGAAAATGAAAATTAGTCAGTATAAATAATATCTTGTCTAGAGTTGTCTTGAACGCTAGGACGTTGGCATTGTGTCTTTTCTTGGCCACTCTTTATATCTATTTTTGAATGAAAATTTGTCATTTGGTTCATCGTTGTGTTTTTTTTTTGTTTTTTTAATATTGACTTTGCATGTTCTTTCGGTGTGTCAATGCATAACGACAGATGAACCTTGCTAACTAATTTTCTTGGATGTTTTCTGATCTGTGTGTCATTAATACAATAAAAAAACAGAAATTAGGGGAGAGGGGTGGGGGTGGTGGTAAAAAATGCATATAAAGCGGGCGAGGGGTTGTTGCGTTCATGTATTTCTAGTAAAATTATAATTGTCAAAACAGCAGCGCAAAGCTTTACAGAAGTTTTTTAAAGTTGAAAAGACAAAGGAAATTATTTTTTCTATTTCTGAAACTAGCAAACGCCAGACACTAGGTTAGGAGCTGGAAATTAGGAATTGGGTACTAAAGCGAAGCGATAAATTACCAGATGATCCCCAAGGGTCTCGTTTTCAATTTATCTCCCTCCATTTAGGATCGGTCGTTTTCAAATCGCTTCGGTAGAGTGACGTTTTCACACAATTTCGATCTGGTACCGTGAGAACACAACTGCGTTTTGTGATTTTTAGCGCCGTTTTCAACTCGCTTGTGTTTTGTGAATGCTGATCAGACAAGTGTAGACAAGCGCTTATTTTTATGTGGGCATGAACATTAGACGTTCGTCGACTCTGCCACTGATCGGCGATCGATCGGGAAAGCTGAATTGAGCGCAGACAGTCTTCAAGCCATAAAATTTCGGTGCTTGTCTCAGTTGTCTGCGACTGTTTATGTGAACCAGGCTATATATCAACTGGTCAACAATACTCCACGTTCCCAAGCTTGACTCCTGTTTCCATTTGTTATCCTGCTAAGCTTCCCCTTCCTTTGACTTTCACTGCCGCTATACTCCTCTCTATTTTAGCTAATTTAGCATGACTGTCGCTAACAGTTAAAGAATCGGATTGCTCCGATCGATGTACTTTCCGCGCACAATGTTGATGATGGCTGTATTGAACTTCGCTGGTAAAACTATGACCTTTTGTCACTGTCTGCGAGCAAACGCATTTTTCTTTCTTTGAAGACCCTTTCTTCGAGGTCGCATATTTAACGTCGAGAACAGTCCCGCCTTGTTTTGGACCAAACTTGCAGTATACACAATTCAAAACTTTGTGGACTTTGCTAATGGTTGCACGTCAAAACTTGCACTAAATAGTCCGTAAGAAAACGCACTAATGACTTACTCTTTTAACGTTTTAAGAAAATTAGTCTTTTCCTTTGCGCGCTAATATATAATTTTTGTCTCGCGCAAAACTATTAAGGTGGCTCCCTATAGTTTCAATAAATGCGCGCTATTTCATACGCTCGTTATCTAATGTTATTCATAAGTTTAAAACATTTGTTAGATAAATACTAAGTAGACCTTACTATAGCAGAACTATTGCAGATATAAAATATTTATTAAAAAGTTCAATTATTTGCTGTTACCATAGTAATAATGACGTTGGAATTTTGGTATATTTTCAAATATTGCATAATTGAAGCGGCATGTCTTCCGTTTGCTTCGGTGAATTTTCTTAAAAGTTGCTGAGATGATAGATATTGTTGTAGAGAATATCCATGCAAAAAATGAAGACAGGTTGTAGGGACAGATTTTTCGCTATAAAAATTATCGATTTAAAACAGTTCTGTGTTATGAATTTTTTTTAAAATTATATATACTTTAGAACTTTTTATAAACTACTTATTTACAAGATTTTACCAAAATTCACCGAAGAAAACGTCTACAAGTCTAACATCCATGTCGACGCGGTCATAGAATTTCGAAACGACAAGATCGCTGTTTACGCATGCGTAGCGATACTATTTCTAGTCACCAGTCCCCTATTGCAATTACCGTAGGGAGCCTTAAGCCGTATTTTACACCTGAAAAAAAACCTGTTTTGCCAATGGGAAAACCCCTTATAAGCCGACTTAATTTGCATTTGGAAAACTGCTCTGACCCTATGTAACGCTTCACTCTCGAACTGATCAACCATAGTCGATCGAGATCGGTTCAACACTTCAACATAAAATCCCAGCTCATTATAGGCGCTTTGAGGGTTTCCGAGTTTCCAGACCATATCTCGACTGACTAATATGTCATAAGCGACTCGCGGTTTTATGCTGTTAGGTGCTGAGTGACACTTTTTGACACTTGAGTTGAGAGACCAATTTGGTTTTTCTTGTCATCGATTGATCGATACAAGTTAGAGTTAGAATTTAGAAACGTCATTGTGTATACACCTAAAAGTACAAGATGTTGTTGTGTCAAAAACATAGATTTTAACTTTCTAAGAAATACACTGAAAATGTATAATTTTATCATATTTTTAGCTTTGTTTATA
Source organism: Corallium rubrum (assembly GCA_964035015.1). Taxonomy (NCBI): domain Eukaryota; kingdom Metazoa; phylum Cnidaria; class Anthozoa; order Scleralcyonacea; family Coralliidae; genus Corallium; species Corallium rubrum. The sequence goes on along the minus strand of OZ036012.1, from coordinate 10,940,224 downwards.
CAAAATGTTACAGTCAAAATGGAAATACCTTCCCACTAATACCTCCGGCCACTTCCGCTTCTGTAGTTTGTTGTGTATTACTGTATTTCTGTAGCCGCTGTCCCCCCTACTACAGAAATACAGAAACACAGTAATACGCAACGAACTATCTGTATACAAAAGAAGTGGGAAGGTATTTCCATTTTAACTGTAAACTGTGATTGAGAAATAACTAAGTATGCATCAGTAAGTTCAGGAAAGACCATATTCAGAATTTCATTGCGCGCCCCACAAGGGCTAGTTTAAAAAAATACTCTGATCAACGAATGCAATCACCGCCTAAAACAAAACGTGAGTTATACTGGATGATCTATATCATCAGTTCAAAACATTGAACTTTCCCCCAACAACGCAACGATTTTATCGCCATCTGTTGCCGTCGCGAGACCGAATATTGCTCGTGTATCCGTAGCTTCACTCGGAAAATTCCGATTCAACTAACTTCTGGCCATCACGCACATGCTGATGTAGAAGACGCATAGACGTTCGGAAAATCCCCGGAGAAAAACTTGTGAATCGCTTCAAACATCACAGTGAATACGACACTTATAATACGACCTTTGCTCCTCGATGTTCGTTTTTGTTTTATTACCTTCCTACGAAGCTCAGAGTATCCTATATTTATGGATTAGAGTTTCTCTTTTCATATAGATTCTTAAGTTGTTAGCGGATACTCGCTAGTCGTTGACACTCACTGTCGTAAGCATTGCTGAATTGCAAATTAATTGAATAAATTACAGAACACGGAATTTGGCGCTGATTCGCAGACGCAATTTATTCCTTGGTTATTTGGGATCTGGTAGTCATTTAGTAGACTTCTTTAACGAAATCGAGGTTTTTTTGAAAGGATTTGACCAATTTTTGTAAATAATTTTGTGTTTTACGTTGCAAATATCTAGCAAAAAGTCGCCGACTGTCGGCGATTGATGTTTCCATTAACTGTTGTCGCATCGGCGACTGTTGTAATTGTTGTAGAAATTGAACCTGATTCAACTTCTACAACAGTCGCCGACTGTCGCCGATTGGATTACAACAAGCGTTTCCATTAAGTTGTAATTGTTGTAAGACTTGATCGGCGACAGTCGCCGACTGAATTACAACAATTACAACTATATGGAAACCAGACTTAAGAGGGGTTTAGTTGATAAGCTTTGCATTCGACAAAATGTGATTTGTTTGGTGTTTTTTATGAAACTAAAGTTATGATATTCATTATTGTGGGGGAGAACATAACTGGCCGGAAAAAAACCCTCGAAGCAGTGGAAGCACATGAGAAATCCAGCAAGGACTGTTCTAGACGGCGTGCTTTTCATGTGCCGAACCTAACAGGAGAGATTAGGTACATGATAAACACGGCGTCTAAATCAAATAGGTACGGCAATTTTTATTTGGTTCGACCTTTGATTAATTGGTCGTACTTAATTTATTTGGTGCGACGTTAATTTTGATCGATTTAGACAGCGAACTCATGCACGGTATATCTAGAGCATAGATTATTAGAATGTATATTTCACAGAAACACAAAACGGCATTTGGAGCGACCCATTTGGTTCACCATCAGGAAGTAAACAAGCGTTTGCATGTACTCGAGTATGATGAGGCAAAAAAAAAATCCCTGTAACCTGGGTTTCTGTGTTTCTTATTTCTCTTCAGAAAAACTTAGGTAGAGTAAACGTGCGAGGTGTAACGACCTCGAAAAAGGTCGAAAAAGGTGGAAAAATCTGTCAAAGTCGTGCGAAGTCGTTACCCGCTAGTTCGAAGACTTGAATGCCGTACGCCAAATCAAATGTTTGCAACTGTCGTCAAACGTTCATGAATACATGAGACTGAAGCGGCAAAGTTACTAGAAATACATGAATGCAACAACCCCTCGCCGGCTTTTATTAAATGCTTTTTTGAAACACCCCCCACCCACCCACCCTGATTAAAATAAGCCCTGATGTACAGCCAATATAAAAACAAACAGATATATAAACAAATGATAATCCTCAAGATAATTCTACATATCAAAGCAAATCTTAGATTTCATTATTAAATTCTGGTTGTACAAAAAATGTTTTTAAGTTTCAAAAGGGATTATTTTAACAAGCTTTAAATGGCTTCCCTATACATATACATGCACATTTAAAATAGAGTCCGAGATAAAAACAATTCGCTAGAATCAGATTCTAGAAGGAAGTATTAAACAGACAACGAAAATTTGGAAATACAGCCAAAAATATCGCCAAAGCCCATGAGTATTTACATGTAATAATACATTTAAGCTTTATATAAAGGTGGTGTTTTACTTTTAAGTTAGCTTTAATTAAGCTGATTTATGGTTTGGACGAGCAAAGGGAAAGCATGAAAACGTGAAGCTGTATATTGCTTAGGTTAATAAGCAAAAACATGAAAACAACAAGAATCCTACCGTATTTTGACCACGGAGTTGCTACAGCGTTTGGTTTCTTCAAGTTCTCTGCTTTCTCTTCAAGATATGTTAAACGAGTTGTTTGTATCCTTCTTTTCTTCGTGCTCCATTTCATTTCGTTTAAATAAACGAAGGCAAAATACTATTTGCTTGACAGCTTATAGTTTTCTTCGTCGCTAGTCAATTCTTACCGTGACACCGTACCAAACATATATATAAATATATATATATATATATATATATATATAAACTATTTCCCAGCTTTTGTCTCCCTCGCTTTTTCTACACGCGTGTAAAATGGCCTCCACGCGTGTCGAGATTAGCACCCTCACCGGGCTCCGGGCCTTCGGCCCTCCGCCCGGCTCGGGGATTAAGCGTGTAAATAATGCTTGCTATATGTTAGATAAACTAAAAATGATCACAAACATAGTTTTAGTCATTCAGTTTGTTTTTGAATATCAAGTTTAGCTCATCTCATTCTCGTCTCCAGAGCCTCCCCCGTGTTGGCGCGCGGAAAAGGCTCTGGGGGAATCCATAATCATCGCGATCTGATTGGTTGTTCAAATTCAAAGGCCTATATATAACGGAGCTTAGTGAATGTTTATAAATAAACAGTATTTGAGACACGAAATCTGACAACGAAGCACAATTCTAATATAGTTCTAATCCGAACAATTTAATCGAACGTTTTTCAAAGCATTCCCCTTATATAATTAAATCAAATACAGAAGACAGACAGCAATTTTAAACCGATAGGCGATAGACGATAGACAGCACATTGCAGGATGTTCGTGCATGGTACATATTAAGAATCTCATTGAAATAAACAAGTCAGATATAAACGAACGGTGCAAAATATTAAAGAGAACTACCTTCACTAAAAGAAGCCGTAAATACGAAGAAATTCCGACACGGCTCTATTGGCTATTGCCAAGCTCTGAAGTGAACTCGTAAATTTTAATGTATTTTGCCCCACCGAGTAAACGCGGCGATGATCCACACTCGACAAGGACCTTCTTCGAACGGAATCTACCACAATCAGAATTGTTCCAAAGTCAAACGAGTCAATACGAGACAGAATCGAAAACGAAAGGAAAATTATATTCCATACAACTGTCGATGATCTCGTGTCCAACTCCCAAACCGCGAACTTAAACGCATGCGCTTTAGAAAGAACACCAAAGAATCTTGGTGTTCCGGTTTTGGATTCTCCCAGAGCCTTTTCCGCGCGCCAGCACGGGAGAGGCTCTGGGGACGAGATTGAGCTCATCTCAACTTTGTCAAGACCGAGAAGTCCTCAGTCCGAGCGAATCGGCGATTTGAATTACAACAATTACAACTATATGGAAACTAGGCTTTAGTCTATGTATTACACTTACTAGCTGATGGTTCCCTTTGTCATGCTGGGTTACAAATATAATTATAACGACGCATGCAGGGTGATGGTCCTAATTAACTAGAATTAATGTTTTCCTGTTGCTTCAAGTCAAACGCTAATAGTACAAATCTCTTACCTCATTTTAACAGGACAGCAAGTTTATACCAAGTTTTATACGGTTGTGTTAAAAGATATGTCCTACTGTTTCATGACCTCGCCGAACTTGGTGAGTCGCTTATGGCAAACGATATTTGCCTGTGTGGCCAAGCGATATTTGCCTGTGTGCCAAGCGATATTGGTCTGTGTGGCAAACGATATTTGTCTGTGTGCCAAGCGATATTTGTCTGTGTGCCAAGCGATATTTGTCTGTGTGCCAAGCGATATTTGTCTGTGTGCCAAGCGATATTTGTCTGTGTGCCAAGCGATATTCGCCTGTGTGGCGAGCGATTTTCGCCTGTGTGGCGAGCGATGTTTGCTTGTGCGGCTCAGACAGTTGTGCAATTTGCCTGTGCGGATTAGTCTACTGGACTTGGCAGTGCTTTCCCCGCACGAGAGGACCCAAATACCCAGGAAGGCCCCTACCATATATGGCGGTCCAAACCATTTCCGTCATGAGTGGCTACGGTGAATACTTCTTATAAATTATCCATCACGGTTTCAAATAAATTATCAAGCTATATTTCAAGTAAATATACCTGAGTGATAAGTTTTATTCTGATATTTTTCGTTGAATTAATTAATTATTGTGGAAAACGTGAAAGCTTCACGCAAGCTCTTCGTCTCCGGAGTGTTTTGACGTGTCGGCCAGCTGAAACAACGCAAATATTAGCTTGCGAATGGAAGTGCGTTTATACGAGCGGCCAGTAAAGAACAATATTTTGGTCCTCACTAATGTCTCGTAAACTTGAACCCGCAAAGATTCAGGATTCAGGAATTAATGAAAGCAGTCCATCTTGTTTGTCACGGAAACGCTCTTGCCTAGCATACTTGAAATCGAATAAAATTGCTGAACAAGATCCACAATTTCGATATATTCGGACAATTTCGATATATATATATATATATATATATATGTATATACACACATGAAAGACTCGGAGTATTTTAAGCTATTTGCAATATTCGTGTCCGTGTTGTATTGGATATCCTTGTATAGCTTGTATATCCAATACAACACGGCCACTCGTATTGTAAATAGTATATATATATATATATATATATGTATATATGTTATATATATATATATATATATATATATATATATATATATATATATATATATATATATATATATATTTAAAATACTCATTAATAATTCATGAAGAAAACACAACTGAAGAAATCATGACCGTGAAGGAGGTGGTATATCTGATACAAACCACGCGTGGTTGTATCATTTGATACAACCACTAGTGGTTGTATATCAGGTCTATCTCAGCTCTAAAACAATGAAATTGAGCTTTTTCTGAATTAATCTGAACAAATATTACTCATATTAACATCAAAGACTCGGAGTATTTTAAGCTATTTACTAGAAATACATGATCGCAACAACCCCTCGCCCACTTTTAATATATACATTTTTGTACACCACCTCCACCATCACACACACTTTCTGGTTTTGGTTGTTTTGTTTTTTATTTAAGTCTATTATAGTTTTTATATTTAGTCTATGTAATAATAAGATTAACAGCCTGAAAAATTTTGAATAGAAAGAGAGAAACAAACCAGTATAACATCAAGGAAAATTCATTGGCAAAGTTCACCTGGCTGTAGTCATGTACTGTAGTATTAAGTATTGACACACCGAAAGAGCATACAAAGTCAATATTAAAAAAGAAACTATAGCCCTAAACTAAGACTATAGTCCTATAGGTCTAAGACTATGGTCCTAAGACTAAATTTATAAGACTATAGTCCTAAGACTAAATTTATAAGACTATATATAGTCCTGACTAAATTTATAAGACTATAGTCCTAAGGCTATAGTCCTAAGACTAAGACTATATATAGTCCTAAGACTATTAAAGACTATAGTCCTAAGACTAAGATTATAGTCCTAAGACTATAGTCCTAAGACTATAGTCCTAAGACTATAGTCCTAAGACTATAGTCCTAAGACTAAGATTATAGTCCTAAGACTAAGATTATAGTCCTAAGACTATATATACCGAGTCCTAAGACTAAGATTATAGTCCTAAGGCTAGATTATAGTCCTAAGACTAAGATTATAGTCCTAAGACTATAGTCCTACTAAGACTATAGTCCTATAACAACGAGATGAACCAAATAATAATAACTAATCCTGGACCTGACAACATTGACTATACGGTTCCTACATGTAATACTGCTGTGGGTAACCTGACATTGCAACAATTGCAACTACATGCATCTATAGCTGACGGACTACGTGTTCTCTATCTAAACGCCAGAAGTTTGAAAGCCTTCGTGCCGCTTGCTACTGACACACTCCGCACTTCGCACAAAATTTGCAAGATTACTCTACTGCAACAACTGGTTTATGGAGGTCACTACGACGTTGTTTGTATTTGTGAAACTTGGCTCAACGACTCTGTCTTGAATAGTGAATTGCTTTCCGGATACTCAATCTACCGCCGAGACAGATCAGGGCAGGTTGGTGGAGGTGTACTCATGGCCGTAAGTACTGACATACAAAGCAAACGCCGACTAGATCTGGAAAGAGATAACATCGAGCTAATCGCTATTGAGCTTAACAAGAATAGCAGTAGACCAGTCATCCTTTATACTTTCTATCGCCCTCCAGATTCCTCGCCCAACGTTCTGCAACAACTAAACTCTTCTCTTCAAGTTCCTGCTGAGTCTAGTTGCATTGTTTTGATAGGAGACTTTAATCTACCCAATATCAAATGGTCTGATGATCAATCTGCTCCTCTGCACACAAGAGAACTTACAGAAGATGACATTTTTTATGATCTGGTGGACGACAACTTCCTTCATCAGTTTATACATGGTCCTACCCACATTGCTGGCAATAAACTTGATTTACTGCTATGTAACTACCCCCGAAGTTATCGAGGAAGTCTCCGCCCTCACTTCTGAAGAGTGTAATTTTCCAACGGACCATCACATTATAGAATTCAATATTCGATTAAAATTTAAACGAGCTAAACCTATCGCGCGCCGAACCTACGACTACAAAAATGGAAATTTTGAAGAGCTACGCAGCTTCCTTTTACGTGAGCCCCTCAACGTTACACTTTCTGACAATATTGATATTTGTTGGTCACAATGGAAGGATTTGTTCTTAAAAGCAGTGGCTAAATTTATTCCGGTCAAAACAGTCAGAGATATCAATTCCCCGCCATGGATTGACGGAGAGGTTCGCCACCTAATTCGCAAGAAATACACTGCCCTACGAAAATTTCGGCTAACAAAATCTTCTGATCGTAAGCGGAAACTTCGCGCTGCAAGTCAAAATGTCAAGTAATTAATAAAAATAAAACATCGCGAGTATCTAGCCAAAGTTGAGGCTTCTTTCGGCAAAGACCCCAAGTTTTTCTGGAGCTATCATAAAGCCATCCTGCATCACCGGTCTAATCCGCGCAACGTGATAACATATAAGGGTGCTACGGCTAAAACTGCGTCCGAAAAAGCAGACCTATTCAATTGTTATTTTTCTTCAGTTTTCCTACCTGCTAGAACTATTGATGCAAACGAAGACACCTCGTACCACTCATTTCCCCTCAAAACCGACTTGCAAATATCTGATGTAACGCTCGGTGTCGAAGAAGTCTCAAATTATTTGAACTCCTTGGATACTACAAAAGCATGTGGCCCTGACGGGATCACTTCTCGCCTTCTGAAGCAATGTAGTCAGCAAATTGCACCAAGTCTTTGTGCTATTTTCAATCATTCCTTGGATTGTGGCCGCATCCCATCCGAGTGGAAATCCGCTGATGTCACGCCTATCCACAAGAAAGATTCTAAAGAACCAGCAGGAAATTATCGACCTATTTCGTTGTTGCCGATTGTGAGTAAAGTTATGGAACGCTGTGTATACAACAAGCTCTATGATCATGTTATCCACCAGATTACTCCACTGCAACACGGATTTTTGAGAAATCGTTCCTGCATCAAATCTTTCGGTACTTCATAACATTGGACAAAATCTTGATAGTAACACTCAATCGGATGTTTTGTATCTTGACTTTGCTAAAGCATTCGACTCAGTTGATCATCAAATCCTGCTTGAGAAACTAAAATGTTATGGCGTGGCTGGACGACTTCTGGATTGGTTCACTGATTACTTGAATGGTCGGACTCAAAGGGTCGTCGTAGACAGTGCTGCATCTCAATGGGCCCCTGTCACCTCCGGTGTGCCACAGGGGAGCATCTTGGGCCCGATATTATTCGTCATCTTCATCAACGATCTCCCTGAGACCATACCAGATGGAACATTGACAGCTCTTTATGCTGATGATACAAAGTTACACCGAAGTATTTCATCCTTGAGCGACTGTGAAGATTTGCAGCAAGCGCTGACAAATATTGACATCTGGAGTCGTGAGAGCAACATAAAGTTCAACGCATCAAAATGTAAGGTGCTAACAGTCACGCGCAAGCCAAATCCCATGGTTTACGATTATCATCTTGGTCCAGCAAAGTTAATCCGCGTTTGCGAAGAGAAAGACCTCGGTGTTACTGTTTCCGGCAAACTCACCTGGCATCACCATATATTTTCCATTGTTGCAAAATCAAACAAGATGCTAGGTCTACTCAAGAGAACATGCCCACTACTAACAGACATACGAATCAGACGGACACTATACCTAACACTTGTTCTTCCACAGTTATGTTACGCGACCCAGGTTTGGTCTCCGGCTCAAAATACATTAAAAATCAAAATTGAAAGAATACAGAGACGAGCCACCAGATGGATCTTAGGATGCAAACAAGGAGAAGTGCCCTACAATCAGAGACTGCAGACCCTGGATTTATTACCGTTGTGCTACGACAGGGAGATCAAAGACCTAATTTTTTTCTACAAAGCTCTATACGGATACATTGACGTGAATGTCCATGAATTTGTTTCCTTTGTAAATCATGGTCGCACGCGACTCAGTCAAAATTGTCTAGCCATCAAAGTTCCACTCTGTAGGACCAACACGTACCAAGCCTCGTTTTTTAATCGGATTGTGAAACTATGGAATCTTTCTTGCAAATCAGCTCCCTCGTCCAGTCTTGATAGTATCTCTACATTCAAAACTTTTCTCAAACAAAGATACCAAACCTTGTTAACTACCTTTGATACAGACATGCTGTGCACATGGACACTTGCACAGGACTGTTCATGCCACAGGGCAAAACCTTGAGTAGCGTTTCGCGTGCTGTGATTTGTCGGACCGGTTTCTGGCTTAGATGCATTGTCAAGAAATGGGGGGAATCGGAATAAGAATATGAAAACAAGCCTAATGATCAATTGGCGATCCCTCTTTTTCTTGGTGTGCATCTGGGTCGGAGGTTGGTCCAGCGCGTCGCAGCGTTAGTTTGCTTTTTTTTGTTTGTTTTTTTGTTTTGTTGTTGTTGTTGTTGTTGTTGTTGTTGTTGTTGTTGTTGTTGTTGTTGTTGTTGTTGTTGTTGTTGTTGTTGTTGTTGTTGTTGTTGTTGTTGTTGTTGTTGTTGTTGTTGTTGTTGTTGTTGTTGTTGTTGTTGTTGTTGTTGTTGTTGTTGTTGTTGTTGTTGTTGTTGTTGTTGTTGTTGTTGTTGTTGCTTCATCTTCTTTCTTTGTAGTCGTTTTTTTGCTGATTGTTTTTTTTTAGGGGGGCGCCTCGCATGGGTCTTCGTGTCCCGTTTGCGCCTTCTCCCTATTGGGTACACTATTTTTCTCATTTTCTTATAACATTTTCTTTATCTTATAACTTAGTCTTATTATTGTAGTATTTACTTTTGCTAATACCCAATAAAGTTGTTAAAAAAACCCAAAAAAAACAAACAAAAAAACCCCCCAAAAAACAAAAAAACAAATTTTCATTCAAAATAGATAATAGTGGCCAAGAAAAGACACAATGCCACGTCCTAGCGTCCAAAGACAACTGTAGACAAGAATATTATTTATATTGCATGATTTTCTTTTTCAAGACTCAGCTAAACTGTTAAATATGAATTTCCTACCGTTAAACTTTCTTCTGCTTGCCTTCTGTCACCACAAACACTGCCAATTCAGTCTATACTCTTTTCAGAATTCAGATTGTTTTTCTCTTTCGGTTTCTCCGTGACCAGGCATCATTCAGTTCTCTTCAAGATCTAAAAAGCCGTTTGTTTCAAACTGATTTCTTCATCGTTCTCCCTCGAGTTAAGTAGAATACACCAGAGCAGATTTCTTTACAGGCTTCGGCCAGTTGCAGGACACAGTGTCGTTTTCGGTCTACTACCAGTAACCAAGCTATTCGAATTCCGAACTGCGAAAGTTACGGATTTGTTGATATATATATATGTATATATATATATATATATATATATATATATATATATATATAAACATCTCGCAGAATTTCTTTCCCATTTGCTGTAATTTCGCGTGTACTCCACGCGTGTCGAGATTAGCACCCTCACCCGGGCTCCGGGCCTTCGGCCCTACGCCCGGGCTCGGGGACAATATTCGTGTCCGTGTTGTATTGGATATGACAAGCTCTCGCCTTCGGCTCGAGCTTGTATATCCAATACAACACGGCCACTTATATATATATATATATATATATATATATATATATATATATATATATATATATACATGTTCTACCCAACTGACACATAAATTTACCCTAATTTACCAAAAATCATGCAGTAAAATCGGGGTGTAATTATGGATTATACCATGTTACGTTATATGTTCTACCCAACTGACACATAAACTTACCCCAACTTACCAATAATAAGTAAAATCCGGGTGTAAATATGGATTATATATATATATCATGTTACGTTATATGTTAGTACCCCAATTTACCAATAATCAATAAAATCGGGGTGTGGTTATGGATTATATCATGATACGTTATATGTTTTACCACAACTGACACATAAACTTACCCAATTTACCAATAATCAGTAAAATCGGGGTATAATTATGGCTTATATCATGTTACATTATATGTTCTACCTAACTGACACATAAACTTACCCCAATTTACGGATAATCAGTAAAAGTCGGGGTGTAATTATGGATTACATCATGTTACATTATATGTTTTACCCAACTGACAAATAAACTTACCACAATTTACCAATAATTAGTAAAATCGGGCGTAATTATGCATTATATCATGTTACATTATATGTTTTACCCAAGTGACAAATAAACTTACCCCAATTTACCAATAATTAGTAAAATCGGGCGTAATTATTGATTATATCATGTTACGTTATATGTTTGACCCAAGTGACACATAAACTTATCCCAATTTACCAATAATTAGTAAATTGGGGTGTAATTATGGATTATATCATGTTACATTATATGTTTTACCCAACTGACACATAAACTTACCCCAATTTACCAATAATCAATAAAATCGAGGTGTAATTATGGATTATATCACGTTACGTTATATGTTTTAACCAGCTGACACATAAACTTACCCCAATTTACCAATAATCAATAAAATCCGGGTGTAATTATGGATTATAGCATGTTACGTTATATGTTAGTACCCAACTGACACATAAACTTACTCCAATTTAGCAATAATCAATAAAATTGGGGTGTAATTATGGATTGTATCATGTTACGTTATGTGTTTTACCCAACTGACACATAAACTTACCCCAATTTAGCAATAATCAATAAAATCGGGGTGTAATTATGGATTGTATCATGTTACGTTATATGTTTTACCCAGCTGACACATAAACTTACCCCAATTTACCAATAATCAGTAAAATAATCGGGGTATAATTATGGCTTATATCATGTTACATTATATGTTCTACCTAACTGAGACATAAACTTACCCCAATTTACCAATAATCAGTAAAATCGGGGTCTAATTATGGCTTATATCATGTTACATTATATGTTTTACCCAACTGACAAATAAACTTACCCCAATTTACCAATAATTAGTAAAGTCGGTGTGTAATTATGCATTATATCATGTTACGTTATATGTTCTACCCAAGTGACACATAAACTTACCCCAACTTACCAATAATCAGTAAAATCAGGGTGTAATTATGGATTATATCATGTTACGTTATATGTTTTACCCAACAGACACATAAACTTACCCCAATTTACCAATAATCAATAAAATCGGGGTGTAATTATGGATTATATCATGTTACATTATATGTTTTACCCAACTGACATAAACTTACCCCAATTTACCAATAATCAGTAAAATCAGGGTGTAATTATGGATTATATCATGTTACATTATATGTTTTACCCAACTGACACATAAACTTACCCCAATTTACCAATGATCAATAAAATTGGGGTGTAATTATTTGCTTATATCATGTTACGTTATATGTTAGTACCCAACTGACACATAAACTTACTCCAATTTAGCAATAATCAATAAAATCGGGGTGTAATTATGGATTATAGCATGTTACGTTAAATGTTTTAACCAGCTGACACATAAACTTACCCCAATTTACCAATAGTCCGTAAAATCGGGGTATAATTATGGCTTATATCATGTTACATTATATGTTCTACCGAACTGACACATAAACTTACCCCAATTTACCAATAGGCCTAATCAGTAAAATCCGGGTGTAATTATGGATTATATCATGTTACATTATATGTTCTACCTAACTGACAAATAAACTTACCCCAATTTACCAATAATCAGTAAAATCGGGGTATAATTATGGCTTATATCATGTTATATTATATGTTCTACCTAACTGACACATAAACTTACCCCAATTTACCGATAATTAGTAAAATGGGGGTGTAATTATGGATTATATCATGTTACATTATATGTTTTACCCAGGCACGTAGCCAGGATTTTGAAAGGGGGGGAGCCGAAATCAACAAATTTTTTAGGGGGGTCCGGGGGCATGTTCCCCCGGGAAATTTTGAAATCGAGAGTCGCTGAAATGCCATTTCCTGGCTTTTGGAGGAAGATTTTACAGACTCTAAAGGTAAAAAAAAAACGTCATATAAAATACTCAAAACAGGCAAACGTCACATAGATACTCAAAATGCATACACTCAGTAGATGGAACACACTGTTTACAGTTTATTTCCTGACACAATTGATATTGCATCAGTTTTGTAGTTACATGTCTGTCGTTTTATATCAAAAGGGGGGGAGCCGCGGCTCCCACGACTCCCCCCCCTGGCTACGTCCCTGGTTTTACCCAACTGACATAAACTTACCCCAATTTACCAATAATCAGTAAAATCAGGGTGGAATTATGGATTATATCATGTTACATTATATGTTTTACCCAACTGACACATAAACTTACCCCAATTTACCAATGATCAATAAAATTGGGGTGTAATTATTTGCTTATATCATGTTACGTTATATGTTAGTTACCCAACTGACACATAAACTTACCCCAATTTAGCAATAATCAATAAAATCGGGGTGTAATTATGGATTATATCATGTTACGTTATATGTTTTAACCAGCTGACACATAAACGTACCCCAATTTACCAATAATCAGTAAAATCGGGGTGAAATTATGGATTATATCATGTTACATTAGTAGATGACCCCCCCCCCATATAGGGACCAAAGGGATGCCGCCGCATTGATATTCAGCGTGACTCACGCACCATGACCCACGCATGACTCACGCATGACTCACGCATGACTCACGCCTGTGACATGTTCGGACAAGACTGGAATATAGTTAGTGCGCATGAAATTATATGAATTGAATAATATGGAGACTTTGAATATTATATTAACCTAAATTATCAAACCTAGTCTTATACACTTTTTGTGGCAATAAGTGTTAACAATTTTAGAGAGTTATCGTTTACTTTGGCCTAGTTTGTAGAGGAACGAAACAGAAATGGATAGAGACACTTTATATTTTTTGTCTTAAACCTGGTTTGTAGGAATTTAGCGGGTTTTTGGTTAAGTAATCTTAGTGTTATTTACGAAGAGATGAATGTTGACAGTTTTGGTCGAATTATCGCTTATCTAACCCTAGTGTATAGAGTATACGAATCCTTGGACGAAGAATCAATTCGAGAAGCCGTAAGAAGAACGATTTTAAGTGTGGAAATATAAAGCCAAGCGGTTTATTACTTTGAAAGCGTTGCTACGCTTTCTGTTACTAAGTGTGATATTTGCATATTTATCCTCAGTGCACGTGCAGGAGACAAAAGAGAAACTCATTAGGGGCAATTATGGGGATTAGGCAAGTCTAGGCGAGAAAGTCATTAACAACACGCGTACATGTAATACAGAATTTAAACTATTTTATTGAGAAATATATCTTTACACAAAAAACTCTTGATTATTTAGTGATCTATCGGTAACACTAGCATATGGGCATACAGTACATCTTATAATCCGAAGGCATGGATCATGAGTCTTGAATTCTGTACCACAAACATTACATATCAGATTTCGAATAACACATTTGTTAAAATATTTCCACAAACACGTAGGACACTCAATTACATGTGTAAAATTAACAGGATTCTGACAACGTTCGCAATCAACAGGTTCGTCAATTATAGAATTTTCTGATTCTATTTCGGTGTAATCTTTATCGTGTTCTGAATCTTCTTCGGAGGACGTTTCTTCGTTTTCGCTCTCTGATTCTGTTTCTTCTTCTGCCTGCGCCAACATTGTCAGCACTCGAACATTTTCGATAAAGTTTTTGTCGATGTTAATGTCGGCGAGTCCTTTTACAAATACATTTAGACCAGCTGGTTCGGGAATTCCTGAGAAGTAAGGTGATACGCAGTATTCCACCAATTCGGCTATTTTTGTGTTTGGTATAGTTCTTCCTTGATACACAATTTCTCCTTTGGGATTCCATGTTAAGTTGACATAGGACGCGAGTAAACTATTCAGCAAAGAAGACGCTGTCGCTTCATCGACTCCGTAGTCAAAGTGTGACAGTATTTCTTTAACACGAAAATCATGTAATCTTTCTCCCATCGTGTTCAGGGTTCGAATGAGGGTCTTTACAAAATATCGTTCTTTTATATTAGTTCTGCGAGTCCGTCTAAAACAGGACCAAGTAAGACATCAAGAAATCCTGCACCTTTTTGAACCAGTATCTCCTTTTTTCTCATAAAACTACTTCGGGAACTAGCCAAAGTTGATATGTCGTCGCTATAAGGCTTAACGTCTTCAAGCAAAGCAGGTGATAATTGATATTGCATTGACCAAAAGTTCAACATACAATCACAAATGCATCTAATTTGCTCGGGGTTTGCAGTCTCCAACAGAGCTCGCTGTTGAATAGGTTCACTTGTACATAAAAGTTCAAGAAACGGTTTGTGCTTTTTCATCAACATCCCTATTTGACAGTCAGTGTCTAAATGAGGAAAACGCTACCAAAACACACATTTTAAGAGGAGGAGGAGGAGAAAGAGGAGGAGGAGGAGGAGAAAGAGGAGGAGGAGGAGGAGGAGAAAGAGAGGAGGAGGAGGAGGAGGAGGGGGAGAAAGAGGAGGAGGAGGAGGAGAAAGATGAGGAGGAGGAGGAGGGGGAAGAGGAGGAGGAGGAGAAAGAGGAGAAGGAGGAGGAGGAGGAGGAGGAGGAGGAGGAGGAGGAGGAGGAGAAATAAATAATAAGACATTCTCTAGAAATATTTATTCTGCTCATGCTCTTCAACGAGTGAACATGTCTTATGTCTGCAGCACTTGTGGAAAAACGTTTTCTACACTATTCAACATGCAACGCCATATTAAAAATTCCCATCAGGAAAGTGATACAGGGCATGTTTCCCCAGTTATCAATGGAGCAACAGTCATGCAGCATCCATTTACTTGCATTGTCGCAGGGTGTACTCAGAGTGGTAAAACAGTATGGGTAAAAACGCTGCTGGGAAACGCCCAAACTACGATTAATCCTCCTCCTGAACGTATCATTTGGTGCTATGGACAATGGCAGCCCATGTATTTAGAAATGATCAAAACAATACCAGGCATCGAATTCTATGAGGGTATACCTTCCGACATTGACTCTGATAATTTTCTTGAAGTCTCTCAACGTAACCTGATCGTCCTCGATGATCTCATGGATCAGTCAGGAAGAGATAAACGTATTGCTAATTTATTTACTAAAGGAAGTCATCACAGGAATCTCTCCGTGATCTACATTGTTCAGAATATATTTCACCAAGGCAAAGAAACAAGAAACATCAGCCTCAACGCACACTATGTACTATTCAAGTCTCCGAGGGATAAGCAACAAATTTCTGTCTTGGCACGGCAGGTGAACCCAGGTCATGTCCATAAATTTATGAAGAGTTACGAGGAAGCCACAACTCGTCCTCATGGTTATTTAATGCTTGATCTGAAACCGACCACGGACGACGATCATCGCCTCAAGACCAATGTTCTACCTGGAGAAAATAGCTCCAGCCTGCAGCAACAGCTGGGTAGTTTCATACAAACGCAATCCTATCAAATACCTCCGATTGTTAATGCCATGTACAAGCGCCACAGTTGACACCTGAAGAAAAGAGCATACTTTACTCCAATCAGCTAGGACGTTTTCTGACCTTTCAAAACGAACTGCAAAATCAGTCTCAACCTCTGACTAATCTTCAACCCCAGAAGACAAGAAAGACTATCACGCTACCTTTAAAATAAAAACGCCTAAATATAATCTAAGAAGCAGACCTTACTAAAACTTTTTATATGTATATGTTTGAACGAAAACCGAAATAAATATTTTTAAGCTAAATGCTTTTGTATGTATGTGTGTGTTTATTTGTTCCTCCTCCTCCTCTTTCTCCTCCTCTTTCTCCTCCTCCTCCTCTTTCTCCTCCTCTTTCTCCTCCTCCTCCTCTTTCTCCTCCTCCTCTTTCTCCTCCTCCTTCTCCTCCTCTTTCTCCTCCTCTTTCTCCTCCTCTTTCTCCTCCTCCTCCTCCTCTTTCTCCTCCTCCTCCTCCTCCTCCTCCTCCTCCTCTTTCTCCTCCTCCTCTTTCTCCTCCTCCTCCTCCTCCTCCTCCTCCTCTTTCTCCTCCTTCTCTTTCTCCTCCTCCTCCTCCCCCTCCTCCTCTTTCTCCTCCTCCTCCTCTTTCTCCTCCTCCTCTTCTTTCTCCTCCTCCTCCTCCTCTTTCTCCTCCTCCTCCTCCTCTTTCTCCTCCTCCTCCTCTTAAAATGTGTGTTTTGGTAGCGTTTTCCTCATTTAGACACTGACTGTCAAATAGGGATGTTGATGAAAAAGCACAAACCGTTTCTTGAACTTTTATGTACAAGTGAACCTATTCAACAGCGAGCTCTGTTGGAGACTGCAAACCCCGAGCAAATTAGATGCATTTGTGATTGTATGTTGAACTTTTGGTCAATGCAATATCAATTATCACCTGCTTTGCTTGAAGACGTTAAGCCTTATAGCGACGACATATCAACTTTGGCTAGTCCCCGAAGTAGTTTTATGAGAAAAAAGGAGATACTGGTTCAAAAAGGTGCAGGATTTCTTGATGTCTTACTTGGTCCTGTTTTAGACGGACTCGCAGAACTAATATAAAAGAACGATATTTTGTAAAGACCCTCATTCGAACCCTGAACACGATGGGAGAAAGATTACATGATTTTCGTGTTAAAGAAATACTGTCACACTTTGACTACGGAGTCGATGAAGCGACAGCGTCTTCTTTGCTGAATAGTTTACTCGCGTCCTATGTCAACTTAACATGGAATCCCAAAGGAGAAATTGTGTATCAAGGAAGAACTATACCAAACACAAAAATAGCCGAATTGGTGGAATACTGCGTATCACCTTACTTCTCAGGAATTCCCGAACCAGCTGGTCTAAATGTATTTGTAAAAGGACTCGCCGACATTAACATCGACAAAAACCTTATCGAAAATGTTCGAGTGCTGACAATGTTGGCGCAGGCAGAAGAAGAAACAGAATCAGAGAGCGAAAACGAAGAAACGTCCTCCGAAGAAGATTCAGAACACGATAAAGATTACACCGAAATAGAATCAGAAAATTCTATAATTGACGAACCTGTTGATTGCGAACGTTGTCAGAATCCTGTTAATTTTACACATGTAATTGAGTGTCCTACGTGTTTGTGGAAATATTTTAACAAATGTGTTATTCGAAATCTGATATGTAATGTTTGTGGTACAGAATTCAAGACTCGTGATCCATGCCTTCGGATTATAAGATGTACTGTATGCCCATATGCTAGTGTTACCGATAGATCACTAAATAATCAAGAGTTTTTTGTGTAAAGATATATTTCTCAATAAAATAGTTTAAATTCTGTATTACATGTACGCGTGTTGTTAATGACTTTCTCGCCTAGACTTGCCTAATCCCCATAATTGCCCCTAATGAGTTTCTCTTTTGTCTCCTGCACGTGCACTGAGGATAAATATGCAAATATCACACTTAGTAACAGAAAGCGTAGCAACGCTTTCAAAGTAATAAACCGCTTGGCTTTATATTTCCACACTTAAAATCGTTCTTCTTACGGCTTCTCGAATTGATTCTTCGTCCAAGGATTCGTATACTCTATACACTAGGGTTAGATAAGCGATAATTCGACCAAAACTGTCAACATTCATCTCTTCGTAAATAACACTAAGATTACTTAACCAAAAACCCGCTAAATTCCTACAAACCAGGTTTAAGACAAAAAATATAAAGTGTCTCTATCCATTTCTGTTTCGTTCCTCTACAAACTTGGCCAAAGTAAACGATAACTCTCTAAAATTGTTAACACTTATTGCCACAAAACGTGTATAAGACTAGGTTTGATAATTTAGGTTAATATAATATTCAAAGTCTCCATATTATTCAATTCATATAATTTCATGCGCACTAACTATATTCCAGTCTTGTCCGAACATGTCACAGGCGTGAGTCATGCGTGAGTCATGCGTGAGTCATGGTGCGTGAGTCACGCTGAATATCAATGAGGCGGCATCCCTTTGGTCCCTATATGGGGGGGGGGGGGGGTCATCTACTTACATTATATGTTCTACTTAACTGACAACTAAACTTACCCCAATTTACCAATAATCAGTAAAATCGGGGTATAATTATGGTTTATATCATGTTATATTATATGTTCTACCTAACTGACACATAAACTTACCCCAATTTACCGATAATTAGTAAAATCGGGGTGTAGTTATGGATTATATTATGTTACATTATACGTTTTACCCAACTGACAAATAAACTTACCCCAACTTACCAATAATTAGTAAAATCGGGGTGTAATTATGCATTATATCATGTTACGTTACATGTTCTACCCAAGTGACACATAAACTTACCGCAACTTACGAATAATCAGTAAAATCAGGGTGTAATTATGGATTATATCATGTTACATTATATGTTTTACCCAACTGACACATAAACTTACCCCAATTTACCAATGATCAATAAAATTGGGGTGTAATTATTTGCTTATATCATGTTACGTTATATGTTAGTTACCCAACTGACACATAAACTTACCCCAATTTACCAATAATTAGTAAAATCGGGGTGTAATTATAGATTATATCTGGTTACATTATATGTTCTACCCAACTGACACATAAACTTACCCCAATTTACCAATAATTAGTAAATTGGGGTGTAATTATGGATTATATCATGTTACGTTATATGTTTTACCCAACTGAAACATAAACTTACCCCAATTTACCAATAGTAAGTAAAATCGGGGTGTAATTATGGATTATATCTGGTTACGTTATATGTTTTACCCAACTGACACATAAACTTACCCCAATTTACCAATAATTAGTAAAATCGGGGTGTAACAAAATCGGGATTATAGCATGTTGCGCTATATGTTCTACACAACTGATGTAAATAATTAGTTTCGTTAATTCGATAACAAATAAATAGTAAACAATTTGTTAAATATGTCTGTCATCCGTTTTTATTGTATCTACTGCGCATGCGCGAGTAGATACTATGCCATCGTCTGCGTAAGTTAAGTTAAGGTAAGTTAAGTTAATGTAAGTTAAGTTAAGTTAAGTTAAGTTAAGTTAACATCCAATATAACAATGCTACATCAAGTATTTTCATGCCAAATGGCTTCGGAGCCAATCAAAACATAGAGTTAAACGATTTGACTCACGACAAACAACCCCGTGAAGTTAGCTGCCAATTCGCCAGCTGCCAATTCACTGCCAATTAAGATAGCTGCCAATTCGGCTCAGCGATGTTTCGCAATGGCGCTTCCAGGGGGGGGGGGGGCGCAGCCGAGTAGCAGTCTGGCTTCGAAGACTAATGTTTCGCAGGTCTTTTAACTCGTTCAATCTAACTTTAACACAAAATAATCATTCACCGTCGTTAATTTAGGACATTTACGTTAGTACAAACTACGTTTCTTCAAGTAAAATTATGTTTTAAGAATGGTAGGCTTTAATAGACTTAATATCACTCACTGCATATTAATAATCTATTAAGATTTAATAACAAACAAGCCACGCTCTATCTAAATAATTTTCTGCTCGCAAGATAGCGAATCCGAATATACCGTTCGATTCCTTATGCAATTCTGCGTCTAGTGATTAAATATGTGATTTCCATTATTTTTCTAAATTTTCTGAATACATATCTATTTTGTAACGCGCGCTTGCTGACTCACATCAAATGACATATTGATTTGCCAACAAAATATTTTGAACACGCTAGACGGAGATTCTGTAAACGGCATTAGATTCCTTGTTAAATTCTGCATAGGACAGTCTACGAAACGAATGTTCAAGTGTAAACAAAGCAATTTATTTATATTTTTTAATATCATCGTCATTTAGCGCGCGCTTTCCGACTCAGATCAAATGACACATTGATTTGCAAACAAAATATTTTCTGCACAGTAGATGGATACTCTGTAAATGGCATCAGATTCCTGGTACAAATCTACATAGGACAGTCTACGAAACAAATGTTCAACGGTAAAGAAAGTAATTTATTTAAATTTTTTAATTTGATCGTCACTTAGCGCGCGCACTTGCTGAATGATATCAAATGACACATTGATTTGCCAACAAAATATTTTCTGCACGGTAGACGCAGACTCTGTAAACGGCATTAGATTCCTTGTAAAATTCTACATGGGACAGTCTACAAAACAAATGTTCAACTGTGAGGAAAGTAATTGATTTATATTTTTTAATATGATCTTCACTTAGCGCGCGCATGATGACTCAGATCAAATGACAGATTGATTTGCAAACAAAATATTTTCTGCACGGTAGACGGAGATTCTGTAAAAGGCGTTAGATTCCTTGTAAAATTCTGCATAGGACAGTCTAGGGAAAAAATGTTCAACTGTATAGAAAGTAATTTATTTATATTTTTAAATTTGATCGTCACTTAGCGCGCACTTGCTGACTGATATCAAATGACACTTTGATTTGCCAACAAAATATTTTCTGCACAGTAGACGGATACTCTGTAAATGGCATCAGATTTCTGGTAAAAATCTACATAGGACAGTCTAGAAAACGAATGTTCAACTGTAAAGAAAGTAATTTATTTAAATTTTTTAATTTGATCGTCACTTAGCGCGCACTTGCTGACTGATATCAAATGACACATTGATTTGCCAACAAAATATTTTCTGCACGGTAGGCGGAGATTCTGTAAACGGCATTAGATTCCTTGTAAAATTCTACATGGGACAGTCTACAAAACAAATGTTCAACTGTGAAGAAAGTAATTGATTTATATTTTTTAATATGATCGTCACTTAGCGCGCGCATGATGACTCGGATCAAATGACACATTGATTTGCAAACAAAATATTTTCTGCACGGTAGACCGAGATTCTGTAAAAGGCGTTAGATTCCTTGTAAAATTCTGCATAGGACAGTCTAGGGAAAAAATGTTCAACTGTATAGAAAGTAATTTATTTATATTTTTAAATTTGATCGTCACTTAGCGCGCACTTGCTGACTGATATCAAATGACACTTTGATTTGCCAACAAAATATTTTCTGCACAGTAGACGGATACTCTGTAAATGGCATCAGATTTCTGGTAAAAATCTACATAGGACAGTCTAGAAAACGAATGTTCAACTGTAAAGAAAGTAATTTATTTAAATTTTTTAATTTGATCGTCACTTAGCGCGCACTTGCTGACTGATATCAAATGACACATTGATTTGCCAACAAAATATTTTCTGCACGGTAGGCGGAGATTCTGTAAACGGCATTAGATTCCTTGTAAAATTCTACATGGGACAGTCTACAAAACAAATGTTCAACTGTGAAGAAAGTAATTGATTTATATTTTTTAATATGATCGTCACTTAGCGCGCGCATGATGACTCGGATCAAATGACACATTGATTTGCAAACAAAATATTTTCTGCACGGTAGACCGAGATTCTGTAAAAGGCGTTAGATTCCTTGTAAAATTCTGCATAGGACAGTCTAGAAAACGAATATTCAACTGTAAACAAAGTAATTTATTTACACTTGCTGACTGATATCAAATGACAAATTGATTTGCCAACAAAATATTTTCTGCACAGTAGACGGAGATTCTGTAAATGGCATTAGATTCCTTGTAGAATTCTACATAGGACAGTCTACGAAATAAATGCTCAACTGTAAAAAAGTAATTTATTTATATTTTCTAATATGAGCGTCACCTAGCGCGGACTTGCTGACTGATATCATATGACACATTGATTTGCCAACAAAATATTTTCTGCAAGGTAGACGTAGATTCTGTAAACGGCATTAGATTCCTTGTAAAATTCTACATAGGACAGTCTACGAAACAAATGCTCAACTGTAAAGAAAGTAATTTATTTATATTTTCTAATATGATCGTCACTTAGCGCGGACTTGCTGACTGATATCAAATGACACATTAATTTGCCAACAAAATATTTTTTGCACGGTAGACGGAGATTCTGTAAACGGCATTAGATTCCTTGTAAAATTCTGCATAGGACAGTCTTGGAAACAAATGTTCAACTGTAAACAAAGTAATTTATTTATATTTTTTAATTTGATGGTCACTTAGCGCGCACTTGCTGACTGATATCAAATGACACATTGATTTGCCAACAAAATATTTTCTGCACAGTAGACGGATATTCTGTAGATGGCATCAGATTTCTGGTAACATTCTGCATAGGACAGTCTAGAAAACGAATGTTCAACTGTAAAGAAAGTAATTTATTTATATTTTTTAATTTGATCATCACTTAGCGCACACTTGCTGACTGATATCAAATGTCACTTTGATTTGCCAACAAAATATTTTCTGCACAGTAGACGGATACTCTGTAAATGGCATCAGATTTCTGGTAAAAATCTACATAGGACAGTCTAGAAAACGAATGTTCAACTGTAAAGAAAGTAATTTATTTAAATTTTTTAATTTGATCGTCACTTAGCGCGCACTTGCTGACTGATATCAAATGACACATTGATTTGCCAACAAAATATTTTCTGCACGGTAGGCGGAGATTCTGTAAACGGCATTAGATTCCTTGTAAAATTCTACATGGGACAGTCTACAAAACAAATGTTCAACTGTGAAGAAAGTAATTGATTTATATTTTTTAATATGATCGTCACTTAGCGCGCGCATGATGACTCGGATCAAATGACACATTGATTTGCAAACAAAATATTTTCTGCACGGTAGACCGAGATTCTGTAAAAGGCGTTAGATTCCTTGTAAAATTCTGCATAGGACAGTCTAGAAAACGAATATTCAACTGTAAACAAAGTAATTTATTTACACTTGCTGACTGATATCAAATGACAAATTGATTTGCCAACAAAATATTTTCTGCACAGTAGACGGAGATTCTGTAAATGGCATTAGATTCCTTGTAGAATTCTACATAGGACAGTCTACGAAATAAATGCTCAACTGTAAAAAAGTAATTTATTTATATTTTCTAATATGAGCGTCACCTAGCGCGGACTTGCTGACTGATATCATATGACACATTGATTTGCCAACAAAATATTTTCTGCAAGGTAGACGTAGATTCTGTAAACGGCATTAGATTCCTTGTAAAATTCTACATAGGACAGTCTACGAAACAAATGCTCAACTGTAAAGAAAGTAATTTATTTATATTTTCTAATATGATCGTCACTTAGCGCGGACTTGCTGACTGATATCAAATGACACATTAATTTGCCAACAAAATATTTTTTGCACGGTAGACGGAGATTCTGTAAACGGCATTAGATTCCTTGTAAAATTCTGCATAGGACAGTCTTGGAAACAAATGTTCAACTGTAAACAAAGTAATTTATTTATATTTTTTAATTTGATGGTCACTTAGCGCGCACTTGCTGACTGATATCAAATGACACATTGATTTGCCAACAAAATATTTTCTGCACAGTAGACGGATATTCTGTAGATGGCATCAGATTTCTGGTAACATTCTGCATAGGACAGTCTAGAAAACGAATGTTCAACTGTAAAGAAAGTAATTTATTTATATTTTTTAATTTGATCATCACTTAGCGCACACTTGCTGACTGATATCAAATGTCACTTTGATTTGCCAACAAAATATTTTCTGCACAGTAGACGGATATTCTGTAAATGGCATCAGATTTCTGGTAAAATTCTGCATAGGACAGTCTAGAAAACGAATGTTCAACTGTAAACAAAGTAATTTATTTATATTTTTTAATTTGATCGTCACTTAGCGCACACTTGCTGACTGATATCAAATGTCACTTTGATTTGCCAACAAAATATTTTCTGCACAGTAGACGGATATTCTGTAAATGGCATCAGATTGCTGGTAAAATTCTTCATAGGACAGTCTAGGAAACGAATGTTCAACGGTAAAGAAAGTAATTTATTTATATTTTTTAATTTGATCGTCACTTAGCGCGCACTTGCTGACTGATATCAAATGACACATTGATTTGCCAAGAAAATATTTTCTGCACAGTAGTCGGAGATTCTGTAAACGGCATTAGATTCCTTGTAAATTCTGCATACCCATAAGTCGTATAACAAGTTGATTTTCCAACAAAGTAACTTCTGATCTCTAGACAAAAATTCTATCAAGAGAATCTTACATTAAAATGTTTCTAATAATTTGTCATATGTGTTATACGTTGTATAGAAGGTTTCGACCAAGCGATTGGCACACTGCAGAAGTGACGTGCATTACACAAGGACGTGCTATAACTATTGTGATTATAGCGAAGTGGCAAGATATGTCCGAAATGTTTCAGACTCCCAAGGAATACTTTACCTTACTCTTTAGTACAGGTCGTTACTGAAATTTATATGTGTTTGACACATTAGGATTCTCTGATCATTGGTCAGAATTCGTAAGACATAATTTCACAATTCATATTTAATTTGATTAATCGAATCGAGCTTTCTGAACTTAAGACTAAGTGGCGGAAACTGCCGGAAAAGAGATTAAATATAGCTTAGCTGCGAAAATCCTCTTATCATTATGCCTGGGTTTCAAAATACAAGAGCTTTAATTCTACATCGTATATAATAGTTACAAGGAAAGGTATAAAAGGCGCAAAAACCAAATTAAAATTAGGCAATCGTGTGCTATGTATATTGCTAGCATATAGAAAATGTATTATAGTACATCTTGGTTAAATACGTTATACGAACCAGGTCATAATAATTCATAAGGAAAATACAAAGAAAATCCATGTTTAATCAGTGTCTGTATATGTCATACAGACGCCTCTTGATTTACATAAAATTTAAATTTGATTTTCTCGACTTAGACCACGTTTTTTTTAGAAAAATTACTACGCCAATTAACTTACAAAATCGGACCGTTTACAGAATTAATCTCCGTCTACAGTGCAGAAAATATTTTGTTTGGGAATCAACGTGTCATTTGATCTGAGTTATCAAGCGCGCTAAGTGACGATGATGTTAAAAAATATAAATAAATTACTTTGTTTACAGTTGAACATTCGCTTCGTAGACTATCCTATGCAAAATTTTACAAGGAATCTAATGCCGTTTATAGAATCTCCGTCTACCGTGCAGAAAAGATTTTGTTGGCAAATCAATGTGTCATTTGATCTGAGTCATCATGCGCGCGCAAAGTGATATTCATATTTAAAAATATAAATAAATTACTTTGCTGTCCTATGCAGAATTTTACAAGGAATCTAATGCCGTTTATAGAATCTCCGTCTACCGTGCAGAAAATATTTTGTTTGCAAATCAATGGGTCATTTGATCTGAGTCATGAAGCGCGCGCTAACTGACAATCATATTAAAAAATATAAATAAATTACTTTTTTTGCAGTTGAACGTTGTTTTCGTAGACTGTCCTATGCAAAATTTAACACGGAATCTAATGCCGTTTACAGAATCTCCGTCTACCGTGCAAAAATTATTTTGTTGGCAAATCAAGGTGTCATTTGATATGAGTCAACAAGCGCTCGCTAGGTGACGATGATATTAAAAAATATAAATAAATTACTTTGTTTACAGTTGAACATTCGTTTCGTAGACTGTCCTTTGCAGAATTTAACAAGGAATCTAATGCCCTTTATAGAATCTCCGTCTCCCGTGCAGAAAACATTTTGTTGGCAAATCAATATGTAATTTGATATCAGTCAGCAAGTGCGCGCTAAGTGACGATCATATTAAAAAATATAAATTAATTACTTTGTTTACAGTTGAACATTTGCTTCGTAGACTGTCCTATGCAGAATTTTACAAGGAATCTAATGCCGTTTATAGAATCTCCGTCTACCGTGCAGAAAATATTTTTTTTGCAAATCAATGGGTCATTTGATCTTTCTCCTCCTTCTCCTCCTCTTTCTCCTCCTCCTCTTTCTCCTCCTCCTCCTCCTCCTCCTCCTCCTCCTCCTCCTCTTAAAATGTGTGTTTTGGTAGCGTTTTCCTCATTTAGACACTGACTGTCAAATAGGGATGTTGATGAAAAAGCACAAACCGTTTCTTGAACTTTTATGTACAAGTGAACCTATTCAACAGCGAGCTCTGTTGGAGACTGCAAAACCCCGAGCAAATTAGATGCATTTGTGATTGTATGTTGAACTTTTGGTCAATGCAATATCAATTATCACCTGCTTTGCTTGAAGACGTTAAGCCTTATAGCGACGACATATCAACTTTGGCTAGTCCCCGAAGTAGTTTTATGAGAAAAAAGGAGATACTGGTTCAAAAAGGTGCAGGATTTCTTGATGTCTTACTTGGTCCTGTTTTAGACGGACTCGCAGAACTAATATAAAAGAACGATATTTTGTAAAGACCCTCATTCGAACCCTGAACACGATGGGAGAAAGATTACATGATTTTCGTGTTAAAGAAATACTGTCACACTTTGACTACGGAGTCGATGAAGCGACAGCGTCTTCTTTGCTGAATAGTTTACTCGCGTCCTATGTCAACTTAACATGGAATCCCAAAGGAGAAATTGTGTATCAAGGAAGAACTATACCAAACACAAAAATAGCCGAATTGGTGGAATACTGCGTATCACCTTACTTCTCAGGAATTCCCGAACCAGCTGGTCTAAATGTATTTGTAAAAGGACTCGCCGACATTAACATCGACAAAAACCTTATCGAAAATGTTCGAGTGCTGACAATGTTGGCGCAGGCAGAAGAAGAAATAGAATCAGAGAGCGAAAACGAAGAAACGTCCTCCGAAGAAGATTCAGAACACGATAAAGATTACACCGAAATAGAATCAGAAAATTCTATAATTGACGAACCTGTTGATTGCGAACGTTGTCAGAATCCTGTTAATTTTACACATGTAATTGAGTGTCCTACGTGTTTGTGGAAATATTTTAACAAATGTGTTATTCGAAATCTGATATGTAATGTTTGTGGTACAGAATTCAAGACTCATGATCCATGCCTTCGGATTATAAGATGTACTGTATGCCCATATGCTAGTGTTACCGATAGATCACTAAATAATCAAGAGTTTTTTGTGTAAAGATATATTTCTCAATAAAATAGTTTAAATTCTGTATTACATGTACGCGTGTTGTTAATGACTTTCTCGCCTAGACTTGCCTAATCCCCATAATTGCCCCTGTTAATTGCCCCAATGTTAAATGACTTCTCACAACTGTTGTAGAATTTTCCCTTTTTTAAAGTACTTCCCCTTAAGCTAGAAACTTGAAAGTTCTACCACAAATAGCCTTTTACAGTATCTTCTGTTTGATATATGTTACAAAGTTGTGCGTTATGTATTTTAAAAACAATATCCGAAATTCTACAACAGTTGTGAGAAGTCATTTAATATTATTACTTGACGAGCAATATATGGTGCGAACATTTTGGACATTTTAAAAAGTTACACACAACACAGAAACTTAAAATATACATCAAATGAAAGCTTATGAAATGCCTAACAACATACGTACACGATGTATTTCTACCATATATAGTTTGGACGTTATTAGCCATCTTCTTCCATAAACAAATATGGCGGGATTATCATGATAATCAAAATTGTGAAACTTTGGCCTGGGAGCCTCGTTTTCATGAAGCGTGACGTAATTATCGAAAAGGTGTATTGGCAACTAACTTCACGGGGTTCGACAAACCAACGAAGCCGAAATTGTAAACCAAGTACTTCATGTAAGTCAATGCTATGGCATTGAGCGAAATCAGTTCAAGGAGCGAGATTATATTTATTTCAAGAATAGAAGTTTTTACAAGCTTGGTAAGTATTTTAAGTCTGAATCGTAGTCAATTTTTAAATGTGATGTACTATAGACGTTGTTGGAATGATGATAAGTTTTTGAAAGCGTCTTAATAGTCTTTGGAGGCCAACATGTTTACATGTATTCGGCAGTCTGATCGAGCTTTGTAAACAAGACTCACAGCATTGCTGAACAGAAATGAAATTTTTTTCTAAGAAAACAAAACTAGCTTCATGATCAAGCAACAATGTGCAAAACGTGTGGTAGTCCACGAGCGAAATTATGATGCTATTAAATAACATATTGTACAATGGTCAAATGTCAGTGACACGCTATGTAGAGTGTGAAACCGAAACGGTAAGTCTTAAATTGGGTAATTAAATTGTATGCTGCAGTTGTCAATGTCATGCAAAAATTTATGACATGAATGCCAAATATTTATTCTACCTTTTACTGCATGCATGCATATACAGTATATGTCTACTCTTGAAGAACAATTAATGTATAGTTGCTAAGTTGCTTTCATAATTTTGATCACAATTGCTGGAGATCTTCGTTCACAACTTCATTATATATTTCTAAACTTCACAGCAATCATACTTCAGATGCTTGTTATCTCAAACGATTTTCCTTTACCTACCAATTGGATTGCATTATTATTTGACAAATTGTTGCAACAAAGTTATTTAAATACTTTAGTCAAATTTTGTGAGTTATTGGGGTGTACTGTATTACAATTTAATTGGCCTACTAAACAATGACCATACTTTATTACCATAGGTTTTAAATAGTACCATAGCTTTAATAGTCAAGCTATTATCACACTGCCTCTCACCACGAGGACCTAAGTGAAGCCCAATTTGATTGAGTTAATATTTGAATGGGTGACCATGCACATATCTGCATGCGCTTGGGACTCATGCTTCTGTGCCGGATATGAGTAGAGTTGTTTAATAGTGCTCAACCTCCTGTGCTTTGCTGGCTTTACTCTGAGTTCCTTTCTTAAGGTAAAAACACAGCATGGCTAGCATCGACAAAAATCTTGTTCAGCCCTGAATACAAGGTCACTACAAGTACATACAGTAATTACAACATTGTTTTTACCATTAGTAGGTATAGGCATGATTGAACGCAGTAGATACATGCATGTCTAGACATGCCTATTTTTATAATATCATTAATAGCATTCTATTATAGATCGCCATTATTATTATTACATAAATTTGCATCGTTCATTATCATTATCAGTATTAATGTCAAAATCATCATCATAATATCTGTCATAATATCTGTAGAATCATAATCGTCGCCATTATCACCAGTATCATCCTCATCAAACTCATCACACTCCCTCAAAAACGCCCGGTCCAATTGACAGTCCAGCACTGGGGCAAAGGCGCCAATTCCTGCAGCAACCTGTTTCATTGCAAAGTCAATGCCTTCATTTACAAGTGCAAGCTTTCCTCTGACGACATGCTGGTTGTTGAATAGTGCTGTGTCTAAAAAATTAACCGAAAGAATTTATGTTATTAATGACAGTTAAGCTATTTCACGATGTGCACCTATTAGCTACAGCAACATTTTTCGTTTTCCTGTTTTGATAAGGTCAGTACAAGACAATTACAGCAATTATTTAAAATCGGCTATTTAGCTTTTAGAAGGCATAAGTACCGTTAAGAAACAACTCTTGGCTTGATCCACGCGGGCTTCACTTTGTGCACAAAGATTGTCAACTGCAAGTAGAAAACTTATAAGGGTATTTATAGTATTTGAGAGCGACCTTTACATCGCATGGAAAGTATAAATGTCTTTTGCGGTGAAACTTGTTTAATTAACATATTTTACCTTACTTGTGATTGACTTTAAGTTAAAAAAAAATTAAGTTATGTTGTTTTATTTTTGGTAGAGTTATTTTTGGAAAAATACAACATGTAGAAATTTTTCTAAATATAATTTAAAACTGTACAATATACAGTCGTTGGCACCTAAGTGTGTACCCTGCGAGTCAGAGCCCCTTTCCGACCTACGTAAGCTTCGGGGGAAAGTGGGCTCTGCCAACAAACTCGATCCTCGCCCCAAACTTGGGGCGAGTCAGTCAGGTTTTAAACTGGTCAAACAAGTTCTAGTTTATGAACACACGTATAGCAGGAAAATAGCAAGTGACGCGTTAGAGCCTGGGCTCAAAGTAGTATCTTGGCAACCGTTCACGCATGCTCAAAAAGAAATATCGAGTTTGTTGGCAGAGCCCACTTTCCCCCGAAGCCTGCGTAGGTCGTTAAGGGGCTCAGTGACTCGCGCGGTACTATGTCAACGTCAAAGTTAAATGTTTACCTTGGAAAGGTATTAGGTTTTCATTCAATATATTCGAACCAATACATTATTGTCACATGAATGTGCCCTTAGCCAATCACATCTCACCAATGCCACGGTGTTGATTTCAAAACGGTTAACTTTGACTTAAATCTAGAACATGTTTTGACGGGTGGTGTACACGCTTAGGTGCCAACGACTGTACTATCATAGTCCCTAGAAATAAATTGTCTGGAAGCGCGGCCAAAGTCTTTGTTCTAGGTTTTTGTTCACGTTTGTGCACCTTATTTCACCTTATAAAACGCCTGAACATATAATTTGGTACCAGTAGCATCGTTGCTTTATAAATATTAATGAACGTAAAACAAAAGATTGTACACCTTATTTGCCACCCTCAACGTTTGACAGTACCGAAAAAAGATGGCGGCGGTACATTTAACCACAATGCTTTGCGACCTCAAATCAACTCAAATAACAACTAAACATTGTTTATCATGGTAAAATGGATTAAACAAGACGCCCGGTAGGCGTTAACTCGGGCCACTGGTCATGCATGCAGTGATGCATGGGCAATGGGCATGGCGTTGAAGGGCATATTAGAACACTCACTTGTTTACAAAAAACAAATTTTTATTGACTACACTATTATACATGCATGGAAAACCTAGATTGGGACAACATAGAATTTATATAAGCTTACTGAAAGCCATCATGACATTGCTTCAAATATATCTCGAAGTATATGTACGGTAGAATATGACATTGTGTACATGTTATACTTTATAAATATTTTAGTTGTGTTTATAAACAGTTTTATAGATAGTGTTCTGTGTTCACAGATTTCACATTACGATATCCGAAGTGACTCGAAGCCACAACAACATTATCAACAGCACTGCTCATGCTATATATCAAGTTAGCATCATGTTCATTGGTATAAACTTCACATTCATACATACAGTTTTGCATTAAAACATGTATCTTGGCTTGGACTTTCATAATATGGATGACTTGGTATTCACATTGGCATTAATTGGGGTTTCTCTTTTATTAATATCATTGGTGGTTGACGGTTTCATAGTCTATCCAACTCACAAGTTCAACAGTGTGATCATAGAGGCCTTTAGTTCAGACACCAGCGTTAAGGTTTGCTGTTCAATGATGCCAGATGTGTTGATGTCATAAAGCCACTTACTAGCAGAGTAATAAATTGGTGGTTCATACAGTAGTCCAACTGACAACTCCAACAGCAACTGTGTGGTCTTGAGGCTGTAGTTCAGATGTCAGTGTTAAATGGGTACTTTGCACTGCATTTAATACCAGAGTAATAAATTGCTATTGGTGGTTGATGGTTTAATAGTCCAACTCACAAACCATCTAGCAACTGTGTGGTCGTAGAGGCCATTTACTTCAGGCACCAGTGTTAATTTGTTTGCTCTTTCATTAATATCAGATATATCAATGTTATAAATCCATTTTAATACCAGAGTAATAAGTTGATGCCGTTTAATAGTCGAACCAACTGACAATTCCAACTGTGTGGTCATAGAGGCCATTTACTTCACACACCAGTGTTAATTTGTTCACATTTAATATCAGTATTATAATAAATTGGTTGATGGTTTAATAGTACTCCACAAGTACTCCAGCTGTCATCCTGAAGAGCCTTTAACTGTGTGGTCCAAGCAGCCCTTACTTCAGTGTCAATGTTATAAAGTCATTGTGCAGAGTAATAAATTGGTGGTTGGTGCTGTAATGGTCCAACTCACAACTTCAACAGCATAGTTGTACAATCCCAATGGCAATGATGCCATATGAACATTGCTGAGGCTTTTCATGACTCTACCAGATCTTTAGTTTTTATCTAAAACATGAAACAGAGAGAAAACAAGTGGGTTAAAGCAATTAAGCTATGCATGCATGAGAACTTTGCAATATTAAAAGACAGTTACATAAACATTCAGTATAATTTTTTACTTACATTAATTTGTTGTCCCAATGCTTCAGGTTGTCTAGGTCCTTTCAGGAGAGAGGTGCTAAGTATAGGTGCACTTGAATTCTCACACCCACCCTGCACAATTTCCAATGGGCCACCCCTTATTGATAAATATGGTTAATTGTGAATATGGATCCATGGATCTCTGAGGAGGCAATGTACATGGTGTAAGATAAACGTGCTTGATAACAATTGCCAGAAAGAATTGGATATAACTACATGTACATGTAATTAATAAAATCATTTCAATTAATGTGATGGATATAATTATTCCCGGCCTAGTTGAAATATTGTACTACAATTTTGATAGCATCATGATCAGAATAATACACATTGACTACATAATTGTCAATTATTTGAAATACTGTGGATTTAACATACACATGGTCTAATAAGCTACCAGAAGAAATAAATGTAGGTTTTGTTACAATCTGAGTGTAATTGAGAGATTCCATTAAAGATTTTAGTGGTTGAACTTGATTGTCATTGAAGTAATTAATATTAAAGTCGCCAAGAATCATGTCAATAGTAGGATATATTTCAAACATTCTACAAATTGTGAGATATTGGAGTTCTGCTTTCGATAGAGCAAAAGAACAGTTTGTATTTCTCTCAATTTATTATTAATGAAGTACTGTTGGCATTCATAGATAACTTGGCATTCATAGTAAGTTGATCGCATAACCCGTGTCGAAATTGCTCATATTTTAGTGTAGGTTCAATGCGATCGATAGTGTCGTCGGGTGCAGTTGCAAGTATTGCAAGTATTGTGAGCGTATTTATAAAGAACAAGATACTTGCCAGCCACATAACTGATCCCAGACAATTCTAAGCAAGCAGGCAAGAACACTTCGAACCACTCAGTCGGAAAGAAAGAAGGCCACAAATCCACAATGCCACATGTCATGCCCGCGGTACATCAAAGCATGATCAAAGAAAACCGACTCGTCACATGCCTCAGTTTCGCAAAGCTTATTGGTTAATATCGCCAGTGGCCGCCAGAGGACTAATAACGCGTCGCAAAAAAATAAAAATAATAATATGATGGAGAATCGCGAAACCTAGACTCGGCTACCACAGGTAGCCCGAGTAATAAGCACGAAATTCATTCCTACCAAAGTTGATCGTTGTTAAACCATATCTTCCAATAATTCTGCAAGAAACAATACTACGCAAAGGAATGTGGTTAAATGTACAAGTCGCTATTTTTTTCGGTACGGTCAATTGTAGGTCATTGTTAACCGCTTTCATGTTCGCCGCATCTCCTGGCAGTATAATGCTAGGGATTATGATACATGTTTACATCAAACTATAGTTCACTACTATTCAAAAACATGAACGCTGTTTGAAGAGGTAAAGTGCAATACTTTCTATAATTCATGAAAAGGCTTTCAGAGACTAACAATTGGACAAATTAAACCCATCACGGGAGATTTACCTCGCAACAAAGTTTGCAATTCTTCACGACTCCTTTTAAGAGACGGCAATTTGTTCTTTGTGTAGTAGCCCATAAAACGGATCATTTCCTGTTGAACTGTTAGTTCTTCCCGAAATCTTTCAAGTTCCATGTGCTTGTCCACTGCTGACCGTTTTGTTGCTAAAGGTACTACAACACACAACAAACATAAACATTTATTAAAATTTAGGCCCCTGCTCTTATTTTTTGGCAGTTTTATCCATTAGTTTTAAAATTTCTCTGCTGTTTCGTCCTAAATTGGGGCTCGTCAGCACAGTGCAGCTAATAAGCGAGCAGATACTGCGTGTTTTTTGTTCATTTAATCTTACTCAAATGGACACGTGTTCATCCAGGGATATTCATCCTACCAAACAATTATGTTTAGCAAGCATATGCATTAAATGATTTTAAATAAGCAGTATTAGCCAACTATATCAGCAACTGTGGACAGCTTTTGTATTTTGCACCTCATTTAAACATATACATACACGTATCCATCCGTCCATCCATCCATGTACATACATATACATGCCAGACTCGCAATGTTATGCATATACACAAATGAACACACGCACACATACACACGAAAATCTACACACCTAATAAATTAAGATAATGAAAATATGCAATATATAGGAACAAAAAGACAGACAAACAAACGTAGAAAACGACTATTTTTGAATAATTACATGCATCGACGACTGGCTGTGACCCAATTTTCCATGGGAAAATTCTATTCGTTGTATCTTTCACATCCATAAGGGGCTCGTCTGACATTCTGTTGTAATTAGAGAATGAATCTTCCATGTCTGCTTTTTCTTTGGTTATTTTTCTGCGCAATTTCTGCCGTTGCTTTGAAGACTCTGAAATTAAAGCCATATGTAATCGAAAAATAAATTATTCTGCAGGCACTCGATGACGAAATAATTTCCTGGTTCAACTGTGTAACTTTAATTTTTTCCCGTCCATAGTGCCATTCGTAGTTTATTATCCCTAAACAATTTTTTCGCCATTCGGCAACGACTCGGATAAAGGTGTTCAGTGTTCTAATGTTAAAGTTTTTAGCAAAAATCAAAAGTTGTAATCATTACATTTCCATAATCACCTGCAAGTCCAAATCCAGGATTTTGCAGCCATGAATGTTATCCTGATACATTTTGTATATATAGGTAATAGCATGGTTTCGAGTGCAATTTGGAAAAGTGAGTTTTTCAAAGACTATCAAAATTGCACGAGTCCAAAGGACGAGTGCTATTTGAGGTCTTTGAAAAACTTACGAGTGCGCGTTTTTTCAAAATTGCACTCGAAACCATGCTATTACTTATTAATAATATACATGAAAATGTTATACAATATGTTCTTCCAGCTACGAAGTTACATACCACTCATTGCTCCACTTCTCGAAGCTTTAATGGTTGAAAACTGCTTCATTTTGTTCACTAAATACGTCAAACGTTTTACTCATAGCATCTAACCTCTTCTAGTCTTCTTGCAGGAACTTTTATGACAATATTAAAGCAAAATATTACTTATTAATAATATATGTACATGAAAAACTTTATCATAAAGAGAACTTTCTAATCAAAATGCTTTGTTCAAATAATAAAAATGAAGAAAAAAAATTAACAGGAACAGCTTTTTTTCTAGTAAAAAATGATTTTTGTGCAAATTTAAAAAATTACAAAATTTGCACTGTATTTCATTTTTCTGCACTGAATTACACTAAAATTGCACTCCTCTCAGCCAATCAGAATTGACAATTTTTTTCATGTATATTATTAAGTACCTAATAATCTTTTTGGGATATTAAATTTGCTTCAATATGAATAATGTTGTGTACAATGCATGTTATATGTTCCAATATATCTTAATAGCATACCGTACAAGTGATAAGTCAAAGCTAACTTTAGCTGTATTTTTTAATTCTTGATAATTTAAATACTATATGGCAAAATTACTGGATTTTAATTTTGATGAGATTAATTTGGTTGACATTATTAGTACTTTTGCCAAATAGGGTCAATGTTTGTGGTTACTTTCAGTTACTCGGCAGAATATTTCTTATAAAACATATACAGTGTTGTCATATTTGATTGAGTATTCTGTACTTATAGCATGAATGAAACAAAAATTCTTTAATATTTGATATCTTCGTTCATAAAGGATTAAGAATTAGATTCTGTTAAAACTAAATACAATACAGTATGTACTATCAGTCACCTGTCTACAACCCTGAATTATCAGTTGAACATGATAAATCCTTTGAAACAAATTCCATGTGGTTGAAAATACAGTATGACGGTATGTACAGTCATAATAGCTTGTGATGTAAATTAATACCAAAATCTCGGTGGTCTGCTATAAACAATGCCAGTGTTTAATGGCATTTGTATAGGAAATTTACATCACTATTTATTTAAGGAAGCTCTACTACCTAAGGACGGTTACCCGACTCTACCTTGTATCTGGCAAAACCCTTATGGTAACCCTCCTCCCACTCCGCAGCACTGCTTTGTCACCGGTAAAAAGTATGGGGAGAGTTACCTGAATACCCTGGCACAACCAAAAGTCTGACTAAATATGCTCCGTACACAAATGCAGTGACCCTCACCTGTAAGTCTATA
This sequence comes from Corallium rubrum, assembly GCA_964035015.1. Classification (NCBI taxonomy): domain Eukaryota; kingdom Metazoa; phylum Cnidaria; class Anthozoa; order Scleralcyonacea; family Coralliidae; genus Corallium; species Corallium rubrum. The sequence continues at coordinate 10,903,186 of OZ036012.1, read as the reverse complement.
GCTAAAAGAACTACTAAATATGTGTTAGGACAATGCAAGCCAACCTCCCAAGAAAGGATAGCACCAAGTGGTTGAGTTGGGGCAGATGGGATTGAGTGCGACGAGCAATAATCTGGTGATTGACTAGCCTAACTTCCTCGAGGTTTGTTTAAATAACTGCACCTTTCACGTGATTATAAGTAGGTGTTAGGCCTAATTCCCCAAGGAGCAGCTCACTGGAAAACAGAACACCACAGGAAGACATTCACTGTTAACTGTATTTATTACATAAATATATTTACTAATTGGTTTCTCTCTAACGAAGGGTCAATGCTTAACACGTTAGACTCTATATGGAAGTGTATTATTTGTATTACTATTGGCAGCACACCAACCTTACTATATTTCAATTTTCTAAATATGAGTTGTTTTAAGGTTTTTCCTTGAACAATATTTTAATACAGATTCCCAGATTTGCATATTTTTTTACATGTATATTGTTAGTAAAAAATAGTAAGAAAAAATCTGTTTAACGAGCACTTTAAGTTCACTTCCTAGCATATAACCAATATATGCTTACTAGTGGACTACAAGTTGATATACATGTAAAGACAAGCTTTGAAGCACTAAATAAAATAGGTGACTTTCTAGATGATGACCACACATCATTTTTCAAAGTGATACAGGCTCCATCCAAATGTAAACCATCATATACTTAGTTTATAGTAAACAAAATAAAGATATGGTTTGTGTAATATATCATATATTGAAAACCAAGGTTTTTGAACAAACTTCAAGGTGTTTAGATATCCTGATGAGACACTCCTCTGAGTGTATGATATAGCATCTCAAACAAATCAGAATTTTAAGAGAAAATCAAGGTAAAAGTTTGCTTAATTTATGTAATTTCTTCCTCCGATACCCAAACCACCAACACGGTACTGATTTTCTTTGTGTTTTCCTCATGAATTATTAGTGGTTGAGATGGATATTTAACACTGTTTTCTACTGAACCAATATAGCTGTCCATCATGGTTTACTTTGAGTGGAACCTGCTAGTCCCTCATGATATACCATACTCATTGAATATAATGTACATTTTCCATGATTATACATACTACATGTATATGAAAAAAGATGGAAGCTAGGACTGCACTGACTGAAACAAACATTCAAATATTTCTGTTTGATATCCTGACATTTCAAATACTTTAATAATTCATGAAGAAAACACAAAGGAAATCAGTACCGTGTCTGTGGTTTGGATATTGGAGATTACATAAATTAAGCAAACTTTCATCTTGATTTTCTCTTAAAATACTGCTGAGATGCTATATCATACACTCGGAGGAGTGTTTCATCAGGAAATCCAAACACCTCGAAGTTTGTACATACCTTAATAATATACATGACAAAATTACTGCATCCTGATTGGTCGAGAGAAGTGCAATTTCAATGTAATACAGTGCAGAAAAGGTGTAATACAGTGCAGAAAAATGAAATACAGTGCAAATTTCAATGAGTATTAAGCATTCTGATTGGCTAATAAACAGCCAGAATCTACCGGAAAGCCAATGAAATGCCTATGCGGATTTTGAAGGATGGTTTTTCCTTCACGAGAAAATCCAATATGGCGACCAAAACATAAAGTTGTCGAAGAATATTTCGATGAAATACAGAGTGAATTTTGCTTTAATATTGTCATAAAAGTTCCTGCAAGAAGACTAGAAGAGGTTAGATGCTATGAGTAAAACGTTTGACGTATTTAGTGAACAAAATGAAGCAGTTTTCAACCATTAAAGCTTCGAGAAGTGGAGCAATGAGTGGTATGTAACTTCGTAGCTGGAAGAACATATTGTCTAACATTTTCATGTATATTATTAATAAGTAATAGCATGGTTTCGAGTGCAATTTTGAAAAAAACACGCACTCGTGAGTTTTTCAAAGACCTCAAATAGGACTCGTCCTTTGGACTCGTGCAATTTTGATAGTCTTTGAAAAACTCACTTGTGCATGTTTTTTCCAAATTGCACTCGAAACCATGCTATTACCTATACGTATACATATTACATTCAGCCATATTTATATATTTATACGAGTTTGATTCCCAATAGTTATTTAAAATCTTTGTAAATGCTTTTATCTTGGGACTAACATTGCACTATTTCGCGAATACCAACACATGAATTCAACACATAGACAAAAAATGCAAAGATCTCACTCATGACTCATATTATTATTAAATTCCGAGACAAATATACATGCATATGTTCCTAAAAAATATCACGAGAACAAAAACTTTCTTATTTGGATAATTGAAACAAATATTAAACATACCTGATAATATATTACTCTGTGTGTCATTTTCTGAAAGAATGATTCTTTTAATCAAATAAAAAAATGATCGCAATACACCGCCATTTGTATGAAGATCCATAGCACAAAATGGCGCTGGCAACCATACCATATATGGTAGGGGACTTATCGTGCGTTGGGGCCTTCTCGTGCGGCCAAACCCTGCTCGGATTAGTTTACCTACCTTGATACTGCTGTGCCTGTGGGGCTACAGCGGTTTACCACTGAGTATTTGTTCAGAATTTCGTTTGAGAATATTGACCTGTAATGATTGGGATGTGTTTGTTGCCCTTCAGGATCCGAATAACCTGGTGACTGAGAGAACGTATTCGTGAATTGGAGCAGTCGCAACTGGAAACTGTGGACAGTGTTTTAACGGATGTTCGACGGTTAATGGCGACAATGAAGCCTGATGTCGATAAGGATCGGGTTTTAGATTTATTGCTAAACTTGAAAATCGTCGCGAAAGAAACAAATCACCCTCAAGCAACTTATTATGTATGAGGCAGTGTTTCAAGCAGTTCGCGAAAAAATGTCGGTTGCCGACGAACGATTTAAAAAGTACTTTCTCGTATTACTCGGGGACAAGGAACATGGAAAGGTTTTGGAAGCCATGGCAAAGGTGGTAAAACTTTTAAATCAGCCGTGACGTCATCGTCCTCCGCGATGTGGCGGCAACGTAGGCGTCCGGAGGGTCGGTTGGCTTCTGTGCAATGTTATTATGTAAAATCAACGCTTAGATCTTAGTTTATGTCGTGCACTTTTAACATGAGCCTCTGGCTCGGATGATTGGGCGACCACATCCTGTGTTTACGACGTTAAATAAATCATTACTCATTACTCATTATTGTAATGGTTACGGCCGTTATCAACGCCGTTGCCCTTCTCGTCGTGAGAGTTTTACACCGCCTTCGAAGCGGGGCCGTTGGGTTTTGAATCCAACGCAGTGGTGAATCTGGGTTCTCACTAGAACTGGGGTGTGTTGTCAGTGTCTATAATCGGTAATGGTTTCTAATTACAATAATAATAATAAAGTGTGAATCACATGCAAATAAAACAAATAAAAAAACAAACATCGTGTACTGTTCATAGTTATTGTTAGGTTCGACTTTACTTAGCACCACCTCGTTCCTTTTCAGGGTGAACAACTCCCATGGGCTACCTCTATAACTGAGCTACCTGTGGACGTTCCGGGTTCGGGCGTAAGAGGTTGTTCCCTGCCGATTTGGAAGCCCACTGGGGAAGGCGATTGGGAGGGGGGAGACTGTGTTACTTTCCTATAGTTTTTGTGTTATTTTGTTTTGTTCTCAGGCTCGCCCGACTGTCAAGAGACAGAAAACGGTCCATGATTTTGTTATTCCGAGTTGGGAAGTTAGCACCGATGATTTTGAATCTCGTTTACATCCTGGACGGGCTGAGGAAAACAATATGTGGATGAATATTGATTCACCCTGGTTCAGGGGGGTCCGATACCTATCCCGACCCACAATCAGTTTATAGAATCTTTTGACGTACCTCCTTTGTCGCAGTTGCGTCTTCGTGATCCACGTCACTTTATTGCGGGGGGTATTCACGGTAATCCAGAGGCCTGGTAGCTAATCTTGCATGGCCATCCTCCGGCTGCTCGGTTAATGCGCTGGATTCGTGATAAAGTCGACATTCGAGAATTTGCGCAGTCTTATCAGGGAACATTCAAGGGCGTGAGTTATCACTCAGATTTTCCGCCGTCCAAGTGTTTTGCAAATCATCGGTCTTGCAAAAAATTTGCTAGTTTTGTTTCAACTGAGATTTTAAAACGCGCGTGGCCATTGGGGCGCTTCGGGTTTGGGGGCGAGTGGATGTTAATGAACCGCCTTACTTGGTAATGCCTCTTACGGTTGAGCCATCAAAACCCAGGCTTTGTTTGGATGCCCGATATTTGAACTGATGGATGTGCGATTCCCCGTTCTCTTTGGATAAACTGATAGATGTTACTCGTTATATCTATAAGGATTCGTATATGACGAAGTGCGACGACAAGTCCGGTTATGAGTGGGCGGGTTGTTGGTTTGTGAGTGCCACGCTACCCTTTGGATGGAAGGAACCTTCATTTGTTTATCATACCATTGGTTTAGCCGTGTCTAGTTATCTTAGGCGTTTGGGAGTCCCATGTTCTTTGTATATTGATGACCGTCTCAATGGCGAACTTTTCACACCTACTGGCATTTGGGCTGTCATCCCCTCCAATCGCTCCGATGCCTTTCGGAAACGGGCCGCGACCGCAGCTGTCTTTATTGTTCTGTCGGTATTGGTACGCTTAGGCTACACTATTGGAATTGCTAAATCTACGTTCTACCCAGTTCAGTCACTGGAATATTTGGACCTTGTTGTTGATTCCGTAAAACAGGCGTTTTTACTTCTGGAACGCAAAATTATTTCCTGGGCGGCCTTACGGGAGACGAACCTCGCTTGTAAGAAAGTCGTTGACGTTAAATCCTTGCAGCGTTTCCAAGGTAAATGTATATCGTTTTCGTTGGCAGTTCCTGGCTCAAAGTTGTTCATTAGAGAGATTAGTGCGGCCGTTGCTTCCGCCCCCAGTAATGGCCAAGTGCTACTGTCACCGCTTCTCCGTGAAGAAATTTTCTCTTGGCGTTTCCTTGACTCGTGGTCCGATTTTCTTCCGTGGCGGAACGAGAAGCATTCGCGTCCCTCGCTCACCACGGATGCCTCAGGCCATGGCTGGGGCTGCGTGGTACATGAGTCAGGTGGCGATTGTAGCTACTTTTCGTGATTATTAGCCTGCCTGGCTGCCTCGCAACTCAGTCTCAACATTTCGACAAAGGAGATGTTGGCTTTGGTTTATGCGCTTCGCGCTGCTCCGACGCGTATCCGTAATTGTGCGGTGGATGGAGTCGCCATTGATAGAGGGTTCCCTATACTTTTCGCGTGAAGCGTGATTGGGTTATTTTACTTACCCGTGAAACGTGATCGATGATTTTTTTTAATCCATGATTCGTGATCGTAAGGTTTCAAATCTTTTTACGTGCGCACGTGAAAGTAACTTTTGATTTAACCGTGACCCGTGAATGAAAGCTAGAATTAAGCGTGATTCGAGAATCGTCTGTTTTGCGTGAACAGCTTTTTTAGGATTTAAGGAATATCTGTTGTTTGTCTTGTCTGTCTTCGAGCAGTTGAACCGGAATTCCATGTACTTGATGTAATGTGAAATTTAATGCACCGATTCCTGATTAACACTGGACCATCGCGAATTGCGCGAACATTAAACTCTAAGTAATGATTGGGTGAAGGCAAATTTCCGGCCGCTGGGGGTAGCCATTGTCCACTGAACGTATGAAGTACACAATGAAAAACTGAAAACCCGCCGCAAAAAACAACTAGAAAATTTACGAAGAAGCTAGTACGTATTGTTGTTATCGGCCTTGTACCTGAACTATTTCTACCCATGAAAATGGATTGAACGACGAAATATCTCATATCTGCCGAACACTGAAGCAAAATTCGAGTCCGAAACTCGTACAGAAAATGCAGGCTTTTCTTAATTTTACTTTCTTAATTTCCACATGCCTCGGTTTCCTTTAATCTTTCGGGGAATATATTCAATAGCCCCAGCAAAACAATAGATTAATATTCCCCTCTAATATTCCCCTCAATATTTCTTTTCTATTGTGACTCCTGTCAACTTCGCCCATGTGAAAACTAAGTACGTTAGCCCTCGGTGAATAAATCACATATCCCCTCGTGGCCTCAAAATAACCTATACTTATCTCAAACATTTCAAGGTTGTCATGCCAAGAATTAGTAATAATATTAAAGCAAAATTATAGCTTTAACTCAAGTTTCAATTGTGGAAATGCTAAATCTGACATTTTGCGATACGAAGAGTAACTCCAGAAGCTTCCAGAGCTGTAATTACACCTGGCATCATACACGAGGCGTGTGTGGTCTGGGGCACAGGCTACTGGTAACGCGCATTTTGTAGGTTTTTTCCTACTGAAAATTGAGAGATTTAAAACTCAACTGTTTTTATAAACAAACTCTTCATTTTAAACCTGGGATTCTTATGTATTTTCTTTATATTTGTCTAAACAATGGCAATTTTGGTGGCGTATTGTTGACTTTCATTTCAGAGCTTACGTTTTTACTGTTTTTCTTGTTTTTACTCGTCATGTCAGTATACCCCTACTCTATGGTATATTGGAATTTGATTTAAGCCTGAAAGTCGTTTGATCGTATTCCAGACAATTGTACTCGTCAAGTGGAGACCTTCAGGCTTCAAAGTGTTGACACAAAGATAATAAAAAGCAACCCAATTTTGCATGATCGCAGTGTAAACAGACCTTTACAATGGACTGCAAGGACAGAAAGAACTCCTTCAAACTTGCTGCATCCTGCTGAGATTGAAGAGAAAGACTTCGAGAATGCGAAATATTATTAATCGGTCAGATAATGCCAAATATTAATCCGTGAATTTCTTTTGTATTTTTACGTGAATCGTGATTGCCTCCATTTTTGTGTGAACGTGAAAGAGTTTTTGCGATTTTTCGTGACTCGTGAAAAGACAAAATATTTTTACGTGAATGCATTTTGTGAAGGGGTATAGTGGACCCTCTTGATAGTCAGGTTGTGATTGATACATTTCAAGGCCAAGGCAGCAAAACATCTTCTGAGTTGACCGCGGCTACTAAAGATTTATTCCATATTTTAACGGATCGTAACTTACAGTTGACGTTGCGCATGTCTTTTCCAGCGAAAATCCGGCGGAGCGACCATCTCGACATGTTTCGCCTCTTGATTCTACGTTATCTGCAAGAGTTTGGCGTTTGGTTGACGAATTATTTGGGGCCGCCTCTGGACATACATTTGATCTTATGGCGTTAGATTCTAATGCGGTTCAGGGCCGTAGTGGTAATCCATTGCCGCATTTTACTCCTTTCCCCAGTCCAAATTCGGCGGGGGTAAATTTGTTTTGTCAGCATATTTCGGGCCTTGGTGTGCGTATGTCGAACCCATACGTTTTTCCTCCATTCAGCCTGATTGGCCCCGTTTTAAAGTTCCTTTTTGGCTTTCGCGTTGCCTTTACTATTGTAGTGCCGGAAACTCGTCCTGCCCCATATTGGTGGCCTTGGCTAATGGTTCTACATCAGAAAAGATTCATTTAGGTTCTAAGGGAGAGTGTGATGTGATCAGATACCCGTCCAAGGAAGGTTATCATCCTGTTTCGTGTCCTGTTGCGTTATGGGCATGCAGAATCACACGTTTTTGAATTAAGACGTGCCATGATGACATGTTGTTCTTTCTTTTGGTACCAGCCTCTCCAACGGGTGCCGAAGTTGTATGCTCCATCCGTAGCGTGTCCTCGTTGTGCGTATCTGAATGATGAGTGTTTCCGGTTTTGTCAGAACTGCGGATATGCAAGGAAGGAACTGCCCTTGGACACTGGGGTTTCGTGGGGGCTCAAGGCTACTGTCGATTAAGGTAAACTGGCACGTCGTGTGGCGGAGCTGGCGAAAACACGCGAAACCTCTCGGTATTCGACACAAAAGACTGCATTATAGAGCGCAAACTCGTCGGATTTTTGTCTTCTTTGTCGTGTCCTCAGTCTATTGCATCCGCATTGCCTCGTGAGCTTGTTGCCTTTTTAGTCTGGAGAGACCGCAAGGGTAGAACCATCGTTCATTACAGAATACAGAATACAGATTTTAATTACTTCTTCCCACAAGGGGCTTTTCAAGAGCAATTTACATTACTAAATTTCAAGTGGCCGAGTCGAAGGCATATTAAAGGCGCTCGAAGCAGCCGCCCTACGACACATTTATGACACACATGTCAGACCACGAATCACAGACCTAGGTGTTGATTTTATGGAGGGAGGAAAACCGGAGAACCCGGTGAAAAACCCTCGAAGCACAGGAGAGACCAACTAAACTCTACTCACATGAGTGCTCCAAGCTCGAGAACGGGGTTATTCCCAGACGGTCACCCATCCAAGTACTAACCCCGTCGAACCGGGCTTAACTATTGGTGAGAGGCAGCGCCCTAATAGCACACGCCACCCGTGCTTCCCATATGTACGTGCATCCCAGTGTCCACATTTATCGGACTTGCAAGGCAGTAAATGCGCATGCAGTTGTCCTAAACGCTTGGCATTTGGAACTTGGCAAGCTGCGTGCATTTTTGCGGAAAATGGCAGAGGATCAGATTGGCATTCCCTCCTGGGTGTGCCCTGTAAGACGGTCAAGCGGTATTTGAGTGACATTCGCCAGGAGCAATTAAAGCCTAGGCTGACTCCTCGTCAAGCGGAACTCGTCCTGTTGACCGATTTGCACGGCATCTCACGTCACATCCAGCAACGCTTACAAGAAATAGGCTTGCCACCTCTTCAGATTTTCCTTTTGGCGAGAGACCAGGCATTTTTTAAAGCGATGTTTTTTGCTGGAGACAGGGCTGCAGATCTACTGCTTGTCAAAACTGCAGAGATCTTGCGCTTTCCAGATAATTCGGGCCTGTTATTTAATCACCTTTGGACGAACACCTTGCGTTCGGGTGATGCTAATGTTTTTGCGTTTAAGCGAGGCGGTAATGCAACGATTTGTCGCGTTGTGGAAATTGAGCAGTACTACACAATTTGTTCTCTCTTGGGTATACGACTAACCCCAGGATACCTTTTCCGTTCCGTGTCTAAGACCGGGAAAATCACATGTTCCTCTCTTCAATCAACAGCAGCTCAGGCACTCTTGGACACATATGTACGACAGTTGCAGGGTCATTTATCTGGCTCTCGCTTTACGCTCCATGGTTTTCGAAGTGGCGCTGCGGTATCTATGGCATTGGCTGACGTTGCCCTAGACATAATGGACCATGTTGGATGGAGGACTAGTAAAACAGCTTTGCACTACATCAAGCTCCGCCAGGTTCTCAACCCAGCCGGACCCGCCGCGCGATTAGCTGATCTCGATATGGATACTGGCATTGTATATAAGGACTTTAATACCTTGACCGATTTCGTACAGGCCTTTCAAGATTAATTTGTGTTTTCGCAGATAACGTAAAGGAACCGGATAGAACAGCGTGTGATTAAATTGAATTAAAAGTACGGTATGGGAGAGAAGATACAAAGATGGAACCTCGTTGTGTGTGTTTGATTAGTAATAACCGGGTGAGCTTGGGACAAGTTCGGGGAGGCCGGAGTTGCTGTCCATATCTTAATATAAAGCTTTAATAAGAATCCACCTTAAGTAAAAAAGTACAGTGAACTTACAATATCGATCTAAAAATTATGATTTACATATATTACAATAAAAAATTAAAGTTTGTTGTTAAAAAGTTCAATTGCCCGAGGTATAAACGACGTTTTATGTCTTTCAGTTCTAGAAATAATGTTACCTATATTAGCACTATTTTCTTTAATTCTAGTAGAATAGTCATGTTTATGTGCTACAGGGACAAGATGATGACAGGGATGGTTTGTGTCACGAATAATTGCCTCTATTTCTCGAAGAGTTAGTTTCTCTCTTCTTTCGCTAAGCGAAGGAAGTGCGTCGACCTGTAAACCAATAATGCGTAAACTTCTCCTTTGAATACGTTCAAGGTCGTTCACTAAGTAGAGAGGTAGGCCATCCCAAACTGGTGCAGCATATTCAAGCAGGGGTCGAATTTTGGTGCAGTAAGTTGCAAGACCGACTTCCGTAGGAAGGTGGGCCTTCTTACACTGCCTTAGATGGTGTAATCTCCTATTTCCTTTACGGGTAATTTCTTTGTGAGAATTCCATTTCATGTTACTTTGACAGCCAACACCAAGTAACTTGAATGTATCTACTCTTTCGATCATATTGCCCGCGGTGTAAAGATTGGGTGGCTGTGGGATAGATTTCCCAAAGCAAATCCACATATCTTTCGTTTTCTTCGCGTTCAACTTCAATTTATTAGTATCTGACCAGTTCTGAACAGAGTCTAAGACTTCCTGCATGTTGCTACGCTCTCCCTTCATGATGCATTCACTTTGTGTACAGTCATCAGCATATTTGTGTGTGCTGACCTCAAGTTCTTCAGGAACACAAGCATCTAAGTCGTCAATGTGGATATTAAATAAGGTCGGCGAAAGTACAGATCCTTGTGGTACTCCAGCTGGACAGCTCTCAATCGATGATAATGCTTGATTTAACTTGACCTGCTGAGTTCTACCAGACAAAAAGCTGTTAACCCACATCCAGAAACTTTTATTGACATTCATCAGTGCAAGTTTATTCAGCAAGATCCCATGATCAACTAAATCAAAGGCTTTTTTAAAGTCGATAAAAAGGGCATGAATGCCTGATTTATCACGATACGTATTGTCAGTAGCATTAAACCATGGTTGTGTGATAGATATCAGAGCTGATGTAGTAGAGCGGCCATTAGTAAAACCATGTTGACTGGAACGTAGTGTGATATCTTTTTTGTTGAGTTGTAGTTGTACTCTCTCTAGAATTTTCCCAATGTGTGGCAGAACAGAGATGGTGGATATACTTTAGGCACAGGTGTAACCAGGCCATGTTTATAGTGATCTGGATATTTACACTGTTTAATGCTAGCCGTGATAATATCATGGACAATCGGCGCTAGGACATTTGAAAATCGTTTGAGTAACCATGCTGGTACACCATCAGCCCCCGTTGCTTTCGACTGATTAAGATGGTTAAGAGCAGACTTAATCTGACCAATACTGGGTAAAGGGGGAGGATAGTCTTTAAGAAGTGTTTTAACATCATCTAGTTGAGGAATACTTGTTGTATTTAGGTCTTTCCATGGCTCAGTAAAGGATATTTGTAGCTTTTCTGCTAAGGCGACCTCGTTATACATAGAATTTGCTGTCAAACCATCTTGCTGAGTATTTACTCCGGACAGACCATGGATGGCTTTGTACCATTTCGCAGGATCAGATGTGCGGAACGTTTTTGCTTTGTTTTGGTAGTAATTTGATTTGGCTTTCCTTATCATATCTTCTACCTTTACACGCAGAAGGTTATACTGGACCATATTACCACGAGTAAAAGCCTGTTGTCTAAGCTTAATCTCTGCTTTAATGTTCGGAGTCATCCATGGTTTATCAGTAGGGTGTGTCCGTATGGATTTCAGAGGCATGCATCCGTCTAGGGCTTGAGTAACTACTCCATTGAAGATTGAGACTTTGTCATCGACGTCTTCGGCTTCGTATACTGCATCCCAGGCAGTCTTGCTTAGTCTTAGTTCGAGAGCTATTAAGTTAGAACGTTTCATCGATCTAAATGTTCTACTTAACGGGCGTGTACTCATCCGATGTTTTGGATTCAGAAGGAGGCATTGATGATCCGAGCGACCCAAGAGAGGAAGATGTTGCACTTCTTGAAAAAGAGGCGACATGTTAGTGACTATCTGGTCTAAAATATTATTCCCGCGAGTAGGTTTCTTCACAATTTTCCGCAAGTCAAAACGATTACATAGTGGTCCTAATTTCATTTTGTTAAAGTCTCCAGCAATTATAATTCCAGCAGAGGGATAGCTTTGGAGGATAGAGTCGATTCCGTTAGTAAGATAGTCAATCATAGATATCTCGTTAGTAACCGGTTGACCTGGGGGGTAATAGACAACTACCATAACGATACAACTGAAAGGCCTTGGTAGTCTTTGTGGCTTCAGCAATAGCCATAAAACCTCTTTGCTGTCCTCTTCCATGTTAAACAAGCGGCTAGAAGAAATTGCAGTTTTAACATAAGCAATTAAACCGCCGCCTGGAGTTCCTCTATCTTTTCGATACGGAACATAGCTAGATCCAATAGATATAATTCCGTCGGATATGCTAGGATCTAGCCAAGATTCAGAAATACAAATAAGATCAGGTTCATTTATTTCCACAATTGAGCTGAGCTCATCAATTTTGTTCAGAATATGACAAGCATTAGTTAAAAATAGTGAAGGGGCAGTATGTCTTAGGCTGCTTCCCGATGAAGTGGATATTGGGATCTTAATCAGATTATTTCTGTTCACATAATAGCTGGTACTTTGCAAACCGTTGTCTCGTTTGGTAATTCTAACAGGTATCATCGTCTTTGTCGCATTGTGCGGCGGACAAGTTTTAAGTAATCGAGCCATTCGTCCTTCTGGCAATTTGTTTGTACCCGAAAAAACTCTTGGTTATTCATCCTCTGCTTTCTATCTTTGGACTTGTCGATATGATAACCCCGAGAATACTCAGTACTGACGAGGAGACTCCGAGTGAATTTCCGACTGTGCGTACTTTGTTTTGCACTCCTTGGCTGTTGTTGGCGAGTTGCTCTATTATACCGGTGACCCGACTTCGTGGGAAATCGCCATTGTAAGAATTCTGATTGGGTTGACCCAAATTATAGCCGTGTGTTGTGGTTTGACCCTTAAAAGTATTCCGGTGTTTCTTTCTATATTCATCTAGTTGCCATGCTGTAGAGTGGGTAGCAATCACACAATTTGGTGGAGCATCATCTTTAGAATTCATCGCATTATGGCTAGCAATTTCTTCAATGATAATGGGCTTATCGGGACTGATGTTCTTTCTCTCTAGGACAATGTCACAATCAGGATCTGAGTACTCAGGTGGTGAATGTAAAGCTTCAGTGACTTCCCTCTTCGAGTTCTGAATTTGTTGTTGAATATCGTTTTGTTTATCGTGAATCTTCTTTAACTCATGCTTGACCGTGTCAATGGTGTCAAAGTTCAACCGAATTCGGTTTGCATATTCAAATGGTGAATGCAAAGCTTCAGCGACTTCTCTCTTTGAGTTCTCATATTGCTTTTGAATATCATTTTGTTTATCATGAATCTTCTTTAACTCATACTTAACCATATCAATAGTGTCAGAATTCGACTGTATTACCTTCTCAGCAACAACGATATCCAGTTTTAGACCTTCAACATCAGGAATAATTTCACTACACCGACATGAGCCGTGAAATTCACCGTCAAGGTCAATGACCGGCGCTTTCTCTCGCTTTACATTTTCGTTGTTTGTAAAACCACACATTATCTGACAAAACTTACGCCTTAGATTATCCACATCATCGCCATAAAAATTCAAAACTTTATTGTTCTTTCGCCATGAAATAGAAGAATGGCCAATACGGAAGACCTTCTTGTCGCCACCAGGTGAACTCCAAACGCCATCAAGATTTAAACTTTCGCTTACAAATCGTTTCAACGACCCAAAATCCTGAGTCCAGCAAAGCCCCAAACCGAAACTTGCAGAAGGAATGGACTCTTCACCGTTGTCTAGTACTTCAGAGCATGATTTAGAGTCCAAGAGACCACTAGTTGCTTTATGGAGAGAATTTTCTTCAGAGCATTGATTTCCGTGACCTTCCGCCATGTTGAAAAACACGTTTTTTTTGTTAATGACAATACATTGGGCAGGATATTACACTATTCAAAGTCAATTTGAATATGGAAATTATGCCTTAGGGAATTCATTAATATATATAAGTGGATGACCATTCTCTCCACTGGTATTTGCAAGAAGTCCGTGGATGAACACGTTTTGGGAGATGATCCCACCCACCCTACCCACATCCAAGCCGAGTCGAATCTGCGGTCACTCCTTCGCTCTCGGTCAGGGTTCGTCCCCGCCGGAGTTGCTGTCCATATCTTGTTAATGACAATACATTGGGCAGGATATTACACTATTCATATTTACTTCCAATCTCGTTCCCAGAGTCCAACGTTCCCCTTACCCAGAGGACGGGAAACGAGAGGCTCTGGGATAATCCGTTCACGCCATCACAGGATTCTTGTTATCCGGAAGAAGAGTTATATAGAGTTCACTGTGTTCATCATCCAATGAAATATCGATGTGAAACGGATTATCCCAGAGTCTCTCGTTTCCCGGGTGGGGAACGTGGGTTCTGGGAACGAGATTGATTTACTTCTTTTTTTATTTACTTCCGGTGAGTTGTTTGCCGTGCGATGAGTGAGGCCATGAGGCATGTTGTAAGTTCCTTGCTCCTTTCGCTTTTGGAGTTGGACAAAAAGTTTGAACAGCTTTGCTTTTTGATCAAGGAGGGTTCTTGCACGTTGTTGGTAGATTTCGAAACTGACTGACTGACTTTGTAGTTTATTTTACAGTGATGTGGCTGACAACTCTTTGAACGTAAATATGTTCACCTACCCGTCGTCGATCTGATCTTTCTCGGTTCACTCCCTCCTTTGCTCGCGCGGTATACTGCCTCTGCGGAGGAGATCTCTACTTTGCGCAATGCAAGTAGCCAGAGTGAACGCCTCATCCAGGCGTCTTGTTATCAAAGAGGCGGTTTGAGCGGCACATTCGTGCCACTGTTTAAGCCACATTCGTGGGCCGGCTGTCTATGTTTTTTATCCTTAGTTATGGTGTTTTCTCGATTCCAACAAGTTTCTCAATGTTTGATTTCAATAGATCCTAGCTCAAATACATCGTGTGGCATATACGCGGTCCCCCTAAACAAAACATAATAAACTGACGGAATATCACAGCTGTGTGTGCGATAAAACTAAACTGACCAAGGAATTTTCCGTTGCATGTACACTGTATGCATGTGTGACATTTACATATCAAACAAACTGAAATATCTCAAAAAGTTAACAGAGTAAGGAAGCCAAAAACTGCATGCAAAATATGTTACATTGTATTTTAATTTCACTTTCACTGCTAGATTTCTTCCTTCGACGAGTAAAATCGTCTGGCGTTAGCAAAAGTAAAATAATAACAGTCGACTGTAGCAGTGAAAGGGTTATATAAGTGTTGTATTCTTTCAGAAATTTCAAATAAGACAAACTTAATTTTAGTGTCATAGGCACTTTAATTTGCCAAATTTCATCCTACGTGTTCTTTGTCCACAGTTTCTCACACTGAATCTATCGAAGATCTTTCAAACTGGTCATTGAATCTATTTTATAATGTTGAAAAGTCGTCCGCTTAAACGAAGCCTAAATTGCATGCAAGCTGTTGAATAATTTATGCTAATTAAAGTTGGTCAAAGTTAAAATGCAAATGACATAAAGAACAGGTGTTAATTTGGAAAGGTAATTGTTTTTGATAGTAAAAAAGGGGAGAAAATAAGCAAAATGTTTAACTTCCGTATACTTTCTAACGGAATTTGAATTTTATTGAAGGCTGTTTCGAAATTTGCAAGGTTTTGGCCTTCTGGGAGTATTGTTGCAGAAAAGAGCTTTCAAGATAGGGTAAATTATTCATGATATCGTTAATGGTTTTGATAAACGCAATGCTGTAATAGATGACTTGAAAGCTTTTGGGGGAAGTAATCAATTTCCATCGGCAAAGTGATTAATATTATCGTACGTTCATAACAACTAGTTTGGATTGTGTATGTATTAAGCAAGCTAGAGAGTTTTGAAGTCGTTCTCCAATGGATTCTTCTAAGCTAAAAGGTTGTTTTCCCAGCAAACTAGTGATAACTTTTCTCATTACGATCCTACTTGGAACTTTCGCTGAAACGAAGTCAAGTGTTGTCATTAACATTGGAGCGATGTTTTCAACAGAAAAATTGACGACACTGTTTCGTGAAAGCATAGGAGATGTCAACACAAACCTGAGCTCTACAAATATCTCCTTACAATTCCAAGCGGTGACGTTCCCAATGAGCGATAACCCTATTCGCTCTGCTCTGGATGTTTGTGAAAATATTCTGAATAAACAAGTCTATCTTTTAATCGTCAACCAAGGCAACTGCTCAAATGATGCCATTATTGGCATTTCGTATACTTGCGGGTTTTACGATGTGCCAGTCATTGGGATTAGCTCAAGGGATGCCATGTTTTCTGACAAGGTGAGGTTAAAGCCTGTTTTTATGCATGCTATCTGTTATTACGAAAGATCGCTTGGTACCGTTTTAAGAGCCACTTTGCTTATAAATTTTAAATGTTGTAGTAACGGCCGTTTGTATCATGAAGCGAGCTAGCCCAGGCTGATTTTATATCACGAAAATCTTATTACAACTATTCGAGAAATACCTAATGACATAACAAAGCAAAATTGCCTTCGTCTTTCTGTAAATATAGCACACATGGTCTTCTATACTTATTTTTTACAATTATATAAAGATTTTGGTGACATAAAATCTTCCGGTAACCGAGCAAGGATCGTCTCATGCATGTCAACAATTGCTATTTGTCACTAAGTTTTTCTGAGTATTGCCAACTAACACAGCTTGTACAGCAAACAACTGACAATTATTACGGACATCAAGCTGCAACTTCTTAAACTAACTTATCGCTAATTCGTTGCGGTACAATTATAGAATTGTAACCATTTCTATGATTTTCATAATTACCTCCGGCAGGAGGTTATGTTTTTACCCCTTTTTGTCTGTC
The DNA here is from genome assembly GCA_964035015.1 of Corallium rubrum. NCBI lineage: Eukaryota > Metazoa > Cnidaria > Anthozoa > Scleralcyonacea > Coralliidae > Corallium > Corallium rubrum. The sequence continues at coordinate 10,886,506 of OZ036012.1, read as the reverse complement.
TGTTGGTTGGTTGGTTTGTTTGTTTCTCTGTCTGTCTGTCTGTCTGTCTGTCTGTCTGTCTGTCTGTCTGTCTGTCTGTCTGTCTGTCTGTCTGTCTGTCTGTCTGTCTGTCTGTCTGTCTGTCTGTCTGTCTGTCTGTCTGTCTGTCTGTCTGTCGCCAGGTTATCTCAAATGAAAAACTATTGCACCGCTTTTCATGCAAGTTTACAGAAGGGTTGGGCATAGACAAACGACCAATCCACTAAATTTTGGTTAAATTTAGTCAAAATTTGGATGAGAAATTAATAAAAATCTTATCGCAAGATTCTCCGTGCAGAAGAAATGTTTGATGTGCCCTCATTATCTTTATTTTATGCAAATATTTTTTCCATAATTTTGGTACGAGTGCAATCAAGCATTTTATTCATATGTTGGTTCATGTGTTGGTCTCGTGAACTATCCTGGTTAGCAGGATAACCCGCTGGCGGAGGTATATGCAGTATTTGACTGCCATCTAGTTTAACATGTTATATGATAAAGTTCGAAATTGGACGAAAAGTTTATCGTATCATACCCAATCGCCTCGTTCTTTAAAATTGTCCGATTAACTTAATGACAAACAAGAACAAAAGTGCCTATATATGCAAGGAAATTTTCACAAGTTGTAGAAAATAACATTAAATAAAGCTTGAGATTACTTCTTGTGATTGTAAAAGTTTCACGGCGAATAATTAAGAAAAGTATGTTTTTTTTAACGTTTGAAAAGCGGGCATGTGACTCAGAAAGTTGAGACATATTATACTCCGCAACTAATGACATCACCATGAATTCTTATTGTTATCAAATGGCTGTTCAAAATACTCTTTCAAAAAACTCGGGGGAAAGTGTTCAGAAAGATGCATGTAAAAGTTATTCATGCCACGTAGTCGTCGTATGAGTGATTATATAAGAAATAATAGACCCTTTTTTTTAATAAATATAGAATACGTAATTTACACCCTTTGGCCATGTCCGCACGTATGCGTTTTCAGAGCGTCTTTTATTGTTCTCAGTTCTCAGGGGAGCAGAAAACAATGGTCTCATACCTGAAAGAATATGAAAACGCCAGGAAAAACGTATACGTATACGTGTGAATGGGGTCTTTGGATTTTGACGTCAATTTATTTTCATTGAGTCAATTTTTCTTCGGAATGCCCTTCAATTCCGTTTATTGTCCTATCTTTTGTATATTTTCAATATAATTCAACTGGCTGAAAACGACGTCAATTAATGACGGAAAATGACGTACTCTGCATTTATTACTTTTAATAATAATATATATATATATATATATATATATATATATATATATATATATATATATATATATATATATATATATATATATATATATATATATATATATATATATATATATATATATATATATATACTGCCGGTTTTCGACAACTAAAACATGTTTGTCCATTTCAATTTTCAATTTATTGATTGTATACAATTTACAAAAAGGATAACACTATCCCGCAGATAGCAAAAGCTAATCTAGGCTGGTAGAGGAAAAATAAATAATTTTTTAGAGTGCTTATTTGATTGAGAACACAAGAACTACATAGACAACGTTTAGAGAAGGCTGTGAACACCTGCAACCACGTGAAATAGTTTGTGAATAGTTCACAATATGAAAATTGAAGTTGATGACTAAAAATGAACGACAAAATGTTTCTATTTTTTTCGTTTAGCACACGCCATTGCGGCAAGAGTTTTAAAATGCAATCAGAATTCGGGGTCTAAAGTTAATTCAAAGTGCATGTCGGGTATTCTTTAATAGTTCCGGTTTGAGTCCCCTCTGGACACGCATACGGTCATGTAAAACTTTGGGGAGCTACTATAATTATGTTTCTTTCTTGTTTTTTATAGAGCATCCATCCTACATTCCTTAGAACTATATCTCCTTTTTACGAGCAAGCAAAAATATGGGTGGAGCTGCTCAATTATTTTAAGTGGAAGCAAGTTCTGACAATCACGAGCAATGCTCATGAGAGCAAAACACTTTATGCCAAATTCCTCGCACTGGCTTCTTCCAATAACATCAAGGTTAGGACCTGTTTACACATAGTTAATAGAACATATGATTTGGAAGCTCTATTGCCTTTCAACTTGAAGTAATGGTTATGTTGAGAGACAATGAAGTTCCTTATATGGAAGTAAATTCTATGAACACGTGACGATGAAGGACCACACTAATTAAACCTGATCGTTGCTATTGGATTACTGCTTAATTATACAGAAAATACAATACCGTGAAGTTGCACAAATTTCCATAAACTTAAACAAAAACATAGAACAATGACCTTTGGATGACTTTCCAAACCATGTATACATGAGAGTGAGTTATCTCGGGGGATGGGATAACTTGGAGGCTACGGTCAAAGTTGACCCTATTTCAAATTATACAATGCAACGACCTAGTTATTAATGGCTTTCCAAGATAACCCTATATAGCTTAACGTGAAGACTCCGAACTACCCAACCAGGCTTTTAGTGTGTTATGACTTATGAAGTGTCATGAAAACAGCTCCCGTAGGATTTTCGTGCTAAAGTTGATTGGTTTTTTGAGTTGACCAGAAACATTCTAGTCGATCCTTGCTTGAATCTGAAGTCAATCCACTCCACTGCGTGGATTGACTTCAGCCATTCGTTTCCACCAGACTGAAAACTTTCAATCTTCTTCATGTAAATACAAGGAGAAACAACTCGGGAGATTTGACTTGAACACTCAATCCGCTTCATTTAAACAGGGCCTAACTCGTCAAAGGGAGAAATCCGAGAGTAAATTTAAATATGGAGTTAATTGGCTCGCAACGTTGTGCTCTGCCTAAAAGTCATGTTATATGAGAAAATATACCAACAGCATTCGAAGCATTCCTTTGTGCGGGTCTCACAAACAATCAAATTCCGCACACGCGCAATAGACTGTGATTCACTTTAAATGCAGTGTCACCATTTGCGCACATAGAAATAACTTCAGAAAATATCGGAAATAGCTCTAAATTGGACAAGAAACCAGAGAAATGAATCAAATTATATTTACCTTCTGCGGTATTCCAATGAAAGCAGATGGGCTGCGAAGTCACTATCGCTACATGAACCATATCCAGCTACGATTTTAGCATATTTCCATCACTCAAATATAGTCAGTGATAAGTAAATACGTTTGTGCTGACTATTCCAAGCTTTCTGTGAACTATTTGATCCCTCGTATTTTCTCTTTCGGCCTGAATTATCGTGTCTTCCACCATGCGCCATGCGCCCCGCCAAGTGCGGCCGCCATCTTGCAAACAAACTTGAAAACCTACAGGCTGTTGTTTTTCAAGTTGGCTGTAGGTTCTCAAGTTGGCGCGTGATTATTGCGTGGATTTACGAGTGACACTGCCCTTTTAAATGTCAGGTACTTTTTACTAACTCACTGACTGTATAAGAAAATTTCATTTTTTAGATAGAGAAGTCCGTACAGTTTATGCATGGCTCGCTTAATTTAACGTCACAGTTAAGTGAATTGTCAAACACTATATCCAGAGTGATCCTACTGTTTGCAGGGTAAGTCGACTTGTTAATATATTGAAAATTACTATAATGCAACTAGTGGACTATAACAAATGCTGTATTGTGACTGGCTGAGTTACTCACTGTCTATTGGCGATAGACCACTAGTAGCAAAAGACAACCAAACAAGCAAAAAGCAGACAAATAAACAAACAAATAAACAAACAAACAAACAAACAAACAAACAAACAAACAAACAAACAAACAAACAAACAAACAAACAAACAAACAAACAAACAAACAAACAAACAAACAAACAAACAAACAAACAAACAAACAAACAAACAAACAAACAAACAAACAAACAAACAAACAAGCAAGCAAGCAAGCTAGCTTAAAATATATATATATATATATATATATATATATATATATATATATATATATATATATATATATATATAAATTGCGAAACTAATATTGATTTTTTCTTATCTCAGTAACGAGGATGCAACGGTTGTGTATCAAAATTTGCCAAGCTTTTCTTTAACTGGGAAGGGATATGTGTGGATTGTTGCGGAACAAGCAGATGTTAACGTCTCCGGAAATAAACCTCCTTTAGGTATAAACAAGCTAAATCCAAATATTTATTTATTTATACATGCTATTTATCACCTTTATCACGTGATCATGCTTTTACATGTCCGTTTGTTTGTTCGTTCGTTCGTTCGTTCGTTCGTTCGTTCGTTCGTTCGTTCGTTCGTTCGTTCGTTCGTTCGTTCGTTCGTTCGTTCGTTCGTTCGTTCGTTCGTTCGTTCGTTCGTTCGTTCGTTCGTTCGTTCGTTCGTTCGTTCGTTCGTTCGTTCGTTCGTTCGTTCGTTCGTTCGTTCGTTCGTTCGTTCGTTCGTTCGTTCGTTCGTTCGTTCGTTCGTTCGTTCGTTCGTTCGTTCGTTCGTTCGTTCGTTCGTTCGTTCGTTCGTTCGTTTGTTTGTTTGTTTGTTTGTTTGCTTGTCTTTCTGCCTGTCTGTCTGTCTGTCCGTCTGTTTGTCTTCTTGTATGCCTGTCTGTTAATCTGTCTGTTTGCTTTTTATCATAACTATAATATTATCGTGGTAGGTTCAATAAGCTGTCAACTTGTCCAAGGATCGGATGAAATGTTCCACCTTCGGGATGCTATTGAGATATCTTCCTTGGCAATACAATCTTTATTTAAAGAAGGAAATTTGCGCAACGCATCATTAGATGACGGTTGTCACAGTACTTCTCCCTGGTCTTGGGGTAAAACAGTGTACAAGTAAGTTACATTCCTGGTCCTTACCTTGGAATTTTATGCGTTTTTATTTTTTATTTTTTTCCTTGCCGGTATTTTTTAAAAGGACAACGTGAATAAAAATATATATATAAGCGTTTGGTAGAATAAGAGTACTCATTACCGGATGGTATATAGAGCGTGTTATTATTGATTCCGTCATGGGGTTATGGTTTTACCTGTCTGTCTGTCTGTCTGTCTGTCTGTCTGTCTGTCTGTCTGTCTGTCTGTCTGTCTGTCTGTCTGTCTGTCTGTCTGTCTGTCTGTCTGTCTGTCTGTCTGTCTGTCTGTCTGTCTGTCTGTCTGTCTGTCTGTCTGTCTTTCCGTCCGTCCGTCCGTCTGTCTGTCTGTCTGTCTGTCTGTCTGTCTGTCTGTCTGTCTGTCTGTCTGTCTGTCTGTCTGTCTGTCTGTCTGTCTGTCTGTCTGTCTGTCTGTCTGTCTGTCTGTCTGTCTGTCTGTCTGTCTGTCTGTCTGTCTGTCTGTCTGTCTGTCTGTCTGTCTGTCTGTCTGTCTGTCTGTCTGTCTGTCTGTCTGTCTGTCTGTCTGTCTGTCTGTCTGTCTGTCTGTCTGTCTGTCTGTCTGTCTGTCTGTCTGTCTGTCTGTCTGTCTGTCTGTCTGTCATGTTTCTATTAACTATGATCTCTGAGTTCCCACTTGTATAATATCAATCATAGTTAATAGAAACTAAACATGGTTTGGAAGCTCAACAAAAGTCATTGTTTTATGTTTTTGTTCAGGTTTATGGGAATTTTTGCACATTCACGGTTACTGAACATAGTTTGTTTTCTGTACAATGAAGCAATCATCCAATAGCAACGTTTGGCTTCAGTCACTCAACCGTATTGTTTAAATATTAATAAACCTAAAACAAAGGATTTGGCACCTTCATGTACCTTTCAACATGAATCGTAGCTTGATTGTTAACCGCTTTGAAGTTTGCCGGGTTTCCAAACCATGTATATTTTCTATTAACTATGATAATATTAAGATATAATCAGTACTACTCACAATTGCACAAAGCAATTACGTGGCATCTGGAATAAGATTTTTTGAAGTAATATTTTCTGCGGTGTCATTTTGTTCTTTTGACATACTAATGTTTTCAAAGTTGATCATTTTCGGATTGCGTTTTACATATTCTTTTCAAAAACTCATTAATAATTCATGAGAAAAACACTAATGAAATCAGTATGTTTCGAACGTCGCTCTGCTCGTGCGCTGGACCTAATGCAAATCAACATGATAGATACAGGATTTAGCTCATTGTCATTAGGTTAGCGCATGAGGAGAGTGACGTTTGAAGCAGGCCTGTGGTTTTATGTCAGATATAGAAACCTAACCTACTGATTTACATAAACTTTAGCTTTGATTTTTTTCGGTATAAACAATCTTATTTTTCAAAATTACTACGCCAATGAACTTACCAAATTGGTCGTTTTCGAAGCTATTCAAAACATTTCAGTACATGTTTTATCAGATCTAAGGCCCTGTTCACATGAAGCGGATTGAGTGTTCAAGTCAAATCTCACATGTTGTGTCTTCTTGTTGTGTTTACATGAACAAGATTGAAAGTTTTCGATCTGATCGAAACGAATGGCTGATGTCAATTCACGCAGTGGAGTGGATTGATTTGAGACTCAAGCAAGGATCGGCTTGAATGTCTCCAATCTGATTCATCTAAACATGGTTTGAACTTGAAAATGACTTGATACGCATGAGTGAAGTTGGTGCGTGTCGTGCTAAATGGCAGAAAAAAACAATGTTCCAAGCAGATCGGATTCTCCATGCATAGTTAATAGAAAATATACATGGTTTGGAAGCTCAACAAAAGTCATTGTTTTATGTTTTTGTTCAGGTTTATGGAAATTTGTGCACTTTCACGATTACTGAACATATTGTGTTTTCTGTATAATGAAGCGATCATCCAATAGCAACGTTTGGGCATAATCACTCAACCGTACTGTTTAAATATTAATAAACCTAAAACAAATGATTTGGCACCTTCATGTACCTTTCAACATGAATCGTAGCTTGATTGTTAACCGCTTTGAAGTTTGCCGGGTTTCCAAACCATGTCTATTTTCTATTAACTATGCTCCATGTAAACATGTGCCAGGATTGACTTCAATCGCGCTTTTCGATCCGACTGGACTGGCAAACAGCTTCATGTAAACAGGGCCTAAAGCATGTATTACTTAACAATTAGACAACGAGCCCAAGTTTTCTATGAGCGAATCAACGAGGCGAAGCAGGCGCGCAACGAGAGGGGGGTCGGGGGGTGCGAACACCCCCCTTTTTGGGGGGTGCGAGGGAAATTTTTGAGGTCAAAAATTACTTCTACTGTCTCTGACGCCTAAATCATGTGATTTAAAACCTTTATACGTGCGTCAGAAGTGTCCTCAATGCAAAAAATGCCATTTTACAGATCCAAAGTTCAAATATATCCCGCGGGGCTATGCCCCCGGACTCCCCTAGATTTGTGTCGTAACTTTATCTAAAAACGACCCCCCTTGAGGCGAAGCCGAGTTGACTATCGCTCATAGAAAACGAGGACGAGTTGTCTAATTGTTTTAGTATAAATTTACCAACAAAAGTTAAATAAATTCTCGACCATAAGGTATTCTTTGAGGCTCGTTTAATACATTTTTTAACTGCCAACAACAAATGTTCAATATCATTTCGGACATTTCCTTGTCCCATGCGGTCGGTAACTGATCGAAAAGTAAAGTTTTCTTGCATAGTTTAGCATGGGTTTTCATGTACAATATTGAAACAATATATTTTCACTCGTTTGATAGGTAAAAATGACAAAAAGTTGAAAGAAACATTCATTTTAAAATGTAGTTTACATCACGAAATCTTATCAATAGCAAACGTAATTTTGAAATGTGTTTTGTTTCCAGATATTTCGTTTTGAACGAACACAGATAAACAATTTAACGATCTTACCATTGATAATTTCCATTCTAGCCATTTTGAAGCCGTTTTTGTTTTCTGTAGAGGTTATTGCTTCGCGTAAATGTTCAGTTTGTTCTGTCATTTGCCCACTCCATTTATAATTTCGCCACTTCGGCGCCATTGTTGCTTAACAGAACAACCGCTGGCTCTACTGATCAGTGATCGTGACATACTACGCATTTTGTGATTGGTCAATTTTTTTAAAAGAATAACTTTCATTGGTTTATCCCAGAGGTTTATATCACCAATTATAAACTCCTGCAATAGCCAATGAAATTCGAGGATTTGCATTATAAACTTGTAAATTTATACTAATTAAAATTATCAGCTTGCTATATTATTACTATAACTTCGCTTTATACCTTACATTACAGAAAGTTGTTGAATACATCCATCATGAACGGTCTGACAGGCAACGTGGCATTTGATAGCTCAGGGGACAGAATTCTTGAAAGTTACAAAATAATAAACGTTCAAGAATCTGGAATCCAGGATGTTGGATATTTTCGTGATGGTAATTTATCTTTAAATGACCAAATTGTTTGGCCTGGAGGTTCTGACGAGATCCCCAAAGGAACGTTTATATCTAAACATTTAAGGGTAAGGGTATTCTAATAATAGTTTAGTGACATATAAAGAAGGACGGACGGGTGGCGTGGAAGAAGGGAGTGAGGGAGGAGAGGAGGGTGGGAGGCGAGGAGGGAGGGAGGGGAGGAGGGAGGGAGGGGAGGAGGGAGGGAGGGGAGGAGGAAGGGAGGGAAGGGGGAGGGAGGGAGGGGGGAGGGAGGGAGAGGGGAGGGAGGGAGAGGGGAGGGAGGGGAGGAGGGAGGGAGGGAGTGAGGAAGAGAAGGAGATAGGGAGGTCGGGAGGGAGGAAGGGAAGGAAGGAAGGAAGGAAGGAAGGAAGGAAGGAAGGAAGGAAGGAAGGAAGGAAGGAAGGAAGGAAGGAAGGAAGGAAGGAAGGAAGGATGGACGGACGGACGGACGGACGGACGGACGGACGGACAGACGGACGGACGGACGGACGGACGGACGGACGGACGGACGGATGGATGGATGGATGGATGGATGGATGGATGGATGGATGGATGGACGGAAAGAGGGATGGAGGAAAGGAAGGAGCGAAGGCAAAAGAAAGGAAATGTACATCTTCCATCGAGAAATATATCCACATATTGTAACGTTGCAGGTAGTGACTATAAAAGAGCCCCCATTTTTATATATTGACGACTTTCCCGTAAATGGCACTTGCTCTGACTTAGACAATGAAAACAAGAAACATGTCGAATGTTACGGCAGATTATTTGACGCCCGCAATGAACATACAAGAGAGGTTCAGGCCCACTGCTGCTCTGGTAATCCAACTTCTTGTTCTTTTACGAATATTTAATTTTAAGTAATATATACAATATATATATACACAGCGGTCAAACTGTATGGGCATTTTAATTTCACTTCATTTCACTTCACTTTATTTTTCTTTACTTTACTTTACTTTACTTTACTTCACTTCACTTCACTTCACTTCACTTCATTTCACTTCACTTCACTTTATTTTTTTTTACTTTACTTTACTTTACTTTATTTCACTTCACTTCACTTCACTTCACTTCACTTCACTTTATTTTTTTTTACTTTACTTTACTTTATTTCACTTCACTTCACTTCACTTCACTTCACTTCACTTCACTTCACTTCACGTCACTTCACTTCACTTCACTTCACTTCACTTCACTTAGCTTCACTTCACTTCACTTCACTTTACTTCACTTCACTTCACTTCACTTCACTTCACTTCACTTCACTTCACTTCACTTCACTTCACTTCACTTCACTTCACTTCACTTCACTTCACTTCACTTCACTTCACTTCACTTCACTTCACTTCACTTCACTTCACTTCACTTCACTTCACTTCACTTCACTTCACTTCACTTCACTTCACTTCACTTTACTTTACTTTACTTTACTTTACTTTGCTTTACTTTACTTTGCTTTATATTACTTTACTTCATTTGAATTCACATCATTTCACTTCACTTCTCTTCACTTCATTTTCTTCTCTTTACTTCACTTCATTTCATTTTACTTCACTTCATCATTTCATTTCACTTTTACTTTATTTTACGTCACTTTACGTCACTTTATTTCATTTAATTTTATCTTAATTCATTTTACTAAAGGAAAATATAAGTGAATATATTATTATAGTACTAAATTTGTGTTTTGTATTTTAAGGTTTCTGTATTGGTCTTCTCGATCTGCTTGCGCAGCATATCAACTTTACATATGATGTTCACTTGTCTGAAGATGGACAATACGGATCTTATGTCAAGGTAAGTTCAATGAGCAGATATTATTGCAACGTTGTACCCAGGAAATGGCACTAACCCCAACGCAGGCTTTTCTTTGCGCTCTCCTAAGTATGATCTGGCTTCGCAGATCGCGCGGACCAACACGTAGCGCTGGAACTAGGCTCTGGCATTGACTGTGCATTGGCAGGGTGTTGGTGACACAGTGGTTAGCGTACGTACCTTCTTAGTTTAGTTTAACTTTTTTATTTCTATTACGTCGGTCTATCCTCTATAAAAGTTCTATAAGCGCAGGGAAGGATTTCAGGACCCAGAGAGAGAGGGTACTGCCAACGTCCACTGAATGTTTGTGAAAACTGAAACGACTTGAGGCTCATAGAGTATACAGTGCATTATGCCAGTCAATAAGGATGTCCCATCTGCTTTCCAATGTTTTCTTACTCCAGTAACTGAGGTACATCATCACAATACCAGATATGAATCAAAACAAAAAATTTTACGGAACTAAAATTCCAACTAATTATGGTATTCAAACATTTATATTATCGGCTACAAAAATCTGGGAAAGTATTCCCAGTTATTTAAAAACTCTTTCTGCTAATAACTTCAAAGTTCAATATAAAAAAAAATATTTACTCAATATTTAAGTCAACAAAATTAATTTGAATTTCATTTTCATATTATGCAATTGAACTATGTATTTATTAAATTAGCGTGCTGCGTAGGCAGTGTTGAAACAACAACGTTTCTCTCTGACGAAGAGCCTTCGCTCGGATTGTTAGACTCCTATATACGTACTCTGTTTCGGCAGTATATTTAACCAAACTATATTTCGATATGTATTCATTACCTTAGTAACAATATGATTATTAAAATGTAAATAGCAGACAGTGATTAACTCGAAAGCTTTTGCTATACTTTAATCACTGCACACTCTCCTTTAATATATTATTCTTTCATGTAATATTGATTGTGTATAACTCTGACTTATTCATGTATACAATTACAAACTTTGTATAAAATAGTGTGAATAAATTGAATCTTGAATCTTTATTAAGTAACTAAAATCTTCTAGCCATGATAAGATGCATAACGCCAACTTGACAACAAAGAGTTAAACGCAGTTTTTCCAATCACTTTGAGATCACATTTTCTCAATTTGAACTGCCAATGATTAGTAACATAATATGTGTATAACGTACACACCAGAGCTCGGTCGTGGACTCACAAATCTGATCCAGGCAATCACTATATCCCAAGCACATAATTAGTTTCTTTTTTTGGCTAACACCCTGTCAGTGCATAGCTCTAGTCGTAGTCCCGATTAATGAAAAGTTTCATTCCCTCAAAGTTTACCGAAGTGAAGAAATCGTGTTTCCAATAAACTGAGAAAACCTAATTTGCATAAAATCTGTCATTTACCATTAATTAACACAATTTCTCTAGATATGCAAGCTCTACAAGTATAACCAGGGACGTAGCCAGGATTTTGAAAGGGGGGAGCCGAAATCAAAATAAATTTTGAGGGGGGGCCGGGGACATGCTCCCCGGGAAATTTTGAAATCGAGAGTCGCTGAGATGCCATTTCCCGGCTTTTGGAGGAACATTTTACAGACTCTAAAAGTTAAAAAACGTCATAGAAAATACTCAAAACACGCAAACGTCACATAGATACTCCAAATGCATACACTCAGTAGATTGAATACACTGTTTACAATTTATTTCCTGACATAATTCATATTGTATCAGTTTTGTAGTTACATGTCTGTTGTTTTATATCTAAAGGGAGGGAGCCGCGCCTCCCCCAAAATGAAGCTTATGAGAAGTGTCGGCATATTTTTATAGGGAAAAACGTAATTTCTCATGACATAGATTGTCGAGCCACTTTGAAGTACCTATGAAACGAAAATTAAGTTTATCTTATTTGAAAGAACACTTAAAATGACAAAGTAACTTCTTTTTCAGTTTTTCGTTTCCTTGCTTCGTTCTTGAGATATTTCAGTTTGTTTGATATCTAACATCCTGACGTCACATGTGCATAATGAGTTATAATTATATCGTTGCTATTATCAAACTAAGGGCCTGTTTACAAGGAGGTAGGGCTACCCTAGCACCCGGGTCAAAGTTAGCCCGGATTTACAAGCAAAATTCCACAGGTAGGTGACCCTGCTGCCCGGATCAACTTTATTAGACGTGGTTACCAAGCAGTAATAACAAGAAGGCAAGAAGCCTGGAACTAGTAACTTTACAGACTGTGCATAACACTTCTGTATGCTGTATACACGCTCCACGTTTCTGACGTATTTCTGTTCGTCTGCTCATAGAATATAGGGAATAAAAGGATCTTATAGGCTTTGCTAGGAACTGCACGTGTTGAAGAGAAATATATTACTTTTGACGCTCCGCGTGAAATTAATTGACAATGATTTGTCTTTGTCTGAGAACTCAGAAATATTTGGATGATCTTCACTCTTGTGTTACTGTAGCCTATTTTAAAGGAAAGGAGCCTACAGCTACGAACAAAACACTGCGATAAATTGCAGTATTGCATTTGAAAATTAAACGCCAGAGAACAAGAGCGCCTAATTAAAACAAATCCTAATAGAAGATGCAATCCAACAGGTAAACCACTTGTAAACAACTAACAACAGTATGAATGCGTCTTATTGAAATGACAAAACTCTGAGTCTAGGTTTGGTTTTGTAAGAAACGCCGATCAACGAATACTTGTCTCGAAATACAACTCCACGGCCCTCTGAGTGTAATCAAATATTATCAAAAATATGACAATAACTACTTACTAAATAATCTTTGCGCTCACGAAAAACACAAATTGAGTAATTTACTGCAAGGATTGCTCAGATATCGAGGGATTGCTTCACTTGTTGAATTTCGTGGCCCGAAAAATGGCCGCGAGCAAGGTTGTGAGCACGCAATGCATTAGCTGGACACTCATCCTTTAAAACACAACAAACAAAATAAGAACAAGAAATGTACGAGAGCTACGGTAACCCGACAGCTAGGGTAACGGTAACTCCATACCCCCTTGTAAACAGGGGCTAAACTAATTCGAACGAAGCGTGTGGATGTGTTTTTCTCACAACACCAAACATGTAGGGATTTTAAGTGTTTGTTTGTTTGTTTTGTTTTGTTTTGTTCTGTTCTGTTCTGTTCTGTTCTGTTCTGTTCTGTTCTGTTCTGTTCTGTTCTGTTCTGTTCTGTTCTGTTCTGTTCTGTTCTGTTCTGTTCTGTTCTGTTCTGTTCTGTTCTGTTCTGTTCTGTTCTGTTCTGTTCTGTTCTGTTCTGTTCTGTTCTGTTCTGTTCTGTTCTGTTCTGTTCTGTTCTGTTCTGTTCTGTTCTGTTCTGTTCTGTTCTGTTCTGTTCTGTTCTGTTCTGTTCTGTCCTGTCCTGTCCTGTCCTGTCCTGTCCTGTCCTGTCCTGTCCTGTCCTGTCCTGTCCTGTCCTGTCCTGTCCTGTCCTGTCCTGTCCTGTCCTGTCCTGTCCTGTCCTGTCCTGTCCTGTCCTGTCCTGTCCTGTCCTGTCCTGTCCTGTCCTGTCCTGTCCTGTCCTGTCCTGTCCTGTCCTGTCCTGTACTTTCCTGTCCTGTCCTGTCCTGTTTGTTTGTTTGTTTGTTTGTTTGTTTGTTTGTTTGTTTGTTTGTTTGTTTGTTTGTTTGTTTGTTTGTTTGTTTGTTTGTTTGTTTGTTTGTTTGTTTGTTTGTTTGTTTGATTGATTGTTTGTTTGTTTGTTTAATTAAATTGCCACAAGATTACAGCCAATTTATATGTGCTAATATATAAATTAAAGTTAATGAGACAACGTTCACTACAAGCTGTGCCAAAACCTTGAACAGGAAGGTTGGCCAAGGTGTTACTCCCACCTATCAACAACCGATATATATGCCAGATAGTTCTAAAGGTCGTTTTCTTCCAGCTTGCCAGTGCACGTGAAAAACAAGTGATACGGCACTTGCTAACCAATTAGAACATTACTTCTCTCTTCGGCGGGAAAACTAACCAATTACAATTCGCGCAAGAGTCACATATAAGCTCAAAACGCGCCAAAATGAATCACTTTATCCAAGAGCTCTACATTGAAAGCTACTTGTAAGCTCTACACAGGAATTTTTTCCCACCCACCCACCGCTTCAAAGTTGCACTTACGCAAATATTTTCGAAACGAAAAATATTGGTATATACGTGGAAAGTAATCTGCCAATATCATTTGATAGCAGATCTTTAGCCTAGTTTCCTTTATGTTGTGTTAAACAATGGACACCGGGAAGCATGTGGTAATGTTTCTCCACGAACGAACAGATAGTTTGAAGAACTTGCAACTATTTTTGTAAATAATTCATTGGTGTAATATATTCTTGATGGTTTTATGTTCCTGCTGTAAAAAATAAAGTTCTGGTTTGGGGATGAAGTGCTCCCAATGGTCACCTTCAAGCCCATAGACTCAGGTTATTTTATGTAAATATAATGATCAGTCGAATCGTAAGAACTGTCCAAGGGGATTATGACCCCTTGGTTCAGGTCGATGTCTTAGGGGGTCGCTACCCCTTTGGCAGGATATGTCCTACTCGGGGATTATTACCCCTAGGGCATTAGCAGAGTCCTAATGGGGGTTATATACCCCAGGACAACAATCTAAGGCCATGTAACAATGAGTCGTTGGGATGATGTTTGACCACAATTTTAGACAATCGGAGTACTTCACCCCAAACCCCTTCTCCCACAAAACTTTGTGTGTGTGCATTAGCATTTGCTTGATTGTTCGGCCTTTCCTTTTAGAGAACCGCTTGAATCATTAAATAAACATATACTACATACAAAACTTGTACAACATAATTAAATAACTAGTGGCGAGAAAACACATCTAGGGCTTATTAATTATGAGCTTCCTCATTAAAAGAATAAAAAAACACACAAACATATACATTGCTTATAAATAAATTACAACACACACTGGTTACGTTAGGAGGCTGGATACTGCAGTTAGATAAAAGTACAGTGCATTAAATGTCACGATAATATAAATCAGAAAAAAATACAAAATAAGTAAGTAAGGAAAAAAAAGTAATTCATCAATTATTAAGAAAGAAGAAACGACTTCAATTTAGAAAAAGAATTTAAGCCCTTGAAAACGAATGGAAAACTGCCCAACATTTGTTCTACAAGAAAAAATATAGTACAATTTAGAGCTTCTGGTATTATAACTATGCACTTGATTTGTTTCCAAAAACATATTAAAAGACTTAGGTAATACGCCTATATATTAATACATTATTTTGATACATCATTTTTCCTATTTGATTAAGGTCTTCGTTAAGGTTTGCAGTGTCATTTCGGTAAAGCGCTCTCGATTCGTCAGAATTTATGCCACAGCAATAAAATAGATATCGTTAGAAAGTTATTAATTTGTAGAATACAATGGTGTATTTGATTTTTCGATAAACACAAACCAATGAATACTTGCAAATTTTTCAAGTAAATTTGAACCAGAGGGCTTCACTCTGGGCGACTTAAGAACAATTAAAGCGTTTCATTTTGTTCACAAAATTTTTTCGCAGTTCGATTCCGAGATAAATTTCCAGCAAAACGGTGTCTGCATTTATTGCCTGGTTTCGATTTTATGACTTATTTTGTCCGAATGTTGGTCGAAAAACAGCATTTTCAAGTTTGGTCGTCAATAAAATCAGCAAAACTCGACATATCAAAAAAACGCTGACACTGATTTGCTGGAAATATATCTCGGAATTGAACTGAAAAAAAGATTTTGAAAAAAATAAAACGGTTTTTACTTGAGTCTCCCCCGAGTGAATCCCTCTGGTTTTAATTAAAAACTTACAACTATTATTGGTTTGTGTTTGTCGCAAAATCAATGACAACATTGTATTCTACAAACTAATAGCTTTCTAACGATATCTATTTCACTTTTGTGGAGTAAATTTTGTCGAAATGAGAGCGCTTTACCGAAATGACCCTGCAAACCTTTAAGTTTGATAATAACAAAGATAAAAATTTCATGGTAGCCTAAATTCTTTATTTAAAACCAATTTTGTAACCAAAAGGTTAAATTACATCAGCAAGAATATTAGTACATTAGAAAAGATGGGAAATTACGTTAATTACACACGTTCATAAAAGTATTAAAAGATTCTCTATTACAAAAATGTTAAGTATATTTATGATTATGGACAGTTTTTTTTTAAAATCATTTTTGGTAAAAAAGATTACTGAGAGCGATCAGTTCGGCATAAAAAGTTATCATATTTATTCCTAGTTCTGAGATCATACTGGACAGGAACTATATAAAATAAAAACTCTCCCAACTTCATATTATTCATGTTCTTTTCAAAAAGAAATGTTCCCAGTGTTTTTCACGTCGTATTCTTAGTGACAGGATATCAGCACAGACCAGGGCCTCTCTGTAACTGCATAGTGGTAACATGATTTTCATTGCCCGTTTTTGCACCTTTTCAATGTCTTCACTGAAAGTGCTTGTATCACTTGTGGGATTTTAACGTATTTAAATAGAGCAGAAAAAATCAGTTAATGAGTTATTTTGCCGCTTTTGATTTAGTCAAATAGTCCCTGACATATTGGCTTCTGAACATACAATTCTCAAAAATTTCCGTCGTTCATTTTAACACCTTGGGGGCTTGGGACTCAGGAACGAGTCAATCCAAAACATATACGTTTCGGCTTATTAATTCACAAAAACACATATATTTGACTGAAAAATCGAAATGTTGAGCTCACGCCCATTTTCCAGTGCACGAGAGTTCCAACTGAGAAGACGGTCGGCTTAGGTTCCTGAGTCCCAGGCCCCCAAGGTGTTAAAATGAACGACGGAAATTTTTGGCGAAAAGCCGAAGTTGGCATGTTTGAAGGCTTATATCTCAGAAACTATTAAAGTAAATCCAAAATGGTAAATAACTTATTAACTAACATTTTTTGCTCTATTCAAATACGTTAAAACCCCAAAATAAATATACAGGTGATTATAGAAAATCACCTGTGTATTTATTTTAAAAGCAATTTAAGTAATCTTGAATGTTGAAATGCCATACTTGACATGCATATTCAAGGACAGGCCTTGTGATTGTAGTGTACACGGTGATAAGAGTCTTTATTATATGGCTGGGTTTGATTTCCGGTCCGTACGCAAAATGACGCACGCTGGTTGGTTCCCGAGAGGTCGGGATTTTACGATCTTGACCTCGGGGTCAATACGCTTTTTTCTCGGCTCTGTAAGTTTTGGCGGGAAAATTTCTTAGTTGATTTGAATACAAATAAAAGAGAACTAAGTATCTTTATTCAAATATTCTGAACAATAAAATGTGTTGGAACATTACTGCTGGTTTTTTTAAAGCTGTTTATCTAAAAACACGACAAATAAAAGCCGAACTGGTGTAAACAAGAAGGCCGAGAAGCGACACGAAAAGCTAACAGGTAAGGTAAACAGCATACAGTACTCCGAAGACAAAAACAACGCTCGATAATATAATAAATATAAGCCATATAATAAATTCCTTATTAACCTCGTTTGCGCGGTCTGTACTGGAAAGTATTTGCCTCGGTTTTATCGCACAAACCTCGCTCCTTCGGCGCTCGGTCTGTACGAAAACCTCAGGCAAATATTTTCCAGGACAGACCTCACACTCGGTTAATAAGTCCTTATTATGTCAGCACTATAAAGCCTTCTCCAAGAAGTCAATGTGCACGTCGTTTAACAGGCACTTTGAAATACTAACTAATTTCCCGAAACGTGTTTTGTTAGGAACCTGGGACGAGCAAAAGAAAATGGAATGGGATGGTTTCAGAAATTCTCGAAAATAAGGCCGATCTGATTGTGGCACCGTTGACCATAAACAATGAGCGAGCGACGTTCATCGAATTTTCCAAACCTTTCAAGTATCAGGGTATTACTATCTTGGTCAAAAAGGTAAAGATAAGGGCCGTTGATTATTTATTTATGGGAATTGACCATTTCTGCAAAGAGTTGACTGGTGATGGTTTAGGAACGCTAGGGTATACTTGTATCCTGCGTGGCCGGTGTTCCGCATGCTTTCAGGCGGGTCTGCTTGCGGCGACGAGTCTGGGGAACGATGTTGACAATAACATTCAAAATGGCGGCCAATTCTGCAATGGGAAAGTTTTCACATTTCCAACGACTTGTGGTACACTATGAACTAAAAATTCCATGTAAATATTTTGAAATGAGTACGGAGAACACCCAGAGTGAAAATGTTTCTTGCCAAGTATTGAAACAAGATGTTTTTAAAGGCGTGAGTGAGTACGAAGCGTACGTGTCGTAATTTTGTCGTGCATATAATAAATGAGTAATCATATGATTTTGCTCGTACAATTAAGGATTTACTCTACTCGTGATATTTGATAATTATGCCAAATTGGACTCGCCTAACGGCTCGTGCAATTTTGGCAAAATTTTCAAATATCACTTGTAGTGTAAATCCTTAATTGTACTCGCTATCATATGATTACCTATACTTATAAGCTCGAACTGTGGAAATAAATGCTTAATTTGAATGTTCATGATGTTTTAACTATGGATAAATATATCAGTAAAATGTTTAGCTGTTTATCTTTCTTTGTTCTTTGTAGAATCAAGATTCCAGCAGTTTAGATTCATTTCTCAGACCATTTCAAATTGAACTCTGGCTGCTTGTGTTACTCTCTGTTCATGTCGTAGCCGTCATTCTTTATTTATTGGATCGATTCAGTCCTTTTGGTCGATTTCAGCTTGCTAAATCTGACAAGGAAGAAACACCGCTGAACTTATCAAGTGCCATGTGGTTCTCTTGGGGAGTACTTTTAAATAGTGGCATCGGTGAAGGTAAAACGAACGAACGAACGAACGAACGAACGAACGAACGAACGAACGAACGAACGAACGAACGAACGAACGAACGAACGAACGAACGAACGAACGAACGAACGAACGAACGAACGAACGAACGAACG